>REGM01000025.1:1523663-1607894 GCA_004194415.1 Aurelia aurita | reverse complement strand
GGCGAGGCTTTGTTCCTTTCAGCTGGAAGGAATTTTCTCTTTAATGATTATGTTGGTCATGATTTGATATATATAATTGTGCATTTGTTGTGGCATCAAGAAGGTACTTCTTTTCAGTACTGGTATTCTCTTCCGTTGGAGCGAAACTTCTGCGCCGCCATTAAAAAACAAACTCACGAAGGACAGGAATGGGCATTCCCCTGGGGTCCGGTCCGTTGGGGTCTTGGTCCTATGGGTCCTAGGTCTGGTTATTCCGTTATGCCGGCTTGATAAGCTAATCGAATACAAAAGAGATTTGATACTTCCAGCCACCCATTTGATATAATGGGGTCAAGCTGAAGGTCAAAGAATTATTGAGGAAAGGAGGTGCTATCTGAAAGAACTGTCCAGAACATGCACTGTTTATTATTCGTTCAAGATCTCCAACTGAGGATTTCCAGAAGGAGTGCCAGAAGGAGGAGTGTATTTGACTGAAACTAAAGCATTTTCTCATGCAGAAGGCTCATGGCCAGTTGGGGCTTTGCAGCACTACCAGTACTTCGTTCCTAGCTTGAAAGGATAATTTCGTGGTCGCATAGAGTCAAGTCTCATATCCCTTGCCTGGTGTTTTAAAATTCCTAATTGTCAACAATGAATCTGCATGGATCATCCTTGAATATCGTATTATTTTTTGTAATTATCAGCGCTTCTTTTGAACCTTATGGGACGAAAGGTGAAGTTTTCACAGCAATAAGCCATTTAAAAACGCTGGTCGATGTGGAGAAGAAACTGACCACTTTTCTGAAAAATTTTATTGCCGCAGAGGAGACACGTCTAGAACGAATTTCAAGGATTTACAACGTGACAGAAAACTTGCCTGCATTGAATTTTACAACCCAAAATGAAGTTGAAAGATTTGTTGGAAACCCACTTCAAAGTTTGAGCATGATGAAGAGGGTAGCTCGCTTCCGTCAAGTTGAAAAGTTGATCGAGATTGATTTCACTAGAGGTGAGTATATTTATTTGTGTTCATGTTTTAGACTTATATAGTTGGAAATCACAGAAATGTCCATCAGATCATTCGGCATTTTATTGAGTTCAATGCTTAGAAATGAATGAATGAAACTGAAATATTGTAGAACTGACAAGTACTAGTCATGACGCGAGTATGCAAAGTATTATTTTAGATTTGAAATTTTCAGTTATTTTTAGGAGTTAAAGTATTTCACGAGGGCATCAGTTTTAATATTGCTTCTTAAATTGTTCATATCTTTGACTTTGATGTGTGGCAAAAAATTTAAGAAATTCACTGTGCATCAAAAATAAAAATTAAGAGCAAATATTCAAACTGGTGCCTGCTTGTTTTTTTGAAAGTTTGAGAGGTTTTTAATGCTCTTTGAAAATGGAGAATAAATGATTGTAATCCTGATTTTATTGCAAAATTCATACTGTAATTAATAGTCAATAATTTGTCTTTCCCATAACTTTTTATGTACAAAACTAGTTGATAAAATTACTTCAGCTATGAAATGCTATGACAAGAAATAAAGAAACCCACATGCTATGCTCGGGAAGCACAAGAAACTTTTAAGAGTTTGATACAATCATAAACCTGGTATCACTGTCACTGTTTTGTCATAAAATTTCTTGCAAACTAATATTTTTTGTATTTACAGTAAGTTATTATTAAATACTAAATTGTTGTATGCTAGGGGCATGTGCTTATATCCTTCAAACTAAAGGTTCATACACTTGGGCTGTTTAGGTAGTTGACCCAGATTGTTTTATAATGACATGCAAGATCATTTCATAGATAGTTAAAAGTGTCTCTCAATACACAAATGTTTGTACATAGTAGGATGTAAAAGATATTGGGAAAAATTTCCTGAATTACCAGTGAAAGTGTTTTAGGGGAAAGTTTTCTTTGTTAAAAGGGTAAAAATGGACTTAAACACAAATCGTGTTCAACTTTCATCATTTTTAGTACAGTCTGCAGGGGTAAAATGACATTGGGTAAGCCAGGGTAAATTGGGTAGCGTTGAAGGCTGGATAACAATTGACCCTGAAGTGATAAATCAAGGTTTGCAGCATCAAGGATGGTAGTTCCAGCAGTTGTAGCTGAAGATAATGTGCAACTGAAGATTTTTGCATCAATTATGTACCCTGAGCTTACCCATTTTATGTCTGTAGACCCTTATGTAATGGTGGAAATGTATGGGGATTGTCACATTTTTCTGCTAAAAGAAACTCTTTTAAGAGCTAACTATGATAATTTTTCAACCAAAGGTATCTAAACAAGGTACCATCTCATAATTCCTTAGCAACCCCACTGTTTAAAACTTTAAGTATCCTAGATACAATCCCCAACTTAAAAGTATCCTATTGAAAGAAAAGGTATTTAATTTCTCACTAGTGATTTGAGGTTAACCATACCTACCTGAGTTCTCTTGTTGACACATAAGAGAGGTTTTATAGAACTTAACTGTTTCATACTCGAAATGCTCAAGGGTGCTTATTAGCTTCACCAAAGACTGTTTCAAGCCAGATTCTAGAGATTTTAGGGACAAATAACCCAGAGGGTGGTTTACAGTGCTGTAGAGTCATTGAAATAGTCAGTAAAAGTGAGTATAAGTCATTCTCTCCAGTTACACCATTAACCCCCATCAAGCCTTAGTTGCCTGCCATGGACCTTTTTGTCCTCTTAAAAATTTAGTAGCAGTGTGGAACGGCCTAGTTGGCTTGCTCCCTGGGTAAAAAAATGTAAAAACAAGTGCTAAAATCGAAAATCATGGGTATAGATTTCAGGCTATGTCGGTATTTCGATCTCTGAATTGTGCCCCCCCCCCTACACTCCCCATTAGCTGGTCCATATTATCAGTAACCTCAGAAATATTGATCCTCGAACACTTTTGAAAATGTCCTTTGTTAATATCAATCAAATCGATACTCATACTCGAAAATTATTTTAAGAAAGTGCACGCCGATATTGTTTGCTTTCTACTGTTCGCAGTTCTCTCTCGACTTGCTGGATTCTACAAAGAGTGGTTCCATCTTTAAATTTAGTTCGAGCAATATGATCCCCATTTCTCGCAAACAATTTTGAAAATTAATTCATTATTATGAAGCGCCGTTGTGGACAATATTGCCTTTTGCAACGTTGTCCTAACATTTTATACCTTTTCTATGTTTTCGGATTTATATATATGGTCTTTTGTCATAAAAAAGTCCCTTTTTTCCGCAAATATATTACATAAACTGTTGAACTGGCAATACTGCTGAAATTTTCATTTCAAACTTTCTCAAAAATACATGCTAAGCTTTTCGTTTGTATGTCCTAAACTTTTTGCAAATAATCGTTCTAAACTTTCGCAGATAATCGTTCTGAACTTTTCAAATATTTGTTCTAAAATTCTTATCTAGGACTTCTAAACTTTCTCAGATATTCTTTCTAAAGTTCGTAAATATTCATTCTAATCAAACAAATATTCATGGTAATTATGATGCATTGCGAGCCTATTTTGCGCACAAAGGTGCTTGTGCTTGTACAGTACAATGGGGGTCATGGGTCGTTCAGTACAGTTGGGCTGTTCATTAAGGAAGGGGAAGTATGGAGAGGGATTGGTTCAGTAGGGTTCAGAATAAAAAACTTCCGAGGTCATTAGGTGTAATTAAATTCCTGTCTTTTTTCTCCCTATTGTTTAACGAACGACCTTCTTTATATAGGATGCTCTGTACCTAACCGGAATTACTTATCAAAGTCAGGTTCAGTCTCTATTCTCTTCCCTTCGAAAAGGAAAAACAAAACGTGCTTAAAAATGCTTCATCCATAATTTTTTGCAGGACATTTTATCAACAAACTGCAACTACTGAAATGAAATAGAGAAAACTAAATCAAAGTTAGCATGGAGTTTATCTCGCCTCTAGACAGGTGGGGTTCATTTGAGTAGTTAAATCATTTTCCGCTTACATTTTGCGTAAAATCCCAGTCAGATTTGTGTAGATATACGGTCGTTGATCACATCCTATTTCTGGTCGATTGTTTTTGTCGCTGGTATTTCTAGCCCCAGTTCATCAACAGAAGCGCCGGGAGGGGGGGGGGCAAGGAGGGGCGGTCGCCCCCCAATGTTCTCCAGGATCGATTTTCTAATTCTTCTAATTCCGTTATAAAATTTTCAGGGGGGGGGGGGTAAGGCTGATGATATTGGCAATTATGTATAAATATAGGTTGGTATAGTCTTGCTGTCTTTGATGGCATTTTCCAACGATCTGAAAGGTGCTGCCCTAAAAAAATTTTCCGGGGGCTTTGTCCCCAAACCCCCATTCTGTTCACTTTCCGCCATTGCACATCTCAAAAACATAGCTTGAAAACGATCTGCTGTACGCCCGTTTTTGCAGGTGATTAGTTCTGATGAGCCTATCATGCCTCCTTTTTGCAAAACATTAACCATTACCTCTTCTGCTATAGTACTGGTCATGTGACACGGCGGATAACCATTTCGAGAAGAGTAGGATACTTCAACCATCTCTTGCATGCAGTGGCGTGGCCACGGGGAGGGATGGGAATGCCCACTTCTGTCAAAAGATGGTCCTCGAGATTCGATCAAAAACGAGGAGAAAATAGCTGGGTATAGGTAGGGAGGGTAAGAATTTTTCCAAGAAATATTGGCAAGTGACTAGGAGAGTCATTCTAAGGGACCGCTCATTATTTACAGAGGGGTTGGTACCGAAGAGAAATGTTGTTTGGTCCAAAAAATCTTCTTACCCAACTCAAAAGGTGATGGAAAAAACCTCTACCCAACACTTTACAGCTTACACAATTTTTTACCCAACCCCTACTAGAAACATGATTTGAATGTCAAAAAATGTAAATTGTTAATGCAATCAGACATTGAAAGCGAATCAGATGATGAGGATGATGTTGATGAAATGGACAATTTTGTACTTTAAACATTTAGTGTTAATTGGTGGGAAAACTTTGTTTACCCAATCTTGAAGTTACATGAAAAAATATTTACCCAACCTTTTTATGTCAGAAAATTTCTTTTACCCAACCCATTTCTCTTCGGTACCAACCCTTCTGTAAATAATGAGCGGTCCCTAAGCCAAAGTAAAGGTTCGCATTTTTAAAAATTTTCCCAGACGCATTATCACAGAATTTGTAAGGCTTCCATTTCGGGGTCAAGCAAACATTGGATTGTGAGAAGCGTTCTAAGACAAAGTATAAGGTCTTTCCGCAAAAATTTTCCCAAAGATGGTGATTCTTAGAAAACTGTTACAAAATTGTCAAACTTTCCAATGGCATTGGTAAAGATGGGATGGAGATAGGGATTCTAGGCCAAAGAAAATGATGTTTAATCAAAAATTTTCCTGCGGATGCTAACTTTCAAAACCAATTTCACAAAATGGTCAAACGTTCTATGGTAATACAGCAAACTTGGGATCGAGAGAAGCGTTCTAAGCCAAAGTAGAGGGCGTGTCCTCAAAAAATTTTCGTGGGAGCTTTGCCCCCAGACCCCCTCATTTTAATACCCCCAGTTAATTTGTCCTGGCCACGCCGCTGCTTGCATGTCTTGAATTCATTAAGAACCATGTGGAAGTTTTCCCTACGTTTATCAAGCCTTACTTTGGATTGTGTATAGCCTGGAATAAGATTTGCAATAATTCTGTATAATTCAATTTACTGTCGCTTTCATGGGGATTAAAGAGCTCAAAATGCAACAAATGAATGTGTCAGCCTATGCTGAATGATTTTTAAATACGAGTACATTGCTCTGATGAAATCTTAACGTCAAAAATGAAGAAACTAAAATTGACTTCTGCACGTCGTAATAGGCCCGAAGTCCGTTCTATGGTCTGACACTGATAACCTTTGATTTCTGAATTTGACAGAATCTGACAGACTGCCGACAGTTCTAGTGGCCATGAGTGGTGTAATAGGTTGATGACAGGAATTGTTGGCCTTTTTCTAATTGCAAATTAATTAATTTTTATTTCAATCAGTGAAAAGGGCGTTGGTCTCATTTATAGCCAAAGTAGAGGGCGTGGCCTGGAATTTTTTTTCTGGGGCTTCGCCCCAGACCCCTCCTGTTTTGCCCCCCCAATAAAAAATCCTGGCGGCGCCACTGTTCATCAAATCCCAGTCCCATCACAAAATTGGCGTTCCCAGAGCATCATTGTAGACAAACTCCAGATCTCATTTTCACTTCATCACCCTGTTAAACTCTGTGAGGGTTGAGAGTCAGACTGTCAACCACACGTTGAAAGTAAAATATGCAACGGTTTTGGTTCCTTTACAACCCTTAAAACCGTTAAAATCTCTGTATGGAGAGAACGGGCGATTTTTCGTGATAGATACTTGAGAAAACAACATTTACAATGTAAAAACTAGGGATGGGCTTGCCTTGATGCTCACGAATCTCGTTTTTAATCATTCAAGTCCAAACAAGGGATGTTTTGCCGACTCTTTGGTCAGGTTTTACATCAAAATCGCGTTTTTTCCGCTTGCTCCATGCTAACCATTGTATTCAAAATTATGAATTAGCATAAAAATTGTATATGCAGAGAAGACTAGTATTTTCGCAAATGTTTGTCGCTGAAACCAGTCCTATTAACAATGTTTGCGAGACCAAATACCGAGAAATTGGGGCTAGATGATGTTTTAGCCGTTGAACAAACAAGAACAAACAAAATGCAGCACTTGCCCAGCCCTGGAAAAATAGCTTGAACCGATTTCTTTTGAAATTTAAATTCCATTATTGGCAATTTGCCGGGGTGGGGGGTTTAAATAAGTAGGTCAATGGGGACCTACCACCCACATATGGGTGGGTATTTATAGTTTTAAACCTTCCCTAAATATGGGTCTCAGAATTTTTGTTATTCCACCGCACCAGAAATGGGTTGCATACTCTGTTACAAACTGTAGCCTTGAACGAAAGTGCTGTGCAAATGTTAGTGGTAATAACAAATAACGTTATCGTTAGCCTTATTGTCGTTTACAGCTCCTTCCTTCACAGCATTTCCGCGTCAGAAATTGTACTTACAATAACCAGAGTTTTCGGAGAACAATGATGGTACCAGAGGTGCAACCGCTGACAAAAGGTCTATTTGTAAATGAGTTTGTTGATGTGCAATGGGTCTCCACAATTCAGAGCGGGGAATTTTGGATAAAGATTGGTAATTGCGAATGGCAGGTTTTTGACCATAACCTGGGCAGCACGCCCCTGTCATCAAAGGCACGTCTTACCACCCTGGGGTCAATTTTTATATTATTTCCTGTAGCACCAGACTACTTTTTGAGTAAATTTTCCCACACCATAATTCTGCAGCAAACACTGCAGGCACTATTTAACAAACACCAACAGCGAAGTTAGCGGTGGTAAATAAAAGATTCTACTTTGATCTCTTCGGTTAGGTGAAAGCCTCCGTAACACAATTAACATTTTGACGAAAAACCAAATATGTATTGACAAGTAGGTGAGGTTATTAAATGGCAATAAACTGTTAAAGTCTGTAGTGAATCAATAAACGTCGTTTAATCGACAAAAACGAATTGGTCAGTAATTTTTCTGGCATGCTATTGGTTTGCAGGAGTTTCAGGGCTTGAGTCCTGTAGTATATTAAAAGGTATAGGCTTTAGCGTAGAAAGATGTCTTTATACTTCCCTCGTGAGATAGGTCATTTGTGTGGACGGAGTAAAGGGAAAAGATGAAAACAGAGATAGCATATTCATTTGACAACTTCAACTTCGTGAGTTTCGTCTAAGTTTCCTTTCATTGAAAAAATGCTAAGAATAGTTTCATACTTGCGTAAGATCGAAGGTCCTACTGGCCACTGAAAAACTTCAGATGTAATACATTTCAACAGCTTGTAGAATTTATTTGGAGAACTTTCATAAGTGCACAATTAAAAAAAAAGTTGCCACTCGAAACTCAAGTTTCTCTCAGTTTTCAAACTCTGCTCTTCGAGACCTTAACGACTCCAGCGACTTCAACGACCTAGTAGTGTCAACCAGGCTTTAGTGTTTCCAAGGGGACAAGGGAACATGCGAAAGGTATCCAGGGAACAGGAGAACATGACCAGAATTAAAAAGGAACAAGGGAACTTCGGATCTTATCCAGGGATCAGTGAAAATGATGTTGTAATTTATTCATGATTCATTGTTTGAATTACGTGAGTACAGGCAGATACAATTGTGATTAGCATGTGATGTGATGTCTCTCTGTGTACAAATTTGCAAACACTGACAATCAAGAGGAGCGTGTGGCTGCAGAGGCTTATTTGCCCAACCAACTAGAACCATGGTATCTCACCTATTTGGACAAATTTTGTGTGCTGTTTGGAATACACACAAGGAATACAAAGCCGGTAATCGCTCCGGTAATCCCAAAGATTGAAGAAGTTAGGATTCAAAGACATCTACCGCGTGAGTCAGAAAAAACGCACGGCGTTTGAAATGCTAGTGTCCCCCTGCAGATCACAGCAATAAAATTGTTATTAATATTTTGGACAGGCGGTTGAATTAATTTTTGGAATTTTCCTGATTGAAATCGGCCATTCTCATCCGAAAATATGAAGGATTTTCTCGAGAAGGTCCCTCTAAAAACCTTCAAAAATGGCCTAAAACCGCGATCATCAAATTCCCCAACAATTTCTGCCTTACAGCAATGACTTGCACATGCTTTGGCACGTGTTGTCCTCTTTGGGCGATTAGTCTTCCGCACTAGTATAAGAAAATTAGTCATCAAGGGGATTCAATTGTCCCAAGAGGATAAAATGTGCTGCTACATGTAATTGGCATTGCTTTCAGGAGGAGAACCGACGAAA
Organism: Aurelia aurita; assembly: GCA_004194415.1. NCBI lineage: Eukaryota > Metazoa > Cnidaria > Scyphozoa > Semaeostomeae > Ulmaridae > Aurelia > Aurelia aurita. The sequence continues at coordinate 1,599,092 of REGM01000025.1, read as the reverse complement.
TTTTTTTAGCGTCGTTTTCACTCGTTTTTCAGATTTTTCCAGAAAATCTTGCACTGCCACAGGAAGGAATGACGGATTAAAACCAAGTCCATTTCTGAATCTAATTGAACATATCTGCTGTGTAACAAGACATTTTTCAATATTATTGCTTTGATATTCAGGGAGCAGTATGTTGTCAAACGCCGTGCGTATTTTTTTACTCACCCGGTATCATTTTGATGAACAGTGTTTAGACGATGAAAACCTTTTATAGCATGAAGTACGAAGAGCTTACACAAGGCCCTCAAGGTATAGACTAACTACTTCAGTCCCAGTTTCCGCTACGGTTATTGAATTGGATGAGAGCAGCGATTATCAGTCCATCAAGGAGCGAAACTACGGCGATTGCAATAAGTCTACTCAAGGTACTGTCTCGACAGTAGTAATCAAAGACGACGAAATAAAAGCAGTGGGATTGAAGAACCTTTACCAAGCGTTTGCAGATGTTTGCCCAAAACTAATCAAAAATATGATGTGAGATCGATTCTAACATTCTGACGCTTTTTGGGAAATTTTTTTCTGAAATTCGATCAGGAGGATTAGATATGCCTCTTCAGTTAGACTTTGATAGACAATTTCCAAAGCTATTCGAGAAGGTTTGGAATGTCAATGTCAGTCAACCTGTAACAAGGAAAAATAACTGCGACTTGAAATCAATCGATTTAGAAACGTTTCACGAAGCAACTGACAGACACCAAAAGGAGAAGCAAATCATTCCTCAATTGATATCAGCTCTTTACGATGCTCAAAATTTTGCTTGCATGAAAGCAAAGAGAGTAAAGATTTGTAAATTACAATGCTCAGCGAGGGTGGCACATGATCACTAAAGTTCAGAGTCAAGTAAAGATGAGTGTAGTTGTGCTAAAAGTCGATCTATTTTTCTTTACATTTTACGTTCTTCTGCTTTCTTGGAAAAACGTCAAAATATGGATAGTTTCATATCAACCTGAACAAATATGCCTACAAAACTCCGGGGAACATGGAGATTTTCTCAAGGGAACAGGGGAGAAAAGCCGAAATTTAACAGGGAACATATACCCCCCTTCCTAAACGACCCTCAATTGCGAAAGGCTATGGATTAAAAATCTTTCCACTCATCTTATTCTTTCCTCGCTTTGGAACTAATCAAACCAAGATATCAAGTAGCAAATTTGTAAGAAAAATGTTAGATTCTCTTTCTCAATCTCGAAAGAATGCTGAATTGTTTCATACATGCTTACAAGCGCTTCATCAATTTCTTCGCATTTGCCTATCGATAATCGACTGGCCAGTTTTTCTAGTGTTTTTTTAGGCTACGAAATTTTAGAATTTTATTTCGGAAAATCTATCAAGCTTTTGCCTTGGCATGTATCGCCGTGAACATATAGTGTCAGTGGCAAAAAAGTTTGATTAAAATCTTTAGGTTAGCAGAGTGGATAATGGTTCTTCTTTTCTCCAAACCTGGGAAAGCAAATGATTGCGTTTGATACGTCTTACGATTGCCAGGAATATGGTTAATACTATTGATGGACCGATTGGTTCCTGAGCAATTAACAAATTTCTGGAGAGATGGTCTTCTGAAAACCGGCTTTCCGTACTCATTAGAGCGGAAAGCAGCTTTTTCATGAACAACGAGTGAATGAGTCATACTGGTTGCAGGGCTTCTTTTGCGGTCTGCCTTATCCTTCTAATTTCACCCTGATTCCTAGATTCAACTTGTTCACTCTTCCTTGCAGCTTTAGTCAAAACTCTTCAGCGGTACAAGAAAATCTTTCCAATCGAAGATGATGTTAAGGGTGCCCAGGCTGCGCTATTACGTCTTCAAAAGACGTACGACCTTCCACCCTCCACTATGTCCGATGGGATTGTGCCAGATATGCCACTAATTGCACGAATGAATGCCGAGGATGCATATGCCATTGGGAAGGAGGCCTATTCAAATGGAGATTTTGACGGGTGTAAACTTTGGATGCGTGAGACGATAAGGCTTAAAGAAATTGGACGAATGCAAGGCAAAGTCCCTACCTTATTTGAAATATTAGATTTTCTGGCATTCGCTGAATACGCTGTGAGTTTTGTTATTTTTCCTCAACTGAATACAATTCCACAATATGGTTTACCCTGTTGGCCCTTATTTCGCCTTCCCTTATAGGCGTTGTTTTGGTCCCCCGGCGGAAAAAGGGAGCCTATGAGAGTTTGACCGTGCCGCCATTAAATTAAGCTGGTGAAAAATAAGTGCCAGCAAGATGTAGGCAACTTATAAGCTGTTTCCAAGATTGAATTAGTGAGAGGGGCCCAGCAACGCGAAAAACAGTAAATTAGGCTGTGGCTCAACAAGTTGTAAATATTTTAGGATGATAAGTTGTCTATATATTTTAGTGTGAGAAGAATGAGAGCACAAATATATTGCTTTGTAATCCGTTTCTATATAATTAGATTGCACTTTCCCGACAGCTGTTACCGGGAGAATTTGTTACTCAAACCAAATATGCGTTCACTTCAACATGAAAGATGATTATCGTTTCACTTGCTGGGTAGTTTTATATGCAAATGAAGTCGACTGGATAAATATGGCTGCATAAAGCATTTCTAAGTGACTGTTGCGTTCCAAATTCAAATTATTTAAATTGTGTTATTCTGGTGAATACAGAAGAGGTTGCTAAAATTGAATTCGGGCCTCGTTTAACAACCAAAGATCGAATGATCCCAATCCACCCTAAAAATGTTAAATCCGCCTTACTTGCATAGCCTAATGATGAAATTTCTCTATCTATCAACAGAATGGAAATTACGAGGCAGCCATTAACCACACAAGGCAAATGTTGAGCATAGGTTAGTGATCCCTTTTATAGTACTTTTCGGAATTGATTACGCGCCAAGACATTTTTTATAGTAATTTATAATCGAACGAAGGGTAACTCATTTACGCAAGAAAAGGATTAACCAGTTGATCATATCTTAGAAACACCTCACGAGCTCCTGAAGTGGTATACTTGGCTACAGCTACAACGAAAGTGGCAACCACACAGCATCATTTCAGTTCAATATGGATAGTAATTTGAGGGGCTTTTGTAGCCAGGCGAATCAAATCTGTTTTTCATTTTCATTTGTTGTTTACCTGGATTCCTGTCTTTCTGTCATTTTGCATTGGGGAGAAAATTCCAAACCCGTCAGTTTCCGACGACGACATAATTTAAAAATTTGTTTGCTCATAAAGATAGTCCAAAATACGTTGGTTTTCTACCTTTCTCGTACGACCAAGTTTCAGAACAAGTAGTAAAGTTGAATTTATGATTCTTCCGGCAAAAATTAAACGATGAAAATTCGTACGCATAAGCGTTATTTTTAATCATACAATTGAAGCGTTGAAAACGATCGAAATAACAAAGAACTATTTGATAGACTTGTCCGTTACGTGTTACATATTATTTTTGGCATACTCTGACAGTCGTCAACGTTATGAAATAGTTAAAAACCCTTGCTTTGTTCGCAAATTTTGCATGTCGCACTTCAAATGTGCCGAAAATAAGAAAGATAATTAACAAAAAGGTGAATGCCACACAAGGTCTTTATAGAAACCGCATGTACGTTACGTTTAATTACGTTAACGAACATTGTGACAAAGGTGCCTGGAGAAACTCAGGGGAGTAGAATTTCAGGAAAATTTCACGATTCAGACCCATATTTATGGGGCTTTTTACTAAACGTATACACTGTTTAGGAAATCTTTTTCTTGCAAAACCACCTTCACGTGGGGGGGGGGGGGGGATATACCTTTCAGTTAATATCTTGAGTGCCCTCGGGGAGAAAACTGAATTCCAACTAATGAACAAAAACTGATTTTTCTACAAACAAATGAAAATTGCCACTTTTTAATGATAATAATAATAATAATAATAAGGCCCCTAAAAATCAGTCAAAGACCATGGGTTATCACTTAGCGTGACCCCTAGCACATGCACAAGAAACTGCTCAAGTTTTGGGTCGCCGAATAAGAATTAATAATAATAATAATAATAATAATAATAATAATAATAATAATAATAATAATAATAATAATAATAATAATAATAATAATAATAATGATGATAATAATAATAATCTATATTTATACAGGTATACTTGATCAGCTTGCACAGAAGCTGCTGTCATCCAAGGTCCTGTTAAAAATAAAAGTTTAAAAGAATTAAAAGATGTCAAATTACAAGTTCACGTTTAAAAATCCGGATGGTGTAAAATTAAAAATCACAGTCAAGTTGATCACATAGTCTCTTAAAATTTATTATCGACTGTTCTCCTTTCAACGTATTAGGCAGTTTGTTGAAAAGTGCTGACCCCTGGAAGAGGAACGATTTACGGCCAGCTTCAGTGAGAACTTTAGGAAGCAGAAGATTGACGTTATTCCCACGGGTTTCCTTGTTATGTTGAATTTTCTTGAAATAGCCTTCGACCAGTCTTGGTGCTAGTCCATTTTGGCATTTAAACACCTCAACTAGGCATCTCTTATTTCTTGCATGATTCACAGTTGGCAGTTTAACTCTTTGACTATTTCCATTGATGATAGCTGAGACTCTATTCCGAATTCTTTGCAATTGCGATTTGTGTGTATCTGAAATACCGAGCATAATATTGCTGCAGTACAACATCTGTGGCAAAATCATTACGTTGTAGATTTTATCTGCTACAAAGGGGCTGATATTGTGTCGTATACGGGCCAGCAATTTTGTTCTTGATAATATTTTCTTGTAGTAGGTCTTTGCGAGGTGCTCTTTCAAGGTCAAACTTTTGTCCATTGTAACACCCAAATATTCGTATGAATCTGATTCGCTGATTTCTTTACCGTTCAACGATATGCTTACTTTCTCTGACTTTGCAAGTTTTTGGTGAGGCATTGACAAGGTATCTCAACACAATATACACACAAAGATCCAAAAACGAAAATCCACAAAAATTAAACTTAACGACACATAACCTAAAACAATAAACAACGACACGCTCTTCATATAATTGCTGATATTTTGTTAGTAGCTTTAATTTGTAGTTCGTTGTTAGACCATGTATCTTTTAATGATATTGAGTCTTCATTGAAAAAAAACTCACCATACACCTTAGCAAAGTACATTTATTGTGAAGGCCAAAGGTAATCTTGGAAGCGTCCCATTTATTTTAATAAGTATATTATATTTTTAGATCGGATGGTAAAATGCCGTTTTAGTTAGGAGAGGGAGAGGGCCGTATTTGAAAATCCCGGTCTTCTTTATATGCAGACGTTGGGGAGAGACATTAAGGCTTCTTGCAAGAGACACCTTACCCGCACTAACTGAAAAAGGAGAGGAAAGTACCGTCATCGTATTTATAGTGGATATTTTAAAGTTTCTGGCTACAGTATGCACGATAAATTATACGCAAGGTAGCTTGTCGACCAAAAAATAATTAAGATCAAGCACACGTTATAGGAGGCAGTGAGTCGAGACTAGGGAAGATCACTCCAAAGTTTTGAGGTGCGACGGACAGTTTAAGGCCTGTGGAAACAGATTCACTGGTTAGAGATTGTAACTTGGAAAGAGTGAAAGTAATAAGAGAACATCGGGATTTCTGGCTTGTGCTTGAAACTGTGATGCCCATGCTAACGTCGACCAATAACCAAAGAAACAGAGCGAAAGTGGCAACATATTGCCGATGGACAAAGGCATTAAGGGCCCTTTGTTACGTTGTGGTTATTCATTTTACGTAAATGGTTTTGGCGGTGACCTTTCTTATACCACTATAAATAAAAGCGAATTGAGCCTGAAACATGTGATGCATATTTTTCAGATGCATGCCGCCCTTCTTAGGGGCCGATTACATGGAGCGGGCTAGCCCGGTTAACCGAGGTGAAGGTTTTCACCCGAGATCCCAGGGTCAATAGCAGTTACAGTGTTTGAGAGACATTCGATTACATGGCAAGCGGGCTAGCCGGTTAGCCGAGATCTCGCCTGCTGCCTACCGGGCTAGCCCGGCAAAACGGGCTGGAAGTTACACATTCTTCTCTTGTAATCGATTCAACGCCGGGCTAGCCCGGCAAAGCGGGATGAGAAATCTGCAACGCATGCGCTTTGTGAACAGATTATACGATTATGGCGCCAAGTATTTCACAGCCCGGGCTGGAATTCTCCATGTAATCGTTCAGATCATTTCAGCCCTGTTAGGCGAGCCAGCCCGTTTAACCGGGCCAGCCCGCTCCATGTAATCAGGCCCTTATATGAACAAAATTACAATACAGTAGTTAGTACTCTGGTTTTTACTAGAACCTATTTGGGTATTAAAATTATGATGCATCAACGATTTATTGACTGATCTTCACGGAGTTTGCATCACAGTTTAAGTTGAAACCCCTACGTTTATTGAAAAATAGTTTTGATACTGATTTCTAGATTTACTGTGCAGCGACGCAAACAGAGGTACTTTTTCTGAGACACGGGTACGTAATTCAAACTCTTACTGCTCAGTTTCTGATTTTGATAAGTAGACAACTCGAGATTTGTGTTTTCTTCTATCTTTCTTCTTTCGATACATACTACTCACTACTACCCACTCACTTCAGTGCGACATTTTTATTCTGAATGAATTTGGCGAAGATGCTTCGGGGCTGTTCCTGGGTGATTTTCATTTCCGTTCTCGCGCCAGACCCCTGTGTTTATTTCCAGAACGTATTAAAATTTGAAAACTATAAAGGATTTCGGAAAAATTGTTTCAGTCTTAGACTATGCTCATCGAACTCTATCAATTAGACATAATAACTTTACACTGGATGTGCACTTCAATAGCCTCTTTTCGCATGCATAACGAGTGAGTTAGGCATCCAAGTTTTAGGGGATCTCCGCTTTGTTTTCTTTAGCGGCTTAACGTATCAGCTTCAGACATCCCTTTGTCTGCAATAGACCATTTCGACAAGCAAAGCAATGGCGGATGAAGATCTGGCAAATGGCTGCCACGGAGCTTTTACAAATGATAAATTTCCTCTGCAGAATTAAATGTTGGTTTTAAATCCACAGTTAAAATAAAGAAATTATCACCTGAAATATAACCGAAAAGGTGTCCCATCACCAAAAAGCCTCGTAGCTAAAGGGAGACTTACTCTCCAACTCAGACCTCAAATCAAATTGCTTTGGCGGGAAAATATTCGTGTTAGTCTTTTCCGTTTATCAGAGTGAACGAAGCGAGATAAAACAAGTGTTTCGATCAGTTTCGAGAAGAAAACTTGGAATTACTTTACTCTTTATGAGTTGTGCAAACTGGAAGAGATACTGTCTTAGATTATGCTCATCAAACTCTATCAATTAGACAAAATAACTTTGCACTAGATGTGCACTTCAATAGCATCTTTTCGCATGCATAACGAGTGAGTTAGCCATCCAAGTTTTAAGGGATCTCCGCTTTGTTTTCTTTCGTGGCGTAATGTATCGGCTGCTGATCACTTTGTGGTGGCGTGTCAACCAAAAGCAGCGGACGGTAGTTTTGCAAAGTCTACCCTTGAACATGGTTTTAGAATTGCGAACTTTCAGTTTTTCCATTTTATGATTTATAAAAGTAAACAAAACATAACTTGTCGTTTATTCAGTCAGTTCAGTCCTATGTCTTTTCAACCCATGTTTTACCTCGCAGACTCCAACAATCAGAGAGCAAAGGACAATCTCATTTATTACGACGATTTTTGGAAACGAGAACGGGTGGATCAGCGAATGCAAAATGATTATAAAAGAAAAGAAGAAAATCCTGCAACCACTAAGACGAAGGGAAAACGCAAAAGCTACACTAAATTTTATTACACAAAAGATGAAGATCCTTTTGAAAGAAATCAAGTCGAGAAAACCGTTGCAAAAAAACTGTGCAGAGGAGAAACCATGCCTATTGTAAGTTTCATTTCACGTTTTTCTCCGTAACATCTATTGCTAATGCACGTTAATGCGCAGCCATGCAAATTCGTCATCATAGCTTTACGTTGCGTTACAGAATACGTGATTATCTGCTATGTTCCTTAGCATTACGTTCTGTTGGCCTAAGATCTTTTGCAATATGTTAAATTACGTTGTGTTATGTTAGGTTACAAGTTACGTTACATGAGTATGTTATATGTTACGTATGTTATTTTGTTGCATATTACCTTGTGATATGCTACACTATGTCACTTTCTCATTACTCATTTCATTCTTTTAAGGAGGGTTGCCCTTCAACAGAAGCTGTTTTTCAAGGGGCCCTCCTATACAAATTTTAGTTACAATATACAATTTGAAATAACCCTTATTCTAGAATATAAAACATAACTTCAACAATCTATTTACATTTTACAATAATCATACAATCTTTACAATAAAAGGAAAAAGTTTAACCCTTAATAGATTTTTTGAAACTATTTAGGGAGGATGCCTTCTTAGATTCAGCTGGAAGGCTATTTTACAGCTTAGCTCCTCGGAAAGAAAAGCATTTTTGCTCATTTGCTTATTTTTCTTTGGTAACTTACGTCAGTCAGTTACGGAGGCCACGGGAGGAGCATTGTTAGTTTTTGGTGAAAATTTTACACAGGTACTGTAGAAGCAACTCATTGAACACCATTGTTTTAGAATCATTACTAATGAGTTCTTCAATGGTCTTCCAGCCTAACCCTTCCAACCGAGCCCTATTTGCTTTGGGTCTCAAAGTTGCTATTCGTTACGATCCTAGCAGCTCGATTTTGAAGCTTACCTCATACAGAACAGAAGTATCGAAAGTGAGGCTCAACATCAGTGCCTTCAAATTTTCCTTTGGTAGAAAAGTCTTAGCATGTTACTTACACCAAGGTATTTCGTTTTTGGACTGCATCAAGCTTGGAATCACGAATGTTCAATTCCAAACCTCTTTTTGACCTTTAAAAACGTTGTGTGTTATGTGTGTTATTTTGTTTTGTGCAGAGCCAGAAATTAAGGTGGATTTGCAGCTGTCTCCCCAATTATCCCTAAAAAAAGTCAGAAAATTTAGAAAAACAATGGGTTTGTCGTAGGTTTTGGGCTGGAATCGGAAAATTTGGCCATTTTCTCGAGATTTGGCTCCCTCCCTCAATTGAAAACTGAATTTCCGTGACTGGATTTGTGTATTTTCCCGTGTTAAGTTTTGCTAAGGCAGCTGTGTTGGGGTAGGTTAGATCAACTTCGTCTAGATCAGGTCATGTCAGGTCAGAATCAAATATGTCAGAAGGGAAGATCTACCAAATCCAGTTTGTTTGCCAACCAAACAGAGAAATAGAATAAATTAAAAGCCGATGTGTAATAGTTAACAGCATTACTTCAGATTGAAAACATAATCGGATAATTGCCCTTACTCTCTATTACGTCATTGTTGCGAACGCGCGCAATGCATGGAGGGAGTTGTAGTCACGCTCGCTTGGTTTGTTATGATTTTGAATGGGAAGTTGATACACATCTCTGTCACGGCACTCAAAACATCGAGAAAACATCGAAAAGAACGAAGAAAATCAAACGAATTCAACTGAAAACCAATGCCCTAGTTTTTTTCTAAACTCTAGCACGGGCACAGGTTTCTCTGAAGCAGCGGATAGTCATCAACAACGGTAAGGCTGAAAAGTCGGAGATCTCGGAGCAAGGACTCAAACTTTTTCAACTCCGACTTTTCAGTTTTCACCCATATGCTAAAAACGAAAAGTCGGAGATGTCCGAGCAGGGATATTCTCCCTTCAAGTATGCACATTCCGTTTGTAAAATGCCCTTGTTATTAGAATGCTTCCGGATAACAACTAAAAGATGTACTCTGTGTGCAAATTTCAGCTCCAAAAAATTCTTTTTCAATTTGGAGAAACTTTAAAAATTTTGCATTTGGTTCCCTTGGCTCTACTGAGTGAAGGGTCACACACAAGAGATGTTTATTTCATTTTCGATGAAATTACTAAGCTCTTAAAGATACATTGAAATATGATGTCCACTATTTCGGATGTTTACAAATAGCGGACAGCGATAAGGTTTCTTGTAGGGCCTAGGCATGAAGTCTTGAGGGGGAGGATGCCTAGGCCCTACAAGAAACCTTATCGCTGTCCGCTATTTGTAAACATCCGGAATAGTGAACATCATATTTCAATGTATCTTTAAGAGCTTAGTAATTTCACTGGAAATGAAATAAACATCTCTTATGTGTGACCCTCCACTCAGTAGAGCCAAGGGAGCCAAATGCAAAATTTAAGTTTTTCCAAACTGAAAAAGAATTTGTTGGAGCTGAAATTTGCACACACAGTACAAAAAGTTTGAGTCTTTGCTCCGACATCTCCAACTTTTCGTTTTCAGCATAAAGGTGAAAACCGAAAGTCGGAGTTGAAAAAGTTTGAGTCCTTGCTCCGAGATCTCCGGCAACTCCGACTTTTCGGCCTTACCCATGAACAACTCCAGATTCGCTTTGGCCTAGGCGAGAACAGATCAAACGGCAACGATGGCTGGGTGAAGTCACTTTAGTTCTTACCACATCTTACCAGTGAGAAAATCGACGAGAAGCTTATTGGTGGCCTTGGTGGCTCTACATTGCCAAAAAAGACTTCAGCACCACAAGCATTTCGCAATAAGCGTCATGGATACCGTATGTGGAAGGAAGGGTTTGTTCACTCAATCTTAGTTAGGCCAAAGGACAATGTCTGCTCTTTCTGGTGAAGTCAAAGGTGCACGCTTCTATGAAAAACGCATTTCATAATGTGTTCTTCGTTCTTTCCCATGTTTTCTCGATGTTTTGAGTGCCGTGACAGAGATGTGTGCAACTCCCAATCAACTTCCCATTCAAAATCATAACAAACCAAGCGAGCGTGACTACAACTCCCTCCATGCATTGCGCGCGTTCGCAACGATGACGTAATAGAGAGTAAGGGCAATTCAATTTTCTTGATTTAAGCCACATGATCAGATGACAAAGTTTTTGACGTAAATTAAAAGACAATTTATTTCGAGGAAGACATTTTATATTAGATTTTAAACAGCAATTCATGTAAATTCATTTTCTTTTCAACGACCTTTGAAAAAATCTCTAAGTATATACAGTTAAAGAGTTCAGCGCTGCCTCATATCGCAAATCAATAGGCCTTCATATATTTTTTATCAATAACACGCAGGTTGCATTGTGTTAGCGGTTCTTAGATTCAATCGATTTTCTGCAAGATTTACTATAGACTATTGACAGACTTCAAGTTAATACTCCAGTTAAAGGAAATCTGGTTAATTTGCTTTCTCTCTGTATATTTCAAAATTCTCTGTTATTATGGCACCTGAATTAGAAAGTTTAGAGAGTTTGCCTGTTTTTACCCGTTACAATCATGTTTAATTTTTGTCTGAAAACATTTCTTTTTGTCGGGAAATTCTGACCTTAGGCCCCCAAAAAAACTGTGCTCCCACGACGCCACTGCAAAGGTCCCTGAATTGAATTGAACACAATTATGAACAAGGTGACATAGCAAGTCATAACAAAAGAACCAATGAGAGCATGGAACTGTTGCTCATGTCTGTGAATTTTGTGCAAATTCGGCTCTGTACAAGGCTACATCATTTACAGTAAATCTTGGATTAACATAGCCGACCGCTCACAAAGATCTTGCAAATCTTTCAAGTATTACAGAATGTATAAGAAGCTACGTTGAAAATGGGGATAAAGGAAAACTGAACATATACGAATAACAGGAAAATGAGACACATATTTGCGTAAGCAAAATGACCAAGGTGTTAAGGCAGCTTAGTTTTGTACCAAAAGTAAATACCGAAAAGGAATGGGGAGAGGGTAATACATAGTCAAATGCTCATATGATGGGAAACTAATCTTGGTCATAATCCAGAAGGAAAGGCGGTGAAGCATCAGCAAATCGGATACGACGTAAAACGTAAATGAAACCGATAGAATTAGTATGGCCAATTAATTTATCTAGGGGTGTAGCGGATCAGGGTTTTCAGAATCCGGCCGGAACCGGATTTTCCGGCCAAAATTGGCAAAATCCGGCCGGATTTACGTATAGTCTGGCAACAGCTGTATAATTTCTTGGCTGATGAAAGCAGTAGCGAACCGCACAATATCATTCAAAGTACCTAGCAAGAAGTTGGTATGGCAAAAAATCCGTTTTTTTCATCCCCGTAAGATAGATCTATTGTTTTGAATCTTATCTGACTATTCGACGTGACCAGTGTCAGATGAAAATATTCAGCAATTGGTTCTGTTACTAAAGTCAGCTGTCCATTTATGCGTGCTAAAATATGTCAAAATAAAGGTCTTCAAAACAGTTTTTCGACCTGAAGCTAAACTTATTTTTTGGAGCTTGGAAACTTTATTTTCGAAATATTCTCTGATGTAAAAAAATTTGAATCTTGCTGCAAAAGTGAAACTTGCTGTAAAACCATACTTAAACTTTTCGTCTGACATCCTTCTGAAGATGCAACAACAGATAACAACCTAAAAGTCTTTGTTTCGCCCACTTTTCATCAAATACAAAAGTTTATTGGAACATGCAGTACACTGGGGATGTTCCTAGTTTGTGCAGAGGATGAATTAAAGAAAGATAACTTTCTTCTTTGATACAAATTGATAATAAGATCAATTCTGTAACTGGTGATAATAATCTTTTACTAAGATTTAAGTTATTGTTCCGCATTTATCCTGTTTTGGTTACTAAGTTGGCTCGGTACGATATATTTTCCCAACGCAATGATTTTGGATGACGAATCAAATTTTTCAAACGACAATATAAAGGAAGAAAATGGCATTTTCCTATAAAATGAGTGCATTTGAAATACATAGGATGGTTGAAGAGAGGCACATAGTGGCGCTTTACAAACCAACATTGTTAGGGAGGGTAGAATCTTTAAGAAAATGTCTTTTGTAGGAAAATGCAATTTTCTTCCACTATGTTAGCGTTTGAAAAATTTGAATTATCATTCAAAACCATTGCTTTGGGAAAAATATATAGTTTTAGTAAGAGATGATTATTTTGAACAAATTATAGTGATTCTGCACAGATTCATACATTTCCAGGTCACATTATAGGTCTTTTTGACGTTAACCTTAAATAGAAAAGTCCGGCAAAAATCCGGCAAATCTATCTGAGGTCCGGCCGGAACCGGATCTCCGGCGAAACTGTAAATCCGGCTGGCCGAATATCTGGTACATCCCTATATTTATCCGTATTAAAGCTGACCACATCAGCTCGAAAATCTTGGCTTTGGTCTCTTGTTTTCTTTCCTATCATGATGACACATCTCCAGTATAGTAGCCGTTAATAATGAACGGGTGAGTTGAACAAATTCTACCATATTTGTGTCTCAAAAATCAGAAAAAATTAATTTCACGTCAGCAGAGTACCCTTTTTGCCACAGGCACACAGTGTGATTATTTGTGCATCGTGATAAACCGACCGATCTTTATTTTGCCGAAGATTTATGATGAACCACTGCCGCTACATGTAGTCTTACGATGTGTGATTCTTTGAACTTCGTTAACTGTTACCAAATTCATAAAAAGCAGTTTCGGCCATCTTTGCCAATTGCTTCGCTTTGCCGTTAAACTTTATCCGGCGCAGTGTAAATGTAGTGTTGCGCTTTGCAAGAAATCTATAGGCTTTGATAAATAGTTGATTATTTGAAAGTGATCCCCAGTGTGTTGGACACACACATTATGTCTCATTCGAAAGCAACTAAGGTGTGAAAACTTGCTTTAGTAACTTGGTGACGTTGTTTCAAAGTTAAAGGCGATTGTGCTTGGGAGCTGGCTCTAAAAATATTTGAGAAAAGAACAGAAATGTCGATCAGAAGTTAAACAAATTCTACCATATTTGATCCAAAATGACTTTGATCCAAAATGAATCTACCATATTTGATCCAGGCATACAAAAATGACTTTTTTAAATATTTTGGAATGATGATATTTTCGTCAAAGAATTCACGAAAAATCGGAGGATGAGGCAAGCGACGACAATCATTTTGTAGGTTTTCATTTTATTGACACACGACAATCCAGTAATGCGACATAATCAAGACAATCCAAGATAAAATTAAGTTGACTTAAACATGTTTTTTTCCGAACGTGTTGAACCAGACTTGGTTCATCTTCAGCGAATCTGAATGACGATAAGTGACAAATTTATACAAAAAAAACAAACAAAATAACACTAGGTAAGCAAGCGTGAGTTACATTTCCTCCGCGCAGGGGGGCCCCGAGGCCTAAGCCGCGGATAAATTGGAGAACAAAATCAGAGTAGAACCAAGGGAATAGACGACTGCTGGGAATTAACTTCAGGTCGATCCCGTAAAATTAAGAGGCTTTCATGGATGAGTAAATCAAACTCATCGTTGGCTCTGTCCAAAAATAGAAAAATCTTTAAACGACGCGGCGTGCCCTGATTGGCTAATGTAGTCCTCGATGGCGGATGGACTCACTTTCTTTTTATAAAATAATTAACAAAATAAATTAACAAATATAACAAGCTAATTTAACAAATAACCTCCTGCAGCTCCCTAAAACCAATACGTTAGTTTATGGGAAAAATTCATTATCATTTAGAGGAAGCATTTTGTGGAACACGCTATCTGACATAATAAAAATTGCCCAAAACACAAAGCAATTCAAAGTTATGATTAATAGCTGGAAGGGAGATAATTGCAATTGCAACATCTGCAGATTATGTCTATATAGATTCATGTATGTATTTATGTTTATATTATAGATTTTCACTTTGTATTGTAAATAGTTGGTATTTATTAGACTACCCTCACCTGAGCAAACTCAGACCGGTCTGAGTTTCAGATCGGTTTGAAATTCGTTTCGGTCTACGGTCAAAGCCCTTGGAGTGCTCTCATGACGAAGGCGAAATGAAACTCAGGTCGACCTGAAATTCGTTTCGGTCTCTCAGGTCGGTCTGAGTTTTCAGGTCGACCTGAATTTTTCATGTGAGCAGAAATTTTTTTCGTTTCGGGGCGAAATGAATTCTCAAACCAAGTGCGAATTGCATTGTGGGATGGATCTTGGGGATTTGGTGCCAATTTTCATACGTGATTCTGAAAGCATGGCGAAGGCCAATCATGGAGTGAAGAAGAGCTATGTAGGCTTTATATATTGAAAATATTATTGCATCTCTCACATTCAGTTATATTAGGCCACTCATTGCATCTTTCAAATTCAGTTATATTAGGCTGCTCATTGCATCTCTCAAATTCAATTATATTCGGCCACTCATTGCATCTCTCACATTAGGCCACTCATTGCATCTCCCACATTCAGTAATATTAGGCCATTTTCACTAACCAATGCGACCATTTGTGAACATTTTATGTTACCTCCCTGTCGTTGTGGTGGGTGCCTTGAGAATCGTGGATCACCAGTAAGTTAGAATCGATTGGCGCCATGTTTTTTTATGTTCAGGAAAGATTTTGTGAAATGCGCATGTGCAGAGTAAGTGAGCTGAACTCAAACCGGTTTGAAAATTTTCATGTGAGGGGGAGGTAAATTAGCAGACACTACCCCGATCTGAAACTCAGACCGGTCTGAGTTTGCTCATGTGAGGGTAGTCTTAGTTTTGCTTAAAACTATTCCTTCTGTACCAACTGTAAAGAAATTAATTATTATTATTATTATTATTATTATTATTATTATTATTATTATTATTATTATTATTATTATTATTATTATTATTATTATTATTATTATTATTATTATTATTATTATTATTACGACCAGCTTTGTTAACTCCCAAGTGCTCTCTGCGTCTCTGCGTCGCGTCGAGTAATCAAATTACATGATGTTTTTCCATAGTACGAGGCATGGCAGCCAGGACACTGAAACTTGTAAATAACAGATGAGCGCATGAGAATAGGAAGTGGTCTTTAAACGTGCTGCTAGGATAATAATGAATAGCAGCTTTGATGCCCAAGCAGACCACTTATTGAAGGGCTTGGATGGAAAACCATTGACCAACTTGTAGCTGGTGAATCCAAAGCAATGGTCTTCAACTCCCTAAATGAGATGGCTCCACAATACCTTTCTGACTTCTTCACCCGAAATTCGCAATGCTCATCTTATAGCCTTCGTAATACGGGAATGGACTTAAGGTTACCAATGAAAAGGTCAATAAATGGCCAGAGATGTTTTTCCTATAGAGCTGCAAAACTCTGGAATAGCCTCGAAGCCGAGTCTAAGCAGACATCCTCCCTGTATGGTTTTAAGGAAACTATTTAGAGTTGAGGATTTCTTTTCTTTTGACTGTAAATTTTGAACGTTATTGTATATAGGTTTTAAATATTGTAAATAGGGTTTTACAGTTTGATTTAATAGAAAGTTTTATGACACTCTTTTCATTCTTAGATTGTAATTAAATGTTTTTATCGGAGGGCCCCTTGAAAACCAGCTTCTGCTGAAGGGCAACCCTCCTTAAAAGAATTGAATATGAGAAGAAAAATATAAAAACGGAAAAAGTGATCCAATGTGTTTAGGGAACCGAAAAATAACCTTTAATTGAATATTAGGATAACATTGTTTGATAGCTCCACTAGCCTAGTTTTGATTTGCAAACTATACTGCCCCAGATACGGTATACAAAATAGAAGGGGGACTTTGTCGTTCAGGTTCGCGGGCCGTTTTAAAGATTTTTCTAGGGTCGTTTAAAAAATAGAAGGGGGAATTTGTCGTTCAAATTCATGAAAAACTTTGAACAAAATTAAATGATCGTAAATCCTAAGTTGATAGAGGAAAAATGGTACAATCTTCAAGAAACCTATAGTTTATGAAGGTTTATAATATGGCGGTAAACAGAAATCTGTAGCTTTTCTAGTTTACGATTTAGCAATTTGATAACGTCACAACCTCANCTTTGAACAAAATTAAATGATCGTAAATCCTAAGTTGATAGAGGAAAGATGGTACAATCTTCAAGAAACCTATAGTTTATGAAGGTTTATAAGATGGCGGTAAACAGAAATCTGTAGCTTCTCTAGTTTACGATTTCGAAACTTGATAACGTCACAACCTCAAAACTGGTTAAGCATAGCAAAACACTGTAATTCTGAAGATAATCAAGATATCAAAAATTGCCAATAAACATTATAGCAAAGTACCTGAAGTTTCTTTCAATCCATTAAATCAAGCGTCAGATGCATTAACCATTTGTGCAATCCTTTTTAAAGATTTGATGCCTATGCTGAAATTTATATAAGCAACGCTCCTATTTTTGCACGAACAGGACTCACATTTATCATTTGTTTTCCATCTCTAGGGATGAATCCAGTGGTTGTTTTTGTTCTGAAGTAGAGAAGTAGAGAACTAGATGGAGTTTTGTAGATTGATTTTTTCAAGGCTTTGTAGAAACACCTTTAAAATTACGTAAAATTATTTGTAGAAACACCTTTATATATGGAAATCTTTCATAACTTTAGATTGGCAAGACCGATGTTAAGACCCTTTGACCATAGAACGATGTGTAATATATGAAAATATATGGAAAATTCTCGAATGTACATGTAGTAGGAGCCAAAGTTTAATACTCATTCATCGGGTACCTAGCTTATTCACCAAAAATTTTTGCTTCAGTACTCCTCGTTTTCCTCCTAGTGGTGAGAAGAAATGAGGCGACATCCAGTGAAGCAATATACCGATTGCGGGACGTTGATTTATTTGCCAATTTTTTCAATTACCTTGTGGTTTCTTTGCTGATATAAGGTTCCTATGTTTTGTTACCGCGTAAACTTTTGGCCCCTTAAATAATGTTATCGTAATTCACATCAAAGCAACGGAATTTTAAAAGTGGAATTGCTGAGATAAGCTTTTGCTTGAACGCATAGAAATATGAACGGTAAGTCTAGGAGTCCAGGCTATGAAACTGAATAACATTTTTAAAAGTTGCGTAGCTATTGGGTGCAAGAGAGGGAGAGAGAGAGAGAGAGAGACAGCAATTCCCCCTTCCCTCCCCACAAGGCCTTGCGGAGGATTTTGTCAGAATATTTTAAAATCTGTGGAAATCTTTCGAGGCAATAAAGCGTGACATTGTTAGATTACTTGTATGAACCAGTCTCAACCCTATCTCAACCTATGTTATGCGTCCTGTTAATTCATTAAAACCGGTGAATAATTTCAACCTTGTACCCAAGGCGTTTTTCATTTCGTCTCCGTCCCTATGTGACAAATGGGCCGGGGTACGTGGTTGTAAATAATCCATGATCTTAAATTTCCGCCAACGCCAATATACTATTGCGCATCTCTGGTAACACCTCAATTTGTTGGTTTATCTGCATGGTTTCAGTGTTTTTTTTATTGAATTGTACAATGCTGCACCTGCAAATCTGATTTCGGCAGCACATATGCAGATCCAGGATGATGCTCATATTCTCATAGAGTGGCTTACTCACAATAAGTTGAAAGCCAATCCAGACAAGTTTAAGTACATGCTGATTGAAAAAGCAGCCATGTTAAAGAGAATTCCTGAAGAGTTCTCCAAATTGAAATTGATAACAATACTTTGACCAGGGCAGATGTAGCAAAAAATCTAGGTCTCGTTATTGATCAGAACCTTAAATGGGATACACACATAAAAAGTATCACAAACAAATGTAATGGAAAGCTCATACAATTGACTAAAATTAGGAAATGCATGAATCCGAAAACATTCGAAAACTTAGTCAAAGTATCCTATACATCAACTCTTGACTATTGTGATATAGTTTATGGAAATGCCTGTAAGAAGGAGCTGCAAAGAGTACAAAGATCTCAGAACTTTGCTGCCAGAGTTGTCACAAAGAAGCGCAAGTATGATAGTATTTCATCGACAATCNCATAAAAAGTATCACAAACAAATGTAATGGAAAGCTCATACAATTGACTAAAATTAGGAAATGCATGAATCCGAAAACATTCGAAAACTTAGTCAAAGTATCCTATACATCAACTCTTGACTATTGTGATATAGTTTATGGAAATGCCTGTAAGAAGGAGCTGCAAAGAGTACAAAGATCTCAGAACTTTGCTGCCAGAGTTGTCACAAAGAAGCGCAAGTATGATAGTATTTCATCGACAATCAATGAGCTGGGCTGGCTAACTATGGATAAGAGACGATTTGTACACAGAGTAAATCAAATTCACAAATGCTTGCAAGGAAACGCTCCAAAATATCTGACAGAAACTCTGACAATTAATAGTGGCGTTCATCGATATTGTACACGTCAGTCCAATGACCTACACTTACCATCAGCCAAAACTAACAGCATGAAGAGAACATTTCAGTACATGGGCTCTGCTGACTTTAATTTTCTGCCTACCTTAGCTCAGCGTACAACTAATAGTAATAGATTTTTAGCCCAGGTTAATTCCTTATTTTGACACTTTTTTCATACCAACGATTTTGCTTTACATCTAAAAATTAAAAGGTTTTTCTATTTATTTTCATAGGTATTATGTAGTAATCTTCTAATTTGTATCTTAATTTTAAAGAAATTTTAATGCGTCGTATTGTAAATTTAGGTAGCACTACGAAAAACCATGTAAATGGATAGTGTATTATTATCATATATTATCATAATTGTTGATTTTATTTGTGATTGAGTGATTGAGTGATTGAGTGATTGAGTGATTGAGTGATATGCTAATTCATGATTCAGTGATTGGTAAATGATAGACTGATCAATCGATTGATTCTTTGATTCATTAATTCTTTGATTGATAAATTAGCGACCGATCAATTGATTGATTGACGGAATGATAATCATCTTTTTTAGCCAAAACGGCACCTGAAGAAACTTGCTTGCTGGTACAAGAAATCGCATCCACTACTAGTCTTGAAGCCTGTTAAAATCGAACAAGTTTATGTAAATCCAGAGATGTATTTGTACAGAAATGTACTCAGTGATGAAGAAGTACAAAGAATGAAAGACATAGCTCTTCCTATGGTACGTTTCACGACCCTTTGTTTGATCTTTTAGCTGAATATTGTTACTATCCCGGGTGATCCACAAAATTTTGTCTAGGATCAAATCAGTTTAAGAGAAGATTGTTATGAAGACTTTACTTTTTTGGTCAACAGGTGGTCTTTCACTCATCTTATCAAATGGTTGACACTTTCTCTTCGTACACCCCTGTATGAATGACCCAGAAACATATGATAAAATGGTTAGCCAAGTTCCAAACAAATCTCACCGAAGAGGATTGGGTTTTACTGTGGGCAGATTTTGTGCGATATTTCTTAATAAGATCTGGCCTGGGCAACACTTTCACTGTTTTTCTTCGTTAGTCGTAAGGGAGTTCTCCAATTATTTTTAAATGATTCTAACTGCCACACGAAAAGATTTCAAGAAATATAAATTTCAGAATTTATGAAGTGAAGGTAAAGTTGCGGTTTTTTAGCGCCAAGCGCTGGGATCGCAGAAGTAGAGAAGACCTAATCGAGTCCGCGACCCCTTGTCATGACGTTAAAGTGGTGGGGCTCGTACTGGGCTCGAACTCTGTCCGCCTGACTGTTTTGGCTGCAAAGTCAGAGGATTACACCACTTATGGTCGCGAAACAGCAAGATACTACTTTTATTTCCTTGAAGCTTTCGATTGCTCTTAAAGTTTATCAAAGAGACTGAACCCCACCTCCCCTTATGTGTTACAGGTAAAATTATCATGTGACTTATTTTGTTTGGGAAAAGATGATGTATCAGCTCCTGGATTAACACAGACTTTGACCTGAGAGGACCGTCTGCGCGCGTGTAGGCTATTCCTAGTTTAGATTCGTAAATATTTTCATCATGTCTGACATTGTCTCGAGTTTAAATGAACTTATTTCTTATCCTTCTAGCTTAATCGCGCTACTGTGCACAATCCAAGTACAGGGAAGGTAGAACATGCCAGCTATCGAATTAGTAAAAGGTACCATATTTCATCAATTTCAATTTCCTCATCCTATTTGCGACAATTAGATTTTTAAGTGAACCACCGTGGCCTCACAAAAATATCTTAATGACAAAGTGGATTTCATTAATAGCCAAGAAAAAGTCTAGACACACTAGTAGATGAGTTGGATTAAAGTTAGAATCTTAGCCGGGTAGATCTAGCCTATTTGGCTTTTTAGGGCAGATTCGATACTCTAGAAAAAGATATAGAATACGCTAGTCAGCAGATTTATCTCGTAAAAATACAAAAAAATAAGAGTGTTTGCCCCAGTCTACTGTCATAAATTATGCACCAATCTTTATAACATGTTGATTGTTTAATAACAGGGTGCTAACGTAAATGCGGAAATCTGTGACAGTAAAATCTGTTATATTATTCTAGAAGTATTGGGGATTTTGTACTCAATTTATGAGAAGGCTTGGAGAAGGACTGAAGAACTATGATCAGCATTTAGCAGTTTTCTACTTTAGAATGATGACAGTTGCATCCATAGAAACTCCAAAAATTTCATAAATATCTCTTAAGTTCAAGGGACACATATTCTTAAGTTGTTTTCCTCCCTTGAGAACGTTCATGTATGCTGTCACTGTCTTCTTAGAGTTTTCTCTTTATTCAATCAATAATTAGCCAAACACAGTTACTCAATTTTCTCAAAAAGGCATTGTTCACTTTGATACAAACTTGAAACAAAACTTCCTTTTGGTGCTAGCATTGGTCGGGAGCATATCTATTTATTTCAAGAAGCAGTCGGCTTATTTAGTAATAGACCTTTTTACTTGCCAGAAAAGAGGTTTGGATCGAGCGTCTAAATCTGGTAAATTTTGTGAAGGAAAGCAAAAGCACCACCCCCGTTCTCAGTATACACACTACTAACTGTGGCATGAAGTTACTTCAGATCTCGAAATACTTTTCAGAGAGTTAATCATGGATAACTTTGCTCAAATTGAGTTACGAATTTTTCAGTTATACACAAGCAAGTTTTATTCGCCATTTGGCCTTGTTTCTCATTATGTTCATTCATTGTTAGCCGATTTTTTTTGTAACCGTTGCAGAACAAAAGTGCGAGCATGCAAGGACTTCATCTTTGCGAGTTAGAGACTGTGTTTTGATTGAATATTGGCCTAGACTGTTGCATAACACACTCAGCTAACAATGAATGAAAATAACGAGAAACAAGGCCAAAAGGAGCACAAAATTTGCCTGTAAATAATCTGAACAATTCCTAACTCACTTTGAGTAAAGTTATCCATGATGAACTCTCTGAAAAGTGTTTCGAGATCCGAAGCAACTTCATGCCACAGCTAGCAGTGTTTATACTGAGAACGGGGGTCATGCTTTCGTTTTCAATCAGAAATTTTACCAGATTTGGACGCTCGATCCAAGCCTCTTTTCCAGCAAGTAAAATGATCTATTGAAAAGTGCATTAAAATAAACCACTCTGTCGTTTTTAGGCGAATTCCACAGACTTCTTCCGGAATTCTTCACTGTAGTGAAAGCAATGCGCTGCAAAGCAATGAAAAACAATGAAACCAATGAATTCTCAAAAAGAAATAAAAGTTAAAACCTCATTGGGGTAAATGAGTTGGAAATTTTCAGGTCGGGTTGATACTTTTTTTGCAACATGTGTTTTCAAACAATGGATTAAGTTTTCACTCACAAGGTGTCTACAAAACACAAGAACCAGGCAGGCTAGCGTTAAATTTTTGGTTAAGTGGTTCTTACCTGGCGGGCATTAGTTGTCTACGTTTTTTAAATCCACAGACGAAATGGCTTAGGGAAAAGATCTAAATCTAATTTCTTATCTTTGCGGAACTTTCTGCTGTGGGCTTTGTATCTTGTTAGTTGTACGTCAAACAACCGATCCCTAAAATATTATCTTGAACTTACTAAATTTCTTAACTTTATTGACTCGTTTCTTTATACGGCAAAGCAAATTATGTAGATCCAACAACGTTATGGTTTCAAGAAAATGTTGGTCTAGTTTTCCTCGTATAGCCATACCGGCTAACCAAAAAGAATTTTGCAATGTTTCATCAATTCCTATCCGAAATTTCTAATTGCACTCGTCTAGTATCTCATAATTTGACACTACTTACAGTTTTCATTAAAAGAATTCGATGATTTAGATTCGATGTTGGCCTTAATTATGATACCGGGTGCGCCAAAAAATTTTCTGCGTTTGAAAATGTGTGGCACCTAGAGTACTGGATGCATTTTTATGAATCGAATTCTGTTTGATAGCCGAAAAACCGAAGTATTTTTGCGATTTTTCTCGTGCTTTTATTAACACTGAAAAGATAGGTAAATTTGATTTTACGAAATATGTTTGATTGCAAAATGCGTGAAAAAGGGCCTAATACGCTTGATTAATCGTAAAGAATCTCCTCACACAGAACAATACGAAGTGCATTTTATCCCCCCAAAGTGCTAACAAATTAATCTTTAGACTACATTCTATTCACCGGTAAGAGATGTCGTCTGCACATTTATTGCCATGGGATTGCAACTATTTAAAATTCATTTCTTATAACTTTTGAAACAGATCAAATGACGCTTTGATCGACGGTTTTAGGCCATTTTTTCGCGCATTTCGCAACCAAGGTTTTTTCGTAAAGTCGAATTTAAGTGTATTTTCAGTGCTCAAAAAAATATAAGAAAAATTGCAGAAAATACTTCAGTCTGTCGGCTATCAAACAGGATTCGATTCATTCCAATCGATCCAGTGATTTAGGTACTACGAATTTTCAAATGCCTGAACTTTTTTGGCGCACCCGGTAGATTTTTCAAATATAATGTATACAAAATATATACAACATATACACTGCACTTTTTTGAATAGGTAATCACATCATGATATCGTTTAGAGTTAAATTACAGCCCTTTTTTCTTTAGGCCTGCATTCCAGCTTCTTGCGGATAACTTCTTTAGTATAGACCTTACCCGCGGCTAAATATATACTGAAATGCAATTTATACATTAAATTGAGCTCGGACTTGACTTTCTATTGGATCTAAATGGCGTGCTTTACTATAAGTAATGCATGATTAACCTTTTAAATTGTTTCGAAAAAGAAAAAGTCTGTGTCGAAGCTTCTCTTTAGAGATACAGCCTTTGCCTCGAAATGCAACTTTATTTATGAAATATCTCAAACCTTAGAAGGTTTTTAAATTTGTAATATTTTTGAGATCCTACCAACAGAAAGAGCAATTTTTACAGTGGCTGTTTTCAGTTGAATAAATTACCAATTCTCCGACTTCCCATGCACATGTTTTCAGACGTAGAAGCAATATTCATTTAGATGTAAACCTTTCATGGGTTTATTTTTGTATCTGATCGAAGGGACGGGAGGGGCCAAAAGTCCATGCAACATCAAACCAATAATACTCGCTATCTTTTTGTTGCTACATGTGTTGAAATATCAAACTGTAAAGCATTTTTATCATTAGTTGGGAAAATACATCATATTTCTAAGAATACATTGTATAATAAACCCACAAGCATGATCAGTTTGCAGGAATTTTGATAAATTGTTTCAGAGCTACAGGCTTTGAAACGTCTACTCATTTTTTCTACTTACCCTATAGTCGTCGATCAAGTAAAATTTTACAGTGCTTTCAGTCTGTCTTGTAGTACAGTAAAAACCCGCGTATAAGAACCTAGTGGATTAAGAACCTACAGGCTGAAATTGTCAAATTTTCAATTGTTTTATAAGAACCAATCCATTGTATTCATTGTTTAAGAACCCAGGCTGACTTGCAAATAGTAGGTTCTTATACGCGGGTTTTTACTGTATTATGGAATTNTCAATTGTTTTATAAGAACCAATCCATTGTATTCATTGTTTAAGAACCCAGGCTGACTTGCAAAATAGTAGGTTCTTATACGCGGGTTTTTACTGTATTAGAATTGCCTGAAAAAGTGATTTCAACCAAGCATACATGAGCCTGGGCTTCAAATCTTTAAGAAAGATAGTGTGAATGGTTACTACATCTTTCTTTGGATTGAATGGCTTGAAATCAACTTGCCTTACTAAAATTATATTGTGGCGATCTTTTTTATCTTAATTATTTTCAAACTTACGCCCCTTTTTATATTTCAACTAGTTTTGAGGTTGTAACTTCATTAAATTGCTACGTAAACCACAAAAACGACGGACATTTCCTTCATGAATTATGGTTTTCTTGAAAAATCCGCACAATAAAGCACCTAAAGTTCCATTCAATCCTTCAGTCAAAAGAAAAATTTAGCAACAATTCGCACGATCTTTTCAAACAGTTGAGTTCCTATGCTTTTTTATGATACATTCAGATATGACTGGTTGTAGTTGGCCAATGTTATATGCTTTTAACTTGCTTTATGTTGCTTTCTATTTAACCAATATAGCAGGGCGATCAAAAATATTACTTACAAAATATGAATGTGAATTCACAATTTCATAGGACGTGGGTGGAACTTATAGCCCATGTTTATTTAGGCCCGCATTACCATTTTAATATACAGTAACTTGTGGCTTTTGAGATTCTGCCAGAAAAAACTATATCAGCGAAGCAAATCAACAATTTTTAGGATTCTTGATATATTTTGAAGTCAACACCTTGCGTATCATGTCTTAAATGCTGCTTCCCTTGTTTACAGTGCTTGGCTAGAAAACAGTGTTGATCCACTCATCAAAACATTCGATACTAGAATAGGAGCAATGACTGGTTTGAATATGCGCTCTGCTGAAAGTCTACAGGTAATGAAAATATATATTTTGGCCATTTTTAACTGTGCCGTTTTAGAAATTCTGTTTTGAAATTGAGACCTCACTTTTATTCACATTATCTATTTTCTCGCAATGTATGGGGTGTCCAAAAATCTCCGAACCTTTTAACAGTTACTGTAGAGTTGTGGAGAAGCTTCCCTGTCAAACATTTCAGATCTACTTTTTAGAAGGTAAAGGATGCAACGTAAGCTTTGATACCTTGTTATTTAACGTTTGCACAAATCTTAGCTGAACAATGGTCAACCAAAAGCGCATTCTTGGTACGCTTACCGCCCTTACAGACAGGGATAGCTATGAAACCATTGGACAAATCAATCTTCCTGAACAGTTACGTATAGTTTTTAGACCTCCAGTGAAGGAAGCATTTGAGACATGGACTAACAGACACTTCAGATGAGGTCGGGTCAGTGAGAACAAGCACAAGAAGGGCATGAAAATGCACCGCAAATAAGATCGCACAGCGCGCAGGCTTTGATCACACTGTTACCACAAAGCCTTTCATACGCATGACTGTTAGAACAGAGACAACAGGAAATCCTGACAATGCACATGACCGGAGGGAAAAATGAATGCAGTAGATCTTTAAAGCCTTTTCACATAGACCTGTGCAACGGGATCTGTACCTCAACAAACTTACAGTTTAGAATCAGGCTGTGTTTCAATTACCCTTTTTTCAGATTAAAATGGAACATTACGCCTTTGTTCATTTCAGCCCGCATGTCCCTTGAAATGCTTTGAAATCGATTGGTTAAAAATAGAAAAACTCTTTTGAAACAAAAACAAAATAATTAAAAAGGGAACGTTTCCAAAAAAAGGGCTCAAAGTGAACGTAACGTGCCAAATACGGCGTCAGTCAAGAAAGTTCAGCTTTCAAGAATTCACCGAAATTCGAATATTTCGCAATTTGCGGAAAGGGACTGAGGAGAGCGCGGCCAATTCTGCCAGCCTTGGCAACAAGTAGAAAGTCTTGGGCATCCCTTCATCTACAGTGACGAGTGAACGGCTTGCTGCTCGGTCACGTCTTTGTGCAAACTCGAGTTATTTTCGATTTATTTACACCTTTCAAGAGTTATACGATACTTGTTTAGTATGGTAAGTGTTTTCTCTAGATTATTTAATCGTCTTGTCATCCTTTCACCCATTTGTGAGTGTATTTTGAGGCACTTTGTTTCAGGTGTTTACCCCGAGTTTGAGGCGGCTCAATTTAGGCCTATTGATCCTGAATCATCTTCCTTGGCCTTTTTTTGGCTCGGTTCAGCCTGTTACTGCTTGTTAAATTTTCCATAACCATACACAGTTTCATTATGAAGCTTTAAATGATTCCAAACCATGCTTTTCGTTTACTTGCATAACCATAAATGCTTTCAACTATCTAATGAAAAGGCTAAATTTCATTGTAGGTCGGCTGAACCTAAACTGAGCTGTTTCAAAGTCGAGGGTAAATACCTGAAGTAAAGTGGCTCCAAATGCGCTCAAAAATGGGCAAAAGGATGACAAGACGGCTAAATAATCCAGAGAAAACACTTACCATGTTAAAAAAAGTATCGTATAACTCTTGAAAGGATTAAATAAATCGAAATAACTCAAATTTACACAGAGATGCGACCGAGGCGCAAGCCGTTCACTCGTCACTGTAGACGAGGGGATTCCCAAGACTTTCTACTTGTTGCCAAGGCTGGCAGAATTGACCGTGCTCTCCTCAGTCCCTTTCTGCAAATTGCGAAATGGTCTATTCTAAGATTTTCTTTTTGAGGCGTTATATCTGAGATCAAATTTATTTATCCTAGCTATGTATTTAAAATGGCGAAATTCTGATGTTTTGCAAGCTACCTGGTTTTGAAGAATACCTGGGCAAGATTTTAGATGTCTTATTAAACCGTTGACTCAAAATGCGCTTTTTTATCTTTGATTTCAAAATGATTCACTGGCAGGAACATAATTATTATTCTGTTCAAAATTATTTGGTCATTAATATTACTGAAAGAAAAGATATTATAATGATGTGTAGCAAAACCAAATTTTGCTAATTTTTCAAACGTCGAAACATTTTCTTAACTCTCCCGATACACCATCATTTGTTGTCATGGATACACGCTTAAAGTGTTCTCATACCGTTTAAATCTTAATTTTTTTAGTTTTTAATTTTTCTCCTCTCTTGTTTCAATGTTTTCAAGGCTATTGTTGACTTATTCGCTGTGCTTCAAGAGTTTGCTTAGGCCAAAACGCCAAAGCTCTGGTTTGGAGGTCGAGGTAAATTTGTCCTTTGGAGATTAATATTTCAATTCTCAAAGCATCAATATCAACAAAATAAGGTATCTATGTTCAAGTTAACTATCGAGGTATGTTTTAAAAATGATTTCAGACTGATTCAGGCTAAATTCTCATCGCTACGGTCGACCAAATAAGTATACTTTTTTGGGACACCCGGTATTTCATTTTGGTAATTTTCAAAGTAGTAGTCCCTTTGTAAATTCGAAAGATTTTAAAATCAATCTTGCAGAGAAGCTGGTAAATGGCCCAAAACGCACGATCAAATCTCCCAGGTCTTTTGAAATCCATTCGAAATTCTTTTGAGAATTAGCATGATTAATAAAATGATATACTAAAACTGAGGCTGAAACTGAAATTGATATCGTATTTATTGCTCTAAAAAAAGGAGTATGTTTTTCTTTTAAAGGAGTATGTTTTTCTGACAAGTTGTTTTTCTTTTATTTCGACATGCTTTTGATTGTGCCTTTTTAGCCATTTCCTGGATGTTCTGCAAAACTAATTTTTTGAATCTTTCGAATTTACCACGATTCTACTATTTTCAAAATTATCCAAAACTCCAAAAATACTTCAATCTTGTAGCTATCAGAATATCATTTTTGATGATTATAGCGCAAGTAAATTTGCTGCAATGACCTTTCGAACAGGGGGACATTTTTTTGAGTCACCCGGTATTTTCATAGATGCTATAGAAGAGCCATACTTTCAGGGACGAGGCAAATATGTGTTAAACTTTAATTTCAATCTTCCGTGAACCATATTTGAAAAGATGAAAAGATTGATGTGGCAGGGTATCTACGGGAATGTGGGTAGATAAGATTTTCGAGACACGCGGCGGTACTTTAACGGTCTTTGCAAGACGTCTAGCCATCCTAACCCTTAGACCTCTTGCACACGGGAACGGATCTATTTGGCTTCGTTCTTATTTTGATCCGATCTGAATTTTGACCGTGCACACGAGAACCGAGCCCAAAATGCTTTGCATTCACACGGGATCGGATCCAATCATATCCACGTTGTTGAGACATGCGCAGTGTTTTTGTTAAGATTTTGCACCAACCAAACACAATAGCAAATTTCCATCCGTTCCCGTTTGGATCCAGAACCCTGCGTTCACACGGGAGCCAAATGGATCGGATCCAAATGGGAAACCTTTTTTAGCGGAGCCAAACTAGATAATAGGTCCAAATGGATGGGATGAACCCGTTCCCGTGTGCACGCAAGGCCTATCCGTCCCAATTTGTGATCTGATCCAATGGATCCATTCTCGGGTCAACTTTATATAGCTATTCATTAATTTCCTTTTTGTCTGTATTCATTATACGTTCCCTTATTAAGCTTTGTGACTCAGACATATGACTAGCCTGCGTGCAGACTTTGATCACTGGGGAGGAGGGAAAAGAAAGCAAAGTTCCTTTCTTTCCCCTCCTCCCCAGTGACCAAAGTCTGCACGCAGGCTAACATTTGACATAGTCTCTAAAGTTATCTAGTTCAAGAACTTTTTGACCTGCATGATATGTTCATAGTTTGCTAGAAGATTTTTAACACCACATTCACACTTGGCTTCCTATGCCACCACAATCAGTCTGTTCCACATAAGGTGCGTTTTCTGAGGTTCTAAAGGGCTTGTTGTCAAACAGTTTCCTCAGAGCTCACTTTGCTTCGCTCATAGCGCTTTTTACGTGACTTCTTCAAGGTGACTGCATAAGGGCCCACTCAACAAGATTGGCCCACATATTTCTTGTGAATTATAACTTTTGTGACTCAGAGACTTGAAAATATAGGGAATTTAGTCTTCATCGAGCTGATTCTAGCCGCCAAATAAGATTGGCTTATGCAATTCCTAATGATAAGGGTCGGCTTACATATTTCATAATGCCTTTGATTCAATCAGATCTTTCGTGACCTAGAGACTTGAAGCCTTAATTTGTGATCTGGCAAAGGAAATCTGGTCAGCACCGCTTTATAACCAGATCATAACATCTGTTTTTAACTTCGAACTACAGCACTATGAGTGATTGGTCACAGCAGAGGGAACAGATTTTGCGATTAATCTTAGATTCTTGATTAATTCCTTGTAGCAACAATGAAATATGACTGTGCCATTGATTAAGGGTAGTACAAGACAATTAGAAAACAATATTAAACTCTATACTGCAATAAATTCTATACCGGGTGGCCCTTGAAGTATCGACGTCCCTGCGTCAATATGTATATCATGTGAGTTCCCAAAAACTCTGAAAAAGGGTATTCAAAAACTTGCCATTCTAGGACATAGGTTCCTGAAAATAGGGGGAGTTTTTTTATGCAATGTCAGAGAAATCCAAAATAAGGGTAGCAATTTATGATTCTGACTTTTAGTTCATGAACTTGATATAATGGTTATCATGACAAAATATTTCTTAGCAGCACCAAAATCCAATGATCAAATATCATCTACTTTATTCTAATATCAGATTTGAAAATTTCTTCAGTGAAATTGTCTCATCCTTTCTGCCATGGTGTGTATGTAAAGGGTATTATTTTGAGTATTTTTAAAAAGCTTATATTCATGCGGTAGATAATTTTGTCACACAAGTCATTCTTTACACTACTAAAATTCATCTTTGATCCCTGTTCTGAAACAGTATCAATAATTTGGAAATGTACTGTAAGTTTCACAAATCAGCTCATTTGTATTTCTTGGAATTTTGTTTCAATTTGTGATTTTTTATCTTAAAGTCAGTTCTTTTCTCGCGTCTATTTCAAGTGAAGTCAAAATGGTTCTAGCTTTTAAAAGAAGTTAAATCAATGTTATATACTTACTGAGACTCTACTTGGCTGTTCTTTATTCTATTTTCTTTCTTGTGTGTTGGGCTGCAAGTCAGCAGTGACCATCGCCATTGCTGATGATCAGCAAAGCTCACACTTGGAATTGTGGTTGTTGTTGAGTTTCCAGTGTGTCATGTTTTTTTCAAGTTGGTTCCAT
Organism: Aurelia aurita; assembly: GCA_004194415.1. Lineage (NCBI taxonomy): Eukaryota > Metazoa > Cnidaria > Scyphozoa > Semaeostomeae > Ulmaridae > Aurelia > Aurelia aurita. The sequence goes on along the minus strand of REGM01000025.1, from coordinate 1,568,181 downwards.
GGAAGGAAAAGCAAACTTCAAAAACCTACTCGAATAAGATGACATATGGGAACTACAGCAACAACTACCATTTTAAGTGTGATCTTTAGTCAGCAATGGCGATGATCCCACAACACAAACACAGCTCCATAGAGTTCTGTTGCATACAGCCCAAAACAAGAGACAAAATAGGAATAAAACGCAACCCATTCAGTATATATAGTATTGACTCGATTAATTTGCAATATTAGTAAGTTGACATTATATTTTAAGCCCTAGTATGAGAGATGATCTGTCAACATAAGATGGATATGGATATACAGTGCTCCTCACACTTTTAGATCAAGATTTAACGTTTGTTGCATTCAAAGGGAATTAATGCAATAACCTGACATAAGGTAATCTTAGAAACTGCACAGACAAATTTGCCAATGTTACTGAAAGATATGTTATCTAGGTAGGTCTAGTACATTTAGGTAAAAGGTAAAATTTATACATTCTTGATATCAGTCCACAGAAAATTTATTACTAACTGACTCAAAAAGAAAGATTATACACATAACAAGACAAGTATTTATAACTTTTTTACATATAGTGGTGTCCATATTACAATCCAAATTGTTCTTTGTAGAATTGGTGCCTCAGTATATCAGTTAAGTTATTGCTAAAGTTGAAATGATAAAGATCAAACTCAACAGAAAGCCTTTTTTAGAACTATTGCCAACAAAATAGTCTATTTAAGAAATATAGAAGCTTCAGCTACCGGGTGCGCCAAAAAAACTATCCACGTTTGAAAAATCGTAGTACCTAGAGTACTGGATGGATTTAAATGAATTGAATTTTGGCTGATAGCTGAAAGACTGAAGTATTTTTGTGATTTTTCTCGTGTTTTTATCAGCAGAGAAAACATAGATAAATTCAACTTTACGAAAATTTGTTTGATGCGAAATGGCTGAAAACAGGCCTAAAACACTCGATCAAATCGTACGAAATCTTCCGCATAGAACAAGATGCAAGAGCATTTAATCTCCCTCCCGCGTTATAGGAAATGAATTCTTAAAGAAATACTAAAGATTTTCAATCCCATGGCAATGCAAGTGCAGACGACATCCGATACCCGTGAACAACTGTAATTTTGCATTGTTCGGTGTGAGAAATTTCTGTAAGATTTGGTCAAGTGTTTTGGCCCTTTTTCAGGCATTTTGCAAACACAGAATTTTCTTAAATTCGAAGTTAGCTGTATTATCTGTACTAATAAAAATACGAGAAAAATCACAAAAATATATCAGTCTTTCTGCTATCAACCAAACTTTGATTCATTCAAATCCATCCAGTACTCTGGGTACTACGATTTTTCAAACGTGGATAGTTTTTTTTTGGCGCACCCGGTAGAAGCACTTTATTTTGGCATCTGATTAGGGATGTGCTTTACTACTTTTCAGAGAAAAGAATCATTACGTTTGGAAAAGTCAGAGAAAATTCAGAGAAAAGGGTCCATCTTTAGCTTGTAAATATCAGAGAAAACAGGGGCGGATCCAGGCCGGGTTGACAGGTTTGAATAAGCCGGTCAGATTTCCAAAGAACGATTTAACACGTAAACCAGTTTTTTCTATCCAATGGTTCTCAGATCCCTTTCGACATTCAATACAGTTCTCGACCCATTTCTAGCATACGAAGGCGCACACCAGGAATTTCAGCTGTTGAAAACTGATATTAGCGTTTGCTGTTTTGTTGACGATTAATCTTAATGTGTCTTTTGTTGTACTGAATTCAGGAGACAGAGCATAATTATCTGTTGTCATACAGCATTTGTTTGATAGCATGAGTCGCCAATTGCGAAATATAACAATAGGGGAAGGAAAAACCAACCCGGTGGCACATTCATTTTGAGCTCTCAACCCGGTGCCAACCCGCTCCAACCCAAAATTGATTGCGTAAGACACACGAGAGGTTTGAACTCTCCTACCCAGCGACCGCTCTGTCCTGTAGATTCACTTCGTACAGCTTCAGAGCACTTCGCACGTTCCGAAATGGATGGAAGTGGCAGTGAAACCTTAAAATCGATATTTGTAAACATAGAAGCTTTGGAGACTAGAAATCAGTTAATCTTGAAGAAAAATGTGTAGATGAATTCAGTGATAAAGTTTATAGAGCAAGATTGAAGGCATTGAAAAGAGATCGCTTCGCTGAGGGGTTCATACCGAATGATTTCAAATATGCAGACCCAGAAACAAAAACGAAGCCCTTTATAGCTAAGAGGTAAGGATCCTGGAGAAATTTTTAGGAATTTGAGAAATTTCTGGGAAGTGTGTTCGTGCCTTGCCTCCCAAAGGGTAGACATATTTTTCTGTTCATATTTTTTTCATCCCCAACCGATATAAACGCAACAAGAATTTATGAAATATATAATAAACCATCAAGAAACTTCCAGTAATCAAATCATGAGAATTTCAATAAACTTTCTGCACTCTGGGTCAAATCAAATCAACGCTGGGTCGAATCAGTTTCTTATGAAATAATACGTGTGCACAATTTTTCAATTAATTTAATTCAATGTAAAAGCGTTAATTCAACTATGGAATTGTATTCAAAAATCGTTTCACATAGAAGGGCGTGGTCCAAACATTGTAAAGAAAAAGGGCGTTCCCTAAAAAATAAAGGGCGTGGCCCGAAAAATTTTCCGGGGGCTTCGCCCCCGGACCCCGATTTCGACACCGCCCCATATACCTGCCTTTGCGGCTTCGGCGCAATCTAACCCTGTCACCAAATTTCCTGGATCCGCCCCTGGAAAAGGGGTCTATTTATTTTTGGGAACTCACAAGATATACAAATTGATATAGCAGTGACCCCGCCGGGATCGACGTCTCCCAAAATACGCATCAAATTTGACCAAATTTGATCTTGTCCTTTTTGGAGTATTTTCAAAAGTAGCTTCGAAACAAAATCGCCCATATACTCGAAATGAATTTAACAACTTTCTTCTATATTCAATTCAATCAATTCAATTCAATTCAATTCAAACTTTGTTTATAAGAAATACTAAATACAACGTATAACTTATACGACTCAGAAAAAGCAAAGCTTATCTAGTCTGAGCCGCTTTGAGAACAAGAACATGGGAAATATATACAAAACGTAACATGAAGAAGAGTAATGGCTAACTGTGAAAAGCTTAATGATTGGTCCTAAACATTGTTAAAGTTTAATTTATTTTGTATTTTCTAATTATTTTTTGTGTTTCTTTTTTACTGGTATTGAAGGAGGTTAAGATTTTCTATTTTAGCAGAGAATATTTTTGCATTAATGATATGTTTTATGTTTTCTGGAAGGCTATTCCAGAGTCTTGCACCTTTGTTTTTAAGCATTTGGTCACCCCAATGTTTACGTGTTCTGCCTACTTTATAGTCTTTTCTTTGTCTCGTTTCGTACTTATATTTGTCCTGGTTGGTTTCAAAATAGTTTTGAAATGTAGTTGGAAGTTTTTCTGAATTATGATACACTTTATGCATAAATTTGAGGATTTTTGCTTTTAAAATTCCATAGGATTTATGAAGAATATTTGTAGAGTTGTAGAGTATCTATAATGTTTGAACTGTAAGATTTTAAGCATTCTATTTTTGTAGTACTTGGAGTTGTTTTAAGTGACTTTCTTTTGCCACTCCATAAATTTCTAAGGCGTAGCTTATTTTTGATTGCACTAAGCTAAGAAATAAGGCCTTCAAACATTCAACTGGAACCAAATGTCGCAACTTAGCGAGCATAGAGCAGTATTTAACTAAGCTGCTTGTTAGTGTGTCTATGTGGTCATTCCAGTTTAGGTTGCAATCTATCTGTAGTCCAAGATATTTTAGACTGTTGACTTCTTTAAGTTTGGAACCCATTTCTATTGTGAATTCATTAGTGGTCATTTTCTTTTGATTTGGTTTGAAAAGACAATGATTTGTTTTACTGGTGTTGATAAGCAGTTTGTTTGCTTTAAACCATACATCTAATTTGATTAATTCACTGTTAATTACTCTAGTTAAGTCGTTTATATTGTTGCTAAAGCAAAATATGTTTGTATCATCAGCAAAGAGTCTTGGTTTAACATCGTTCATAGCGTTAGCCATGTCATTTACGAATATTGTGAAAATAATTGGGCCTAGGACTGACCCTTGAGGTACTCCTGTTTCTATAGTTTCTAAGGAAGATTGTGCTTTATTGCAGCATGTATATTGTTTACGGTTACTGAGATAGCTGGGGAACCAGTCTCTAGCGATCCCTTTAAAGCCATAATGATGGAGTTAGAAGAATCTCGTTGCCAATGGTATCAAATGCTTTTGACAGGTCGAGAAATACACCAAGTGCATAGTTATCTTGATCTAAGTGACTGTAGATGTGGTCAGTTATTTCTAACAGAGCATGCACTGTTGAGTGGTTTTCTCTTAAACCGAATTGGAGTTCGTACAATATTTTGTGTTTTTTAATCAAAGTCATCATACGTCTATAAAAGGATTTATGGTGCATTGGACTAGGTGGTTAATTCATGATTTAAATTTTGTTTGAAATATCGATATTTTTCTTACTCACCTCGTATACCGGGTGACCCAATAAAAATTTAAACTTTTTGAAATTCTGAAAATCATTATTTGATTATTTCATTGATTTGTGTTTTATGTCGAAGAGAAAATAAGTTTAAAATGTGATCGTTATTTTATTACTCTGGGAGAGAGAAGATGAAATTACGGCCTGAAAAACCACATAGTATTCTACAAAATATCATACTTCTAACGGCAAAATAATATATCTTGCGATTTCATTTAATGTTTGAGTCCTACATGTTACAAACATAAGCAATCAAATACGTTGTATTGCTGGGTGAAAATTCAATTTGCTTTGCTTTTAACGTGTGATCATTCTAAGATCACAAGAGAGAAGTTCTTTTTTTATTTTTGCAAGGGAAAAGCATCTTCTGTCGTTATTCTACAAGACTCCATCAAACGCAGTGGCTTTTTTGGGTTACCCAGTAGTGACGAAAAAGACCATGCACTTGAAGCTAATTCGAAATGTTCGAAAAGTCGATGAGCATGCTTCGATCCTCATTGTTTTATTCAAAAATGTGCACTCATGTCAGAAACATGTCATTCAGTCGCTTTCCTTTTTTAAAGATAGGTAAATGTCTATTATTGTGTATTATCTCAAATCATCTGCTGACAGTACAATTTAATTTGATTTGAGTATGTCTACAACATCCGGCCCTCCTCTACAGATCCCTGAAAAAATAATGGTCTTGAAAAGGTTAAGCGTGCATCGTTTCAAGTATAAACGTGCACTCCGGGTGCTCCATAAGGATTACGATGCATCGTTTCATATGGCTCTACTGAGAGAGGCAGATGCAACAATAGACCTTTTTACTTGCCAGAAAAGAGGTTTGGATCGAGCGTCCAAATCTGGTAAATTTTGTGAAGGAAAACAAAAGCATGACCCCCGTTCTCAGTAGAAACACTGCTAGCTGTGGCATGAAGTTGCTTCGGANAGAAACTGTAATATCAGTACAAGGGGTAGAAAGAGGATTGAGATTGCAACGAAACAACAACAAGCCCAATAGAGCTTGAGGATCTGAAAAAGGATTAAAAATGGCCTGGAGGTCTTGCTAAGGGGAGATGATATTTGATTGGATACACTGAAACACCCAATAGTTGCCCGCCACTGATTGATTTCAACCTGCATCGTCGCAGAGAAATCTTCTCGCTGGTCCTGAGAGAGAACGGGTTACAATGCAACCACCATTGATACGTTCAAAGGAAAACATTATATGACATACCAAACCAGAGTAATTACGAATGAAAAGAATTTGACGATAATTACAATAAACATAAACAGTAACACAAGGTTCGCAAGGTAAGGTCTATTCATATCAAGAATCTTCAAAAACTAGTAAAATTGCCTGAAATAAAAACCAACGCTTTTGGCCTCAACTCTTTAACCTTTAGAGGCAGCATCCTTTGGCTCTAAGTGACGATATCAAAAAATGTAAAAATGTAACAGCGTTAAAAAAAATCAAAACATGGAAGGGGGCAAACTGCAGCTGTAAATTATGTTGTTAATAGGACATTATATTATACTTTATATTAAGTATTTAGTTTTAGTTTGTAGTTGGTTTGAAGTAGTTATTGTGTGTATAGATATGCTTATAACTATCTGTAAATAACCAACTTTAAAGAATGTTAAATGAAAAAAAAGTACTCTAATGTTGAAATCACACTTAAGCATCTTTATTGCCGCTTCAAAAGTAAGGCTTACGTTTGGCCATGCAGGGCTCATGCGTCATCAAACGCGAGATTTATCTGGTTGGCGTCAAGAAAAACGACTCAGGTGTGGGTTAGAGAACACTTTAGCTTTCTTTAAGTATGATAGTGCACCAAAAGACCATTCAAAATTTTAAGCAGAATTCCCACTGGCGCAGTTTTCTTGATGCTGCTCAGTTGAGTTTCGCATTTTATTGACTCCACGAGCGTCAATGGGGCAGTTACGAGCCTTACTTGGGCAGGTAAGAGCCTTACTTGGGCATTGCAAAACCCGCTTGTCGCCAATTCCAGGAGTTCTGGTGTGCAAAGCAAATACTAGATGGACAAATGACGTTTTCAGACTTAAGGTTCTAAACTTCCTTAAACAGGCATCAATCCGAAGATTGTAAAGAACAGAGCCTGAATTTTGAATTTTGTTTTTATCTAAGCAAGGTGTTTAATAACTTTTGGAAATTAATGTTATATCATCTGAAAACCTATTTCCTCCTAATTTCAAAGCTGAAACTCAATTGAATATGTAATTTTAATTTACCCCTAGCGTAGATGACTGCCCCTATAGATCCTTAACAAATTTGACTGTTACCTGTCGGTATCGTGTGACTGATAACTTTAAAAATACAGTTGATTTCTGTAAGATTTGAGAAAATTTGCTAGGGTTTCCAAGAGACAAAATCTTCTTTGATGAGCCATATGAAGTTGTGCCAAAAAATCATTTGCCCATTTAATTTTTGGAAATATGTTTCAGTAGTCATTTCTTAACGTGCACCCAGCTAACAGAATTTTAACTCTTTGCCATCTTTTTCATAACGTTATCTTTCTTTGTTTTATGCAGATTGCAAATTATGGAATTGGTGGCCATTACGACACTCACTTTGACTTCTCACGGGTATGATATATTTTCCTTCCGAACATCTTCTTGTATACCTCGAGGTTTCTATACTAGGTAACTTGGAATCTTGGAATAGGATCCTTGATAATAAGTTCAATGTTCACCACAGCCTTGCTTTGGGTCATCCTGGACTCCAACTTCCTTTAGGGCCTGTTTATGTCCGGTGGGCCAACTCACCTGAATTGCCTGGTTCACTTGAGTGGGCCAACTCACCTACATTGTGATTTCTATAGGAAAATAATGTTGTGTTCATATGAGAGGTGGGCCAGCCCAGTTGAATGAGATCTTACTCGAGAGAAGGTGAGATCTCACTCAAGTATGATAGATATGCCTCATATGAACACGATTCAGTGAGCTTCCCCGGCCAAGTGGGACGAATTCGTCAATTGTGCGCAAGTCTGAATCTAATGACAATGGAAATTGCTATCTTTTAATGGTGCCATTGAATTCGAATGAATTGTCTGGCCCACTGTGCCTGGGTGAAATTCGTCATATGAACACGAGCTGAGAATCATCCCACCTGAGTGAGGTAGCCCACTCATTTGAGCTGGCCCACGTCAAATGAACAGGTAACAACACAACACACAAGGTTTTGAAATCCTATTGCTAAAAAGATGGTTTTTATAATATGAATTGATCATTTTTTAAATTAATAATTATCTTTAAGGTTGATTTGGTCGTTGAAGCAGTCGTTCCCAAAAAAGAAGTTTCGATAATTGTAAAATAATTTGTAACTTGGCTATATCGTTGTAAATATGTATTGTGGGTACATTAGGTTGACAGGTCCTTGGTTGATAGCAGCAAATTCTTTTTGCTGAACAAGTATCACAGCAAGAAATACCGGAATTTCTCCAAAATTTCTAAGTTGGAAATTCAAGGGAAAAGAACAGTTTCTCCATAATTTCCAAGGAGAGAAAACGAAATGTGCTTTTACCCTTAGTGTTCCGTGATTTCCCAGAATAAATTTCAAATTTCAGAATAGTTTCCCATTCCAACACTATAGGGAAATTCAACCTCTAATTGCAGTGTATNTCAGTGAGCTTCCCCGGCCAAGTGGGACGAATTCGTCAATTGTGCGCAAGTCTGAATCTAATGACAATGGAAATTGCTATCTTTTAATGGTGCCATTGAATTCGAATGAATTGTCTGGCCCACTGTGCCTGGGTGAAATTCGTCATATGAACACGAGCTGAGAATCATCCCACCTGAGTGAGGTAGCCCACTCATTTGAGCTGGCCCACGTCAAATGAACAGGTAACAACACAACACACAAGGTTTTGAAATCCTATTGCTAAAAAGATGGTTTTTATAATATGAATTGATCATTTTTTAAATTAATAATTATCTTTAAGGTTGATTTGGTCGTTGAAGCAGTCGTTCCCAAAAAAGAAGTTTCGATAATTGTAAAATAATTTGTAACTTGGCTATATCGTTGTAAATATGTATTGTGGGTACATTAGGTTGACAGGTCCTTGGTTGATAGCAGCAAATTCTTTTTGCTGAACAAGTATACCTGTATAAATATGGTTTTATTATTATTATTATTATTATATCTGCAATATTATCGAATTTTTATTACTTTAAAAAATGGGAGCAATTTGAGTCAACTGGTAGATGAAACAACTCTCATCGCATTCCCTCAGCGTCTCTAAACAGATTATTTATTTTCTGTGAAACGTTCAGAAGAGAGAAAAATTAAACGAGTCAGTCGTAGAATAACTGAGCCAAAGACGTTTGTGAGGAAGCTTCCAGTTAACGTTATCAAGGTTTTTCGGCAGACCACGGGCTTAAAGCATTCGCTAAAAGGCAGTTGCTCGATCGGTTAAAAAGGATTTTCATGTATCAGATCCACTACAAATCATGTACCTGTGGGTCAGTTATGTTGATCAAAATTTTATATATAGCTGACCGAACGACATCATGTTACATACACTTGTTGGTGGATTTTCTCAGTTCTTTTGCTTGCAATAGGAAATTTTTATCCAAATTTCAGTTGCAAAAACTCTTGATCAAATAACATAAACAACAACACAGCATTTTGTATATTGCTGAGAGAATAGAAAAAGGCTAACAGAGATTGAATTACCAAAGAGATGTCCTTGACAGAATTAAGAACAAATTATACTCTTTCGTCTTTAGGGGATACAATTTTCTGATAAAAGAACTAATTTCGTTCTTACAGCTAAGGGAAGGTCTTGCGTGAAAGAAGACTCTTTCTTTTTTACATGGCAGTATCAGCAAAATCAAGAATACTTGCTTCTCTTATTAATTGGCAAGAAAACTATTATTTGATTAGGCTTTTGGTGCTATTTTGTGTCTCTTTGCCACCTTAAGCCCAGTTTCCAGTCAGTGGAATTTTCCGAGCGGGCGGAAATTCTTTTGTTTACCACAGAAAATGTCGCTTCGCAATTGAATAGAAATTTAAGGTTGAATGACTTTTGATTGTTTAAAAGTCCGCTCGCTCGGAAAATTCCACTGACTGGAAATCAGTCTTTAGAAAAGGTTTTTTAGCTCAGGAATGGAGCAAAACTATAAGCAATTGTAAGAAAGTTCAAGTTATTCTTTCGGCTTCACGTTTAACTTTTGATTGACACAATCGAATCACAGGTTTAATTCATGAAGGATAATTCATCTCTTTGTTTATTCATCCAGTAAATTAAACCATAGAAGTTTAGAAATAAACAATTCGCAATCCTGCCGAGTTGTAATCTTTGATCTTGTTTTGGACACTCTGTAAAACGTTTAAATCTTATCAAGGACTTTATCATGTACGTAAAACGTTTGTGGGTAGGCCAAGGCCAAGTTAAGTAGAAATATACAGTAAGGCTATTGAAAGACCACTGTTCATGAAGTTGCGATTTGCGAAAACACACAAACTCGTCTTACATCTACTTATTTTATCAAAAATGATAAACGGGGTTATACAACCATGATATTCTTCATCCCTCTACATTAATCATTAAATGGAGCTATAATTTTAGCTGAAATCATCTAACATCATGACACAGCATTTAGTAATGTGTTTTACCACAACCTTTTTGACAAACTTTCGTAAAAAGGCTGAGTTAGTTGGATAGTGTTGGATAGCATTTATAATTCAAAAACAAGGTTCGCTCACATTGAATACACCAGATGATACCCAGCCTTGCTTGAATTAAACTCAAAGTTGATCAAGCTACTGATAAAGATATTTACCAGTCTAGCACAACGTCAGTCGCACCATTGCCCCTGTGTATTTTGATTGAGAATTGTTCAGCACTTATAAATTTCAGATCTGTGTAATAAATGGCCAAATTTTGTGTAGAATAAGCAACCTTTTGCAATGAGCCTGTGTGGAAAATTTGCCGTGTGCGCGCAAGGTTTGGCCTGCACGAAAACGAATGTCGGTTCTTTTTTTAAGTTTTCCGCGCAGTCTCCAAGCTTTGCAGTCTTGGCAATCGAATGCATTCAAAGAGTTGTTAAGTTTTACACATAAACTGACTTTCTATTTTTAGGCTGCGTCAATTTACGATATTCTTAATCCTTCCATTGTTTTTGCTTTACAGCTAACTCCTATCCGTCCACCTCCATTTCGTCGCAATGGTTCTGAATTAACTTATAAGCCAACAAAGGTAACAACTTTGCATTTTGCATCTTGTGAGTTTGAAATGTTATATGGCAGATATAAATCTCGCAACTTTTTTGTTACATTGGAGAAAAATCCACTTACAAAGGAAAATTTACTCTCTTGAAATCGATGTAACTAGGAACATGGCTCGCAAGATTCCTTTTAATAGGCCTAGAATTTACATTAACTTTCCCTACACTAGTAAACTTCTAAAAAATGACAAACACGCTGTTTCCGAAGGATTGAAACAAAACATGCATCGAGTTGGGGCAAAAAAGGGGACGATTTTTAATAGAAACTTAAAAGAAATTAGTTTACTGTCAGAAGTATCCTCTGTCAAGTATACCGAAATCAATTTTGCAAACCAGATATTTTTCCTAATTATGGTTCTAAAACTAAATTCAGAATTGAATACAGAATCCCAATGCAGCGTATTTTGGTTTTGTCAAAATTAGTCTTTTAAAATTTCTAGGATAATTAAACCACTCTTCGCAACAGACAAAATAAACTTAATATCCAATGTCGCATCGTTCTTCTGAGACAGTTACCTGGTTATTAAAAAATTTATTGGTTTATTTGAAATGGTGTTTACTTTTTTCGAAAACCAAATCTCAATAGAAATTTGCAAAAGAATATTTCAATTAACCGAAAACCCTTTACGGGGGTCCACATTTTCTGGAGAGGATATTAAATATAGGATTCAGTTTCAGTGAAATCAATAAAATGATTCCATAATTACATTTTCGTTCATGCCGCCCATGCAAAGTCATCTTTTTGAATCCTTCCAGCAATTTTTTGCTCGTTTAATCTAAAACAAATTTGTTCAGATGCCGCAGTTTACATTTCAAATAACATTTAAATGTTTACCCATGAACCAAACTTTTAAACGTCATTATTCAGAATCAAAAGAGGTTTTTCAATGTTAGCTTTCATAGTGGTCGACTGTAGACATGACTTGAAGGCATTTTTCATTATTAATATGTTATTCAGGTGTAGTACGAGGTAAAAATAGAACCTCACATAGGAAGATAGAATATCAAGCCGATTTCCCTTGGTACTTATTCCATTTTTATCAGAAATAACGGGTCACTTTACACATTATCCTGTAAAGTTTGCCCAATGACTCAGTAAACAAAATTAGTAAACAAATTTAAGATCGTAATTCTATGATCTTAAACTCTGATCTGTTTTTGCTTCCAAAGCAATGATATTCCCAGACTATCATAGAATCTTTTGAAACTGCAGTGACAGATGACGTTGTTTTTCGACTTCTTATCTTCTGAATTATTCTGTACAAAATACTTATTTTTCATTTTTGTCCTGTTTTTTCTTTGTTGAGAAAATTTACTTTTTGAATTAACTTGGGGGAAAATTCTTCAATGCTAAGTCATATGAAAAGTCTCGCAGCGTAAATATTTTCGCTTCTAACAAAGGAGAGTCTAGCGATATGAACAAAGCTTTAAATGAACCTCTTTAGCGATATGGAAGTATGAAGCAAAGATCCATAAACACAAGTAGACGTGATTTCAGGCTAAATATTGTGAAGACGTCTGAGATGAAAACTGTTCAATGTCCAAGTATTATAAGTAACGTTACTACACCAACATCGCAACTTGCCCTCCTCGCTGATCTGAATTAGTTGTGTTGTTATTGCTAAACCAGATACATCAGCTCAGGAGAATGAGCGAAATAACTGGTCATGTATTTTATCTAGGTATTGAATATATGGAGAGAGCCAAACACTAGACTTCATAACAGCACTCCTAGACAATTTTGGTCAAAGTTAGGACGGAAATGTGATGAGCTCTTGCTCAAAGTGTCAAGCAACCATTTGGCGTATTGGCAACATTAAAGAGGCAACACTATTTGAAAAGAAACGGGAATTTGTTGTTGCTTTGAAAGTTTTATTATTTATATTCCCTATCTTGAAAATTTCTTTTTTTGTGGATCAAGGACCAAATTGATTTGAGAGACAAGGCGAAGCATAGAAATGGCTTTGAAATTTTGGTAATTTATGCTTCTACGAGCTACCTGGTTTTGTAGCATGCTCCGATATTGCAAGAGATGATTGTCAAATTATGTATTTTGATAATACCACCTACCACAATATAACTTGGTTGTTTATGTCCTTGAAAGAGCTCTTATGTATTGCAAGAATTACCTTTTTAGCTAAAAGTATTGCTCAAAATTTGGGTATTCAAGGTATAAACCTCTCCGCCCCACAAGACTAAAATGCCAACCATCTCTGAAATTAAGTTGATTCTTGACACAAATACACAGAGAGAAATTTGAAAAAATTGATGATTTTCAAAAAGCTTCACTTTTATTGGCCATTCGGTATGGTGACCATGTCAAATATACTCCCTTATAAGTCTGAGCAGATTGATTCTAGGAATTAGCCAGTCAGAATTTCATCTGTAATCGGTCGAGCGATATGCTCAGTTGATTTGTAACAGATTTTGAATTTTGCAAAGATGTTTAGCTGATCGTTTACACTTCTTCGTGATGGAATATCCAATATTCTTTTTTAGGAAAGAAACAGCGCACTTATAGAGAGGCTGGGGAACAGAATTGCTACTTTCTTAGTTTACGTGAGTATTTTCTTGAATACCGGGTGTCCCAAAAAAAATTCCTGAGATTTGATCTTGGCTAGCGACAAGATTTTAGGTGCAATCAATTTCTAATGATTTTTTAAGTAATCCTCGATAGTTAACTTGAAGATAAATACCTTGTTTGTTAATATTGGTGCATTGAGGGTTGAAATGTTAATCTTGAAAGTCCAAATTTGCCTCCAACTCCAAACCGGAGCTTTTGGGTTTTGTCCTAAGCTGCAAACGCACTGTTTAGGGGAATCTCCTCTATCACAGACATAGCGTGGTAGTAGTTGTGAACAAGAAACCCTGCTTAGGCGCACATTTGAATAGAAATTTGAAAGCTGAAAATTGACAAATATTTCAATGCATACAGTCACCAAGGAATATCTTTCTGCATTCAACATGCACCTACAAAAAAACACAAATCCAAGCACGAGTGAGCATTCTTAAGGATCGTATTCGTGGACAGTTGTTCCCTTGGGTATATACGATTGCTTGTTTCGTAATGATTCCGAGATAGATGATACAAAACGCATTTCATTAAAGCCTGGTTCACACTAGGTCGGTGAAGTCGCTGGAGTCGTTAAGGTCGCTGGAACAAACGTCCCAAAAGACCCAAAAACTGAATGCAAACGGCGAAAATAAACTCCCCAATGACCCCAACGACACCAACGACTGGGATTTTGCCGTTCACATTCAGTCTTTTGGGTCTTTTGGGTCGTTCGTACCAACGACCCAGGCGAATCCAGTGACTGCAACGACCTAGTGTGAACCAGGTTTAAAGCAATGGAGATTGCAATAAATAATTTATTTTCACACCCAAGGGAACTATTTCGTTGATGACTATCTTCTATTAGACACGATGTAGTTTGAACTTTTTGTAGAATGAAGAAGATGTCTCTTCAGGACTAAATTCGTGAATCTGATTGTGAAGTTAAGTTTTGGGTTTCTGTTCAAATATATTCCTAAGCATGAGGCTTCTTGCTTGTATTTCGCTATGATTCATGAGATCCCCAAAACAGTGCGTTTGCAGTTTAGGCCAAAACCCAAAAGCTCTAGTTTGGAGTTAGAGGCAAATTTGGACATTCGAGATTAATGTTTCAACTCTCAATACACCAATATCAACAAACAAGGTATTTATCTTCAAGTTAACTATTAAGGATTACTATAAAAATTAGTAGGGATTGATTCAGCCAAAATTCTTGGCTCAAGCTCCGATCAAATCTGTAGTGTTATTTCTAGGACAACCGGTATGCTTTTTTTAAAATCAAGGCTTTTAGTGTGTCTTCAATGCTCTTGCACTTAACTGATTCAGTTGCGAATTTTTGCTTAATCATTGTGCAGTATTTGTCAAATTTAGGAAGGGAATGCCTTAACAACGATTACCTTTCGTATGATTATTCTAAACTTGGGATAAATTTTACCTCCTTTCAAATTTAATGTTTTCAGTTCCCATCAAATCTACCATTTGTTGCTCAAGAAAAAAAGATCTAAATGATTAAGATTTTTGCAACTTTAAGGCGAAAGCATTTTCTTCTCTCGAACATAATTCTAATCACGAATCTTTATAGCAAAGTACATACAAACTTTGGTAGATATCAACGTCATATCTTTGAGGTGCACCAATATAATGTATCTACCGCATAATCCAAAAAGATTACGCGTGTGCCAAAATGTGAGCAAAATGTACCATCATGAGTTATCAATCAGTTATTATGAAAAGAAATGGATTTAGCTGAGGAATGGCTAACTTGGATGCGACAATTTATTTCAATTAAATTGTTTTTGCTGTTTTATAGTTATGGATTCAACTGCTGGGTGGAAGCTGTGTCTAAAGGCACTTGACGGTAGACAAAAAAGTTACTTAGAAATATTGGCCAATGCTCTTCTTCAAAGCAATGACAACAAGCAGGATGTTTTCTTCCTTGTTTTTGTAGGAACGGTTTTTAATCTGAGGAGGATAATTTTAATGTTAATTATTGTCTCCATTTCTTTATAGTTATCAGATGTTGAAATGGGTGGTGGGACGGTTTTCACAAATATTCACATGCAAATACGACCAAGCAAGGTATTATATATCAGACTTATCTAGTCAGAAAAGATACACAAGATTAATAAACCTTTGCTGAGTTTCATCAAACCGATATCTGCTGGGCAAGATAACTCATTTGCCATATACAGTAAACACTCCACCGATATCATAGTAGAAATCGAAGGCTTGAGATATATTGGCCAACCAAGTTATCCTGCCTAGCCGATATATGGGTCTCCTCATAAACAGGCACTAAGTCGCTGCAAACTAGAGTGGTTTCTCTTCACAGTTTTACCGGTTAACTTCTTTTGTTCTTTTGCAGATAGTAATTATTTTTGTTTATCTTGACAAGTTTTATGTTGCATTTGCGTGTGAATCCTTTAATTTAAAAAAATTCCCAATTTGCTACTGTCTGATTATTTTAGGGATTAACTTCCCCTGATGCCATGTCAGAGCTGCGAACCTCCGTGATATCAATGTCTTATCTTATAATTCTTGATCACCTTTAGGGAGATGCCGTGTTTTGGTATAACTTAAATGGTGATGGAAGTGGAGACTACAATACAAGACATGCTGCATGCCCAGTACTTCTTGGTGAAAAATGGGGTATGTTTTAACGGCTTTGCCATTTTATAGCAAGTATAATAGATTTTTTATCTATATATTCCATTAAATATTTACAAGACATGTTACTGATTGCAATACCTGCAAACTACGCTACAGTACTACAGAGACGCTACCACGGGTAGTAAAATAATATGAAAAGCAACAACTACATAAAACTACATGTAACTACTACTACAAAAAAGGAAATTACGGATACAAACGAAAAACGAAGCTACAACTTAAGGTAGCTTGTTGGTAATTTTGTAAAGTTGTTAGTAATAAAGTTTTTTTATCAGATTTAAGATCAATCGTCGGTGAAACATTTGACAGCCAGCAGTCGGAGGGAATCTTTTTAGATGACTTTGCTGAATTGATACCAGTGGAGATAATTCATTTTGCCCTTTCGAGAAAACTGACGAGAAACAGCTATTCGGAGATATAGTTTCTACCTGATATCATAATCTTGGCTCAGATCAAAAGTGTATTTATTTGGTGATTTACACCAATATTGCCTCTTAATCATGACAATTGCAAATTGAGAAATTGAGAGAAGTGATTATATCTATCTGTCATGGCGCTAAGGATGGTTTTTGCTCAAAAGCCATTTTAAAGTAAATGTTCTGCTGCGAATTTGCTTGTTGCATTTTTCCGAAAATGCGCAAAGAAGTGCTTCATATTCTGATGCAAGTCAGCCAAGTTGTCATCTTTAAAATAATGACTGTTGCATCATTTATCCTTTGCCAAACTGACTTAGGCGATGCTGTTATTTTTACACGAAAGAGATACACATTTACCCCCGCTGTTACTCTGCTGGCCCAGCCTGTTTGTGTTTTTCTTTTTCTAAAGCTGAGAACTAGACAAAAATTGATTGAAGATTCTAGCTCTTTTTGAGAATTTCAGCAAATGTCCTTTTCACTCTCCAGACGGACGACAACATTTTAATTTTAAAAGCCCTCACATTGCAGCAACTTCTTTTGAGTCATTTGAAATGGCACATTATGACAGATTTGAAACAAACACACTTTCCTGTTGAGTTTAATACCTATTGAAGCCAATTTGTTCCCAAGAAAATCTTCGCTTTTTACCTGGTCCAAAATCAGCTTAATTCAATATCGATAATCATAAGCTCCTTCAATAAACTATATAAAATTTAGCAAGTAATTTCAAAAATATAGCTAGCTTTTTCAGCCGTTTCGACCTGTGATATTTATTAATGAACTGTTCTTTTGGGGCCTACCTATTAACCCTTCCTTTGGGGCCTATAAACCTACCTTTTATGGCCTACCTTTGTTTCCATTTTAATGGGGGTAACAGTCCATCAACAACTAAACAAGGGGACCTGGACCTGCCTAAATCATTGACATTTTAATAAGAAATTCACGCGTTTGATAATGTTGCTTTTATTTTAGTGGCAAACAAATGGATACATGAACGTGGTCAAGAATTCACGAGACGTTGTCCTCTGCGAAGGTACAGCAATGAAGAGAAATAGAAAAAAATACACTGCCACATCAAAAGTATTGCACCACCTTATTCAAAATGGCGGCCAAAGCGTCCTTCACAAATCAACAAAAAAAGCTTTTGTTATGCAGGTTTTGTTGATTTGGCTGAAAGACGCTTTTGGCCATCATTTCCAATAAGGTGGTGCAATACTTTTGATATGGCAGTGTATACTGAACAATACAAAAGCTAAGAATATGTAATATTTATATAGCTGTCGAAGACAGTAATAGACAATAAAGCTGAAGATGGTGGCTGTGCAAAGTTTGCCGGTAAAAAGCTCCCTGACGACCACCTAACGACATAGAAATTTTGGTCTGCCGTTTCGATTAGCTAGCTGTGGTAAAGTTCGGGGCAAGCAATCAATGTAAACAGATATGAAAATTTCGTAATTCGAACGCGAATCTTTTATTAAAACTTCAATTCGAATCAAAACTTTAGTTTTTCTGCTTCGGAAAGGTTTCCTTTCGAACCATGTTGCATTCGAATTCAAGGTCGATTCGAATTCAAGCTACCTAGTCGAAACAGCGGACTGAAATTTTTATGTCGTTACGTGGTCGTCAGGGAGTTTTTTACCAGCGTGCTTTGCAGCAAAACACAATGGAGTCTTTGGAGCCGCCACCTTTAGCGTTATTGTCTATTGTGGCGTAAATAGCTTTAGTCTTATAATATTTCTAGTGAATCTTAAAGTTCTTATTGACAGGCACCTAATTGGGGGTTAAACGTACTATTGCCCCTATGTAATGACGATAAAGGTGTGCCGTTAGCATAAACATTGCACCCCTTATGCCCTTGTATCAAGGGTGCTATTTTCTATTCCCCTGAGAACTAATGCACCTTTTTGTTCTGCACTGGCTTGAAAACTGCATATCACAGCTGTAATGGCGATTTTGCAAGATTTGCCCAAAGCCACGAATGAGATGCATAGTATACGAATGTTGGTTATTGTACTGTTATAGTTATGTATCAATAAATAATAATCAAATAATGTCAAATAACTTGGTTTTGGAAGAATAAAGCTTATGTACCCCGAATGTAGGGGTTACTTTGCTCAGTATAGAAAAATTATAGACTGACGACGTGATTCCTTGTATTCGTTCAATGTTTTCAATCTGATGATTTTATTTTCTCTCATAGAAGGACTCACGACCACACTGATTCTAAACAGAGACTAAAATTTGAAGAAAAATCGAACGTCTTCTATCCTTCGAACGTCGATAAGAAAAAAGAATGTCGTTTCGAATGTCGTCTCGAACGTCGCTTCGCTTCGAAAAGTCGACCTTTGATCTAATCAGCCAATCAAACGCTAAGAATAGGCACGTGGTCTAACCTTATTAAGAAAGTCGAGATTTGATTGGATGCGCCCTAAATGCGGCGCATTAGGCCAAATTAGTCTCTGTTTTGAAGCTGTATTGTCATGAGTCTCTGTTTGAAGCCATAACTATCATTCAATTCAATGCGGAAAACTGAGACTCATGTAATCAGTCTAGAAAAATTACTGGAGAATCTTTACGTGAAACTATTCTTTGATATTGGCAGTTAACTATTGAAAGCGATGTCTCTTTTGAAGACTTATTTCAAAATAAAAGTAATGCCTGATTATCAATGTAACTAGATCCCTAGGCTAGGATCAAACGTCGCATTTTACATTGTCGAATATAACTGCATTATATTCGACTGACGTCGCATGATGCGACCACCCCTATCGCATAAATGAATTTGGGTGGACTAAAATCCAGCACATGCATAAAATTCAAGTCAAACGTCGCATTTTACGTGTACTTAATTTTCCTATTATATTCGACACATGTAAAATTTGACGTTTGATCCTAACCTCTCTTTTGCTGCTCGCATTCAATCATGTAATTAACTGAATCTTTATTAAACGAGTCTTGACCTCCTATGGTCCAACACGCAGAGACTGGGGCAATGGGTTGAACGATAGTTTTAGAAGTCTGACTAAACAAAATCACCCTTACTGAGCAAAATCATCCCTCCGCACGGTCATGTCTCTTTTTCAATAGGGTGTAAAACTTATTTGTTCTTTAGAGAGTTAGCTAAGAATTTAACGAAATTGTATAATCAATGTCTGTATTTTTGAAATTGTATCGTTTAGCCATGTCTATTGTGTTGATTTAGCAACTTAACTGCATCAACGTTCTTGTCCGTTTTACAAATTAAATTGCGTGGCAGTTTCCATTAATGCATAGAAATGTTTATGATTCAAATTATGACTTTTATCGTGTAATGATGTAATATTATCGCAAATATTTCTTCTGTTTCTAAGAGATATTTTACTACTATAAATATAGGTTATTTTTTCTCTTTGAAAATAAAGCAATCTATAAAGGGTAGCATCCAAATAGAATCAAAGCTATCGTTAGCTTTTATTAGTGGAAGTATCTCCATGTCTGAGTCCAGTTGTTCTTGTTCTTTTCTCATCATTTTGACAGATAGAAAAAATGTTCAAGTGATTTTAGAGGGTGGTAAAAGAGGTCCTTATTCCCATTTTCCCAATAATGCTTATCGAAATTCCATTCCGTCCAACTTCATCATTCGCAAAGCCGACCACCCTGACTCCACCGTATCCCAGCACTTCAACACTGGCAGCGATTCCATTACAGACATGACAATATCTGGTCTTTCCTTCGCACCTTTGGACTCTGTTAAACGCACAACTTTAGAGACACGAATCATTTTTAAACTTGAAACTCTTATCCCTGCAGGACTTAACAAGCAATTTTTTTATTTCTCGCATTATCGTAACCAGCTCTTTCTCTTTCTTCGGCCCCTTTATTTTCTTCCTTCTCTTTTTTTTTTCTTCCACCCTTTTTTGTACCTTATTATTTTACTCATTTACTATCACGGTGTATTCTACATCACATTCTACACCTTAGTCTGTTGGTGTTCTATTAATCTCTATCCATTATTCGAAATTACCTTCGGAATTAATCGTTCTGCGCTCGCTTCTCCTATTAGTTCCACGCCTGATGAAGAGCTAAGCTCGAAACGTTGTTACTATTCTTAAGTCTTCGTACAAAGTCGTATTTTATTGAAATTACTGTTTTACTGATACAAACGACGTACAACACGCACAACAACATTGTTTTTCTGTCAACTTTATCATTGTTCAGTTGCTATTCCCGTTAGTTAAGTTTCAAGTCCAAGGACATAGAATCTCAGTCCTTTTTCACTTAGCCCTTCATTACCCTTGATTTAAAGTAAAGGTTTACAAGGCTTCAATAGCAATGCACAGGACTTGTTTTACAGTGGCTAAACGGTGCATTAATGGAAATGGTTTGTAATTTAGTCAGTCCTTTTTCACTTAGCCCTTCATTACCCTTGACTTAAAGTAAAGGTTTACAAGGCTTCAATAGCAAAGCACGGGATTTGTTTTGCAGTGGCTAAACGGTGCAGTAATGGAAATGGTTTGTAATTTACTCAAGACTGCATGGTCACAAACAAGTTTGGGTTTCGAACTAAATAGCAACGTGAGCTCACAAGTGGAATAGGGTGAAAAATGTCATGGCGAATTACGCTACTTTGACGGTAAATTTGGTAGTGATAAGATTTATTAAGCCATTTCTTCGATTTTTTGCAGTACTAACTTTAACCCCCATTCCCTCTGTTCACAATTGGTAAAAGCCGATTGGCAGAGCATGTGAATCTGGCTACAATGTCTTAAACTTTCTTTGACGCACCAAAATAAGAGAAACCGTTCAAAGAAAAAACTCGTTGCCTTTGACGTGTTTTAGGGAGGCACGATCACCAGTGAAAATGGATCACACGCAACAGAGTTTGGATATGCAGTTTACATCCGATATAGTTTCGAGTTTTTTTATGCAGCTGGCTGTATACAGCTTCTTATAAGCGGTTTCTTACAACAACAAAATGAGTGTAAATTGTACTTTTCATTGTGAGATGAGAAAAATAAACTTTTAATTAGTTTGTGGTTGGACTGAACGACAAACTGAAGAGCAATATATTGCAGCTTTGCCATCAATATTCTTGATATTTCATTAAAGGAAAGAAAAAGACGAAGATCCACCATTCTGCTCCGTCCATTTACTTTGCAAGCAGTTCATCAGAGATCTTATTCATCATCTAACTAATTTGCATTGCATTGATCCATCTGCGACAAAGTTCGTTGTTTGATACTATGTTTTATCGTTGCTATGCAGCCACGCAAACGGGGGTACCTTTTTCTTGCGACAGAGCCGGTCATTTGACCGTACTGTACATTGACTCACCCAGTACTATTTTCATATTTAGAAAGACAAACAGAAAAACACGAAGAAAAAAGGAACTTTCTTTCTAATTCTTCGACAATACATTTACCACAATACAAGATAATTGTACTTTTATAGTACAATAAATTCATATCTTTCAAAGCTACAGTTCATTGTCCAATTAGTAAAATTCAAATTGTTAATAAAAATGATCGGAAAACTAAAGATGCAAACTGCAAACTGCAAAATGCAAACTGCAAACTCTTGCTACAACTCAATAAGGAGAGAAAAGATCATTTACATGACTAGGAAGTGGCTTATAGACAGTCGCTTGTGCAAAGTAGAAAGCAAGGACATGAAGCGTAGAAGACCACCTCTATGAATGAACATAACCTTAATCGATACATGGCATCTTTTACTTTGAACGACAACATGTCCCAAGGGTTAGCTATGAATCCTACCTCCAAAAACACTACAAAGACAATTTGAGCGCAAGAATAAACTCCACTTGGGGTACGTGGAATGCCACTCTTTTTATTTTCATTTTGTTATAAGGGACAGTGCAAAATTTATTATATTACATGGCCGGTGGAGAAGAAAAATTCTTACAAAAAAATCTGCTTACCCCGTATAAAATTACTGCAAAAAAACTAACTGCCCCGTCACCTTTTTCTTAAAAAATGTATCTGCCCCGTATTCGTGAGCATTAGATGTTATACAGTACGACAGATGAATTTGCTAATGACCATTACAAAATCCATTTTTGTTCTTACAAGTCCTTGTCAACAAAATATTGACTTTGAAGACGACAAGATGTGTTCTTGCAGGCAATTGACATGGAAATTCTACAACATTTTATACACATCTCTNTCCATTTTTGTTCTTACAAGTCCTTGTCAACAAAATATTGACTTTGAAGACGACAAGATGTGTTCTTGCAGGCAATTGACATGGAAATTCTACAACATTTTATACACATCTCTAAGCATTTCTCATCTTGCATGATTTGCAATTTCGTCTTCAAAATGGACAATTTTATGTTTCAAATTGCACCTTGAGCTCATAAAAAAGTTACTGCCCCGTACTTATTTGACCAATAAAAAGTGCTGACCCCGTTCTGCACAAGCTCAAAAAAAGTGGTTGCCCTGTTGCGTTTTGCACCGGCCATGTTATAAAATAAATGTTGCACTGTCCCTAAGTCAACTTTCTACTAATATAGGAATATTTTGTTGGCCTAGCCCTCGCTATTGCGATACAGCAGAATTTTGTAAACCAAAAGATTTTGTGTGTATTTCAAGGAACTGCTAAAATCTATTGAATCTATGGTGGATTATTATACATATTCCTAACCACAGTCCTGTCCTGCCTGGACAAGAGTAATAATCCAAGGGTTAAGGTTAGGGCCGAAATCCGCGATCAAGTAGACCTTTTTAATTTCTAGAAAAGAGGCTTGGATCGATTGTCCAAATCAGGTACATTTTTTGAAGGAAAACGAAAGCACGACCCCCGTTCTCAGTAGAAACACTGCTAGCTGTAGCGTGAAGTTCCTTCGGATCTCGGAACACTTTTCAGAGAGTTAATCAACGATAAATTTGCTCAAATTGAGTCGGGAATGGTTCAGTTTATATACAGCAAGTTTTATTTGCCTTTTGGCCTTGTTTCTCGTTATTTTCATTCATTGCAGGGGCGTACGCAGCACTCGAGTAGTGAGGGGGTTCGGAAAATGAGGGCTACGCCCTTTTAGTTATATTGTTTCCTAAACGTGGCTGCAATGAATACAAAATAGGTGGAACGTTTCGTAAACTTTGCATATGAAATTGATACCCATCATTGCACATCAATCCAAGGAACGAATAGACATCTTTAGAAGTAAAATAAAATAATTCATATTCAACAAAAAACAGTCCAGCATATCCAGTTTGAATTACAAAATTACCTTTCTTAGCTTTACTACGAAACGATTCAGCGCTGGTAGCTCAATATGTGAGGAAATGTCTAATTTCATTACTTGTCAGAATCAAATAGTCTAGTCGGTCAATGGCATCTTTTGCAAGATGATGTTGTCACAGGAATTGTTGCTGTAATTTGAAACATTTTATGGAGGTTAGGGTACAGGCTCTTCAAATCACTTTCCCGAGATTGTTTCGAGAGTAGTAGCAAATAGTGATTCCTCTAGCCAGCGGTGTGTCCAGGCTAAGATAACTGGGGTATTGAAATTAGTAGTAGCAAATAGGGACAATTTTTGAGGACACGCCTTCTAGTTTGTCTCAGAACGCCTCTCCCAGTATCGTTCCAGCATTCTTGGAAACCTGAAACCTTCTAACCGTACCAAGCCTTTACCCAACGATCATCTCCTTGCTTTTCAAGATCTCAAGGACNGATCTGCCTACCCCCCCCCCCCCCTAGGTACCAATTTTATTGTGTTTTTGAGTGAGTCTCAAGGATCATCTTTTTGAAAAGTGGGGGGTCCGGACCCCCCCCATTCCCCCCCTTGGGTACGCCACTGATTCATTGTTAGCTGATTTTGTTGTGCAACAGTCTAGGCCCATATTATTCCATCAAAATATAGTGATTTGCACCGAATTTTGTCTACCGTTTAAGTATTTGAGCAGGCCTTCGCCTGATATGTTCTGCCAAAATTCTTTCAATAGCTGTAAGCAGGTGCATGTGTTACCTCCTCTACGTTTTGTAATTTTATCAATCATAATATCGACACAATGTTTCTTTTCGTTTGAATAACAACGGTTGAAAACAGCAAACTTCGATTCGCTAACTCACAAAATGAAACCCTTGCATGCTCGCACTTTGTGCTGCAACTGACAACAAAACAAAATCAGCTAACAATGAACGAGAACAACGAGAAACAGGGACAGAAGGCAAATAAAAATTGTCTGTGTATAACTGAAACGTAACTCAATTTGAGCCAATTTATCGTTGATTTACTCTCCGTTTTCCGAGATCCGAAGCAACTTCATGCTACAGTTACAGTTAGCATTGGCAGTGGGTATACTGAGAACGGGGGTCGTGCTTTCGTTCTCTTTCACAAAATTTACCAGATTTGGACGCTCGATCCAAACCTCTTTTCTGGCAAGTAAAAAGGTCTATTGGCTAACAATTCCGCCACACAGCTATCAAAATCAAACTCAGTCTCGCTACCCATTTCCTAAACATCTCTTTTTCGCTAAGTTATTAGTATCGTGAGAATGAATTGTTAGCAAATTTGATCAAAGATTCTGAGATGAAACATTTCCATAAAGTCGCTTGAAACACGAGGATGCCACGACCGATTTCGACTGAAATAGATTTTTGTATCCACTTTGGCATGTTTGCTACACAATGATATCAGTTTGAATAAATATGGTGAGTAGTTAGAAAACTAAAGGCTCGCAACGTCCAAAGGTCTTTCTGACTCACCCGCCAGATTACAATGTTCGACAGCGTGAAAGCTGTATCGGGTCTCTCTTTAAGAGCATTATGTTGCAGAATACATAGCAGAAATTGCAGCAGAACGTGCATTACTACAGTGAACATGATTTCACGAGATTATATTCTGAATAGTTTTCCTGATATGTAACTCATTTAAGCTCAATATTTGTGGATAAGTTCTACAATATCCTCCTTTAAATGGGTTGCATCGTCAAAAAAGGAGTCATTGATCAATAACTCCTTACCAGGCATTTATTCAACATTGCATACCCGATTCGTAAAGCATTCATTTATAGTCCCTTGTCTTATGTCGTATGATGGCTAAACATCGAACCGTTCATTGTCCTGTTCTGTAATACTGTTCTCTGTCCATTCACACAACAGGGTGCTGTAATGTGTTTATTATTCTTTTATCCAGTATGGGTGTTTGGCAAGTTGAAGACATAGAATCGTCCATGTTTGGAAAGCCAGTGCCATTCGGAGCGCAAGTGCCATTCGACGCGCTGTCAACTTGCGTCTGGAGAATGAATATGAAATGTCAGAAAAACAGCAGAAAACTCAACGCGGTAGACTCCAAGGTGTTGGACCATTATTAATTCAGCCATAAACATGTAACATATGACTTGCCTGACAATCTTGTTCAAAACAAAGGTAATATCATAGCTATCATTGAATACCAAGAGCACTTTATTTGCTGGGTAAACCGCGCAAATATTAAAAAATACAATATACGCAACGTAAAATAACGCGAATTTTCAAAATTCGCGTTAATTTCATGCAGCGTCAATTTCATTTGATAAGGTAAGTTGCATTCGTTGCCACTGAAACTTCAGCTTTGTAACTTGTTTGAGGTTCTTCTCTGCAGGATAGGCTAAGCTGAGACGTGTCCTGTTTGCTTAAAATGCTAACAATACGAAGAGTTGACATGCAGCGTGAAAATAGTATAGCATACCTGAAAGAAGTCTTCCCTGATGCTGCGGCGATCTGTTGAAGAGCAAGTGCTTTTGATGGAGGATTGCCTGCATAAAAGACGAAATCGTAATCTTGAATCAGAAACGAACGGAGCTATAGCAATCTAGTTTAGAAGAAGAACAAAAGAAGGCATGGCGCCAATTATTAATGGAGAACATCAAATGCGATCAATCAAATGCGATCAATCAAATGCGATCAGGCAATATTCAGGTTGCCCACTACACCTGGCTAACGCCACTTTTAACTCCGTTGATTTACTTTAAAGTTAGTTGACGAAGATAAATGGAGGTAATCTATAAATAGGACAAAGAAAGCGCCTACGTACGCTATTGTTCCTCAAGTGTAAAGAACAAAATTACACCTCATTCATGAAATTGCAGTAATTTCATCAAATTTTCCTCTTTGTTCGAGAAGTTTTTTATATTCTATTCTGGTCTTATGCAAGCTTTCTTCAAGAATGAATATTGGTAAAAATTTCATTTCATTTCCTTTGTACATATTTAGGCACGGTAGCCCCGTCGGTCCATAAAGACTGCTTCAAAGTTAAGTAGGTAGCTCCCATATGAAGGCAAACAAAACTTCGCACAAAATACCTCGGTTATTTAGCTAATTTCGATAAAGGTAGACCGAAAACTTTTGCTGCTATTATTTTTCAAACAGGAGGACTTATCTATGAGTCACCCGGTTCATAAGTACGGAAGGAAAAGTGAGCAAACAAAATTTTCGACATTAGAAAAATCAACAATTTTTGGTTTTGCTTCTATACCTTCTTATTTCTTTTTATTTTTATATAATTATTTTGTGCAATAATAACCCTAATAATGCTCCTGTGGTGAAAGATTTTCACAGCTCGAAGAACTATATTTGAGTCATATGTTTTGCAAGACATCGTAGATATTGCCCAGGATCTCTAATTTTACGCTTTCAAGTAAGCTTTCTATCCGTCCATGATCACGAGATTAAGTTTTGGCATAATCAAAAATGTAAAAGATTTCGAGTAAACAAAAATTAAGACTTGCAAAAACTCTGTCCAAAATACGCTTCAAAACCAGGTAGATTTCACACAACTTTTGAATTTTGTCAAATTATAGCTTAGGCTGTTTTCGTCAATTTAATAAATATCGTCAAATCAATTTGATCTTTGATGTAAGAAGTCAACTGAAGTGATATCTTCTTCTGATGTAAGGAGAAAATGATTTTGTCCGTGGGGAAGTATCTGAAAGATGTGTCCCTGGTGATGTATTTGAAAGACAGTAGAAATTTCAAATTTCGATGATTTTTCAAACACAAACTATTTTTTTACTTAGCCGCTATATAATGAAGTAAAATTCAACGAACAAGACGCAAATACCACCGCTAGGCTACAAACTGCCCACCAAAGACAATGCTGCAAACTAACCTGATAAACTTTTGCAAATGTTTTTCTCTCATGACAGAATATTTTCTGGATGGTTTTGCATTTTCCTTATCATATTGTTTACCAACAAAATTCTCTAAATTCAGACTGAATCTGCTCGGCAGAAGGGTTGGGTTTATTTCTTCATCGATCCCCTCGGAACCACATGCCTCGGTGTTATCTGAATTGCTCACTGAAAAAAGAATTCAGTTTGCATATAATAATTATAAACTAATCAGGTATAAATTTATGCAAGGGACGAGAGTGAAGTTCTTAGAAGTTTCAAATGAAGAGAACAATCTTCATGCAACATTTAAGAGATGCTTGCAAGGGTATCAATTGATAGCTGGAGGAGAACCAATTAATCACTTGCCACTTACTGTAAATTAGCGAACAATTTCATTTCATTTTTCATTATTTCTATACGGTAGCCCCATCAGTCGAGAGGACTGCTTTACAGGGGGGCGTGTCAAACTTTACAATAATAACTAAAAAGAAATTGATTAAAAACTAAGCTTGTGTTTACAATATAAAAAATCCAAAAGTAAGTAGAGTTAGGCTGAGAAAGACAAATTGCTCTTTATAGCCTACTTTTAAAAATTCTAAGTGAGGGTGCTAGTTTGACATCCAAAAACAAGACAACCAACTGTCTTTGATAAAACCAAGATGTCCAGTATTTCATTTTGTAAGCAAACGATTGATCTTTTAGCCTTGGTGAAAACGGTTTGCCAGGTGATGAGACGAAGTGTTAAAATATAGTTGTTCCCCCAGATCAGAAAAATCAATTTGCAGTAAAGCTCACAAAAACTGGTACTTTGGTATATGTTTTGGCATTCTAAAACTAACTAAGTCTGTCTCAAATTAGATGTCAGGTGAGATTTTGCGATAAAGCAAAATTACTCCGGCAAAACACTTAAATGTACGTATTTTTTTGTAAGAAACTAAGAATTTGAGCCAGTACTGAAAGTTTCTTTTATCAGATTTTGAGTACTCAGAGTTTCTTGCGAGTTTCTTAAAGGTCCCATAACAATTTTCATATTGACTTCCTTCGCCCTGCTGAACATTTCAAAACAAAGTTTTTTAAAACCTTTCCAATGTTTAGACATTACTCGAATACCTTCCGAGCAATGTGACACTGGAAACAAGTGAAAATAAAGTAGAAACATGCTAAGGATTTCCTTTATTAAAATAAATACCTTCTTAAGTTATATTTTTCCTGTACTGGAGTTTCTTCATTTTTTGGCGATCTGAGAGTTGAGTTTCTTATAAACGGTTTCTTATAATAAAATACGTGTGGTTGTTATTCGCGGGCATTTCACCTGACATCTCATTTGAGAGAGACTATAAACACAGAGGAGCATAAACTAAATAAGAGGAGCATATTATAAATTCATTTGTTAAAATAAGCATAAACCAGTCTTTTATTTGGAACTTTAAGAATGTACTATGCCCTAGAGCCGATAATATAGTTAATCTCGGAAATAATGATTTTATTGCCCCTGTAACGCAGTGAACAGTCAAAGATATGAAATAACAAAAAAGTAAACGAGCAAATGAATAGTTCGAATAGAAACGTCGAAATGAGCCAGAAAATAACTTACCATCTTCTTGAGATCTCACTATTGGAATAAGGGATGCTTTGTTGGCAAATAAAAATTGGTTCGGCATTGAAATCAGCGTCGGGTTTGAGATGCTTTGACAAGACTCTGCTCGTCTTGACAGCTTTGGGCTGAAAGAATAAATTTGAATATTAAAGGTGTTTTTCAACAAAATACGAAGGAAAAGCCTTGTTTTTCTATAAAAGCAGTAATAAAGAGTTCTCCTTTGATTTAAGCATCTAAACATTCTTTAAATAACTGCTTGAATTGCAAGAGAATCGGTCACACTGTTGGTGAGATGGTTGATCAGTTGTCCATCCGACACAGAATTCTTTAACTTGTCTTAATAAACGGTTAGGTCCCACCGAACCAGATTGCGCTTCTTGTCTATTTACAATATGTATAGGATCTAACTGTTTCCTCATAATTTATAAAATCAATTCGTCTCCGATGGACAAGAGATCAATAAAATCGCAAACAGCTCCCGGTGCAAAGTATTTCGTTGAATTTTGTTTCGGAAGCTCGGAGGAAATTAAAAACACCTGCTAGACAGCAAGAATGGACAAGAACAAATATAATAAAGAAGTTTGTTTGAAATTTCAGTGGAATTGGAGGCAGGTAGCTAATAACGATCCGCGAAGTTTCAACATGATTGAAGATGAGCAAGTTAAAATGCTTTCAAACATTTATACTTTTTCTGGCTCACCCGGTATATAGAAAAGACAAAACAAACTAACTCCACTCGAAAATGATAGTTACCGTAAGACTGTAAATCAATTTAGGACACCATAATCATGGAAATCTGTTGTAAATTCAGCAAGTTACAAGATTTTCAGAGGTAAATTTTGTGCGAAAGCTGAAACTAGAGACGCCTTAATAACTTGATGTGCTGCGAATCTTTTCGGTCTTCCTTTCCCAACACATATAGCACAGCTCGTAAAATAATTGAGTTCGAAGCGAAAGACTAGTGTTCTTGCTTACCTCTTGTTGCGGCCAGGCGTCTGTCCGTATATCCTTTGTACCCCTGCCCTCCGCTTCAGTGCTCTCATTCCGGGTTTCGGATATGGGCTGTTAATATTATAATCTGTAGAGCCAGGAATTCCTAAAAACCACAATGGAAATATAATGTCATATCATAAATACATCGTATAAAAATAACAGGACTACGAGATGAGTGAAATCCATCAATCTATCAAAATGAACCTCACCTTTTTGGCAGCCAACCACAACGAAATTGTTTGCCTATGAGCTGAAACAACCTTGGAACTCGCATTTTGGTAACTTATAGGTAGAATAAGCAATCTAACTATATAATTAGGCCTTTTAACAATTTGGAATAGCATTTTTTTTTAGGTAATAGGAACAAGTTGTTTGAAACTTTCCTTGGAAATGAACATTCATCTGTTAGGTTTTCATCTCCTTTAAAGCTATAAAGAAAATTCCTTTTGAATTACTGTTGATGAACAGTCATTTTCATCGCAAGATTTATACCGTTTTCTGTAGCCTTTGCTTTGAAATTAGTTTGTGCAGTAATTCGTACATATGAAACCATATGATCAAACACTCTGGTAAAGATGTCAAATCTTAAACTTCTCCTGGATTTCAATCGATAAAAACGTTAGCCAACTGTGATTTTCCAAATAAATGGTACTAATCCAGTATT
Organism: Aurelia aurita; assembly: GCA_004194415.1. Lineage (NCBI taxonomy): Eukaryota > Metazoa > Cnidaria > Scyphozoa > Semaeostomeae > Ulmaridae > Aurelia > Aurelia aurita. The sequence continues at coordinate 1,537,403 of REGM01000025.1, read as the reverse complement.
ATTCTCAAATTAAGAACCAACATTTGATTTAAAAAATATTTAAACGAGAGCTGTTAATAATTCCCTATGAAGTGCATCAGTCGAAAAATTAAAGCCATTATCATTGAAGCTAGTTATTTTGTTTCAAACTCACGACTAAAAATACCATTTATACAGGGGGGCAATTATGAATTTCTTTGGACAGAGAAGTGTGTATTTTTTGTAGGATGGAAGGGACTAGCGTAAATCAATTTAAAAATGAGGATTAAAATCAAATTCATGATATCAATCTAATTGTGCTACTTCTCTTAAAGGACTAATGGCGACGACATTTGGCCTAAATCATCAAAATGTTTAACGAATTGGCAGCTGTTACAAAAGTCAAACTGTGGACAAAAGTTGGTAGTTTGCTTCAGGAGATGGTAAGTTTGTTTTCTAACATCAATTTTACAAACCCCGGATTTGTCCTTTAAGCCTTTTTCCACGAAGCGGAAAATTCCTCTAGTAAAAATTGTCCATTGTTCGCAAGAGCAATTCCACTTGAAAGTTGAATGGATTTCTATTTTTGCTTGACTTCATTTTTCCGCATGCCAATCAGATGGCTGGAAAATGGGTCTACGCGTGGAATTTTCCACCAATATACGATTACAGAAAATCATATGGCACACAACATGTCTTGGTAAGAATGATTGAAGAATGGAGGGCTAAACTTGATAATGATAATATTGTAGGGGCTATCCTAATGGACTTATCGAAAGCTTTCGATTGTATTCCACACGATTTACTAATAGCCAAACTACATGCCTATGGCTTGGATGAAAATGCGCTGGTCCTTATCTACTCCTACCTAAAACGGCGGAAACAGTCTGTTAGGATCAATAATACGTATAGCTCTTTCCAAACTATTTTGTCAGGGGTACCCCAAGGCTCTGTTTTGGGCCTTATTCTATCCAAGAAGAAACGGTCAAATTGCTAGGTTATAAACTGAACTTTGAACTTTGAACAGCATATCTCTGAACTTTGCAGAAAAGCTGCATCACAACTCAATGTTTTGAAAAGATTAAAAAAATTCATTGGCTTTAACGAAAGGAAAATCCTTGTCCAAAGTTTTGTATATTCAAATTTTGATTATTGCCCTCCAGTGTGGTACTTCTCATCTCATCAGCTAAGGCTTTGCACAAAATTGAAAATATTTAAGAACGTGCCCTTAGATTTTTATACAATGATCACCGTACCTCTTAAAGCGACTTACTTTTGAAGTCAGAAAGGTGCACTATGCATGTTTCTCGTCTGAGAGTTCTTTGTATAGAGGTTTTTAAGACTTTGAAAAATATAAACCCATCTTTCATGCATGACATTTTCAAAATAAAATCTTCTATTTACTCATCACGAAACCCANTTAGAAAGGATCAAACAAATACTAGTGGAGAGAATTTTAACATCCAAGGCAAAATGATCAAATCAGAAGAAACGGTCAAATTGCTAGGTATTCAGCTAGATTATAAGCTAAATTTTGAACAGCATATCTCTGAACTTTGCAGAAAAGCTGCATCACAACTCAATGTTTTGAAAAGACTCAAACAATTTATTGGCTTTAACGAAAGGAAAATCCTTGTCCAAAGTTTTGTATATTCAAATTTTGATTATTGCCCTCTAGTGTGGTACTTCTCATCAGCTAAGGCTTTGCAAAAAATTGAAAAGATTCAAGAACGTGCCCTTAGATTTTTATACAATGATCACCGTACCTCTTAAAGCGACTTACTTTTGAAGTCAGAAAGGTGCACTATGCATGTTTCTCGTCTGAGAGTTCTTTGTATAGAGGTTTTTAAGACTTTGAAAAATATAAACCCATCTTTCATGCATGACATTTTCAAAATAAAATCTTCTATTTACTCATCACGAAACCCAAATGATTTACAGCATTACAGACCAAATCAAGTCACCTTTGGTTCTAATAGCCTTCGATCATTAGGACCTCAAATATGGAATGGACTGCCGAATGAAATAAAATCCGCCGAAAATTTAAATAGTTTTAAACACATGATAAAAAAGTGGGATGGCCCAAACTGCAAATGCAATGCTTGTCAGCATGTGGCAGAGATTTAATTTTTCTTTAGACCATGTAAACATATATATATGATATTTATTTATTTATTTATTTATTTATTTATTTATTTATTTATTTATTTATTTATTTATTTATTTATTTAGATTTAGATTAGTTTAGATTATCGATTTAGATTAGTTTACTATGTACATTATTGTATATATAAAGCTAGAATTAAATGATCGATATTAAATATTCATATATTCAAATAAAGATGACAAACAAAAAAACAGACAAGATGGCGTTTGGGGCATTTGACAAGATGCATTGCGTTTAATGATCGAATTTCTATACAATCACTGTTGATTCCAATAAAGAACGCAATACATCTTGGTCAAATGCCCCCCGACGCCATCTTTTAAGTAATCGTGTATTGAAAAGTAGGCTTTGCGACCGTTTAGAATACGTCCAAAAACGTACCTGGTCGAATATCATATACACTTGATGCTCTTTCCTCAAGTAATTGATCAACCTCGATTGCTTTATCACTCTTTGTTCTTCGATGCCTGGATCGCCTCGTTATTATTGTTTCATCCTCGACACCAGATGTGCAGCCAGGACCATTATTGGTTCCTTTAATCTTGCGACTGATGCCGTTAACAAAACCTCGAAAGCAAATGTAAAGAGCGATTTAAAAACATTACGTTAAAGATCATAGAAATAGGGGCATTGGATTATTTTCAATACAGGCCTAGGTTTGAGAGCAAGCAACATCAAATAAAACCCGCTTTCTCTTAAGAATTTGAAAATAAAAGCATCCCTATAGCAGAGATACCTTCAGCATGAAGTACTGTTAAAATAATAGTGTCATCAAATGATTAACTTTAGCCTTGAAAATATTTTTTCCAAAAAGCCAACGGGAAAAGTACTTTTAGCATTGAAGTAAATGAAATGGCAAAAAGCACATAATTGTAAGCAATCTTGACAAAAGCTTTATAGTAAAGACGCCGATGTAAGAATGTTGAGACCTGTCTTAGGTAAAAACATTCTGCGAATGTGTGAAGATATCGCAAATATTTCAAAATCCCACGTTCTACTGTTTGCTGAACATTTCACTTTTTGGTGCGTTTCTTTGGGATCTTGAGGATAGCAATGTTCAGCTTTGTACACAATTATTCACTCTGGTATCTTTTCAAGATCCGACACACCCGGCGTGTAAATTGAATAAATCGTCTATTTTCAAGGATTAGAGGTATGCAGGATTTAAAACCTGGACAAGCTTTCAAGGTTCTGCAATATGATTTCTCAAAGCATTCATGTATATTTTGCCTCAAACTACGTACTAAAGCATCAGTGAAAATTAAGTGAAGTTGAGGACGGGGCCAGGGGGCAAACTGATAAAGAAGCAGTTGACACTATCGTTAATGTTTAAAAAGAAATAATTGCTGTCTCACCTGATATGGATCTACTTCTTCTCCTGCGCAGCCTCCTTTGCGTATTCTGTGCAGACCAATCTAATTCATCTGCCGATGACGTACTCATTGAGGTAGCCTCGCCTTCAAGAGCATTCAATTTATCGCTGATCTCATCATTAACCAGTCCTATTGAATTGGCATTCTTGAACAACAAATCCACAATTTCTGTTTGATCTTTATGATATTTGTCAGTGTCTTTTTCCTTACTTGTAAACATTAAATTTGGCGATAAGATTATGGCTAGGTTGTTTAGGGTCATTTTCGATTCTTGCGAATGCGCTGCAACTTTTGACACGAACTGGCACATGTATTGAAGGATACGTAGATTAGTGTCTGGTAGTAAAAGACAGACCAAGAGTATTGAGGTGACTTGCTCATTAGGAGTGTTCAGTTGAAGGCATTTGAGAAATGTGCCGTGCAGTAATGTAGTGAGAATTGAGTCTGGTAATTCGCGTAGGAATTGTTTTAGGATGCTCGCCACGTCATGAGGCTGTGTGATTTCCGATTGGCATGATCCACCATTTTCAATTTGTTGCTGAAATATTCAAAATTCAAAATAGGGAATTAAGAAAGTAACTTTTGATCGTCACTGATTTTAAGTTGATATCTTGAAAACCCATATTCTGAGCAATAGGTTTCATAGATATTGTAACTAGCCCGTGAGCCTTAATTTAACGATATTAAATTAACTGTCAATAGAAGATTATGGAAATCATGGCTGACCCTATTTGACACGATAAATGCTGGGAAAGTACCCCCTAGCAACTGCTTGGTTACGTCCTGGTACAATCAACCATGTCAAATAATGTGAATAGACAAAAACATAAATCTGCTCACAAATCTTTGCAATTTCTAAGTATGCTTTAAAACCAGGTAGCTCCCAAAGTTTCGTGATTATAAGCCATGGCAAGGATAATCAATATCGTTAAAATTAATTTGATCATTATTCAATACCTTAAAAAGGACAGCTTAACACAAAAAGAATTTTCGAATTTAAATGCTTTTGCAAACACCGAAACTATTTTTGACTTACCCTGGTAAGAGCAAAACCTTTGTCATTGCTAAAGTAACTTGGTCTATGAAAAACTGACCAAAAATAGACTACAAAGATTAGTTAGTAGCAAAGCAAAGCAAATTCGTTCTGTACCAACGTCCAAATTTTCATCAGCCCTTTTCACACTAGAAGTCGCCTTAGACGGATAAGTTTTCTAGTGTAAAAACAGGACGGAAACCATCCCAACGAAAACGTACAAGTCATATAATTTTCTGTCTATTTGTTCATCAACCCAAACAAAATTTCGAAGATGTCTAGATGGACAAGCCCGTCAAATTCCGACTTGATTTCACATCAGACGACCAAGTGTCAGTGTCCCACAACTTTTCCGTCCAAGCGATTTGTCTGTCTTCTATTGTGAAAAGGGATATTGACGCAACCAGTGTACTAAGGTGGAGAAAATAGGGGTGTGATTTTTGGTTAGAAGTTGACTTTACACGACATGACGTAATGGTTACACACTGTAGCCGCAGTACGCTTTGGGCCATTATTTCATCACATTAAATTTGTTCCATTCGCATTTCTTGGAATCCTTCATCAACAAGGGATCTAAATTTCGTCCAAAAACAACATAAATAACCCGCCTATAAGAATTTAAATTGACATGCTCAGCTTGATAAGGTTCTTAGTAGATATCCGCAATTTAGTAAATCGTTGTGGGTGAGGTTCAGTAAAACTGTATTTCGATCATTTAACTTGGATGACAATTACAATCGTATGTATCAAGTGCAATATCTTCAGTTTACGTTGGAAGGAGTAACTTAATTCCAGCCTGCAGGCTCATAAATCAGACAATTCTTAAATACATGTTTTTATCGTACCATATCGACAGTTGAGCAACTTTTGACGCACAATAACAAATCCTATGAAGTGACAACTTCAATCAAAGAATTACTCACACGAATTGTTTTCTGCCTTGCTAGAGAGCCAGATTTTCTGAAAAGACCCTCTGTTTTCAGGTGTGGTTCTAAATAGCCAACAGCATCGACCAGAAATCTAGAAAGCAAGAAAAATTCCTAAGTATTGCTTCCATGAAGGACAAACTCAAACAAACCTTAGAACACACATTTCGTTAAGGTTAAAGGCAATGTTCGCAGTCCAAAACTACCGAATTTTCAAGACATGACAGCACTTTCAAATTCACTAAGAATAAAAATATAGAGTGCTTTGTTCCTTCATTTTCTTTGATTTGAAAGATTGTACTTCAAAAGCAGCTTAAAATGGTTGATTTTGACTTGATCTGTGCATTCATATCTTGTTTGAACGATCGTCATGTCAGTTTTTTCAACTCTCCATCTACCATCTCTTACAAAATTGTTGGACCCCTTAAAGTGCCACTAAACCTTTTGGGGAGTTTGGCTTATTTAATAGAACTTGACGAGCTGGTTTCAAAACAAAAAGTTATTTTCGGATCCGATCAGTAGTTTTTGTTCTATGGCTTTTCAAAGTTCGTATTTTGAGCATTTTTTACAATCAATTTTGGTCAACGACCGCGTCATCCACTATTGTTACGAGATCTCGGGCGAGGCGCCTTAGACGTCATCCCGGGAATGATGCAATATCACACACAATAAGCATGAACGTAAACACGCTATAAACTCACTTGGATTCTTGGTTCTGGAGAAAGAAAATCGCAAGAAAATGCCTGCAAGGTGGCTGGCGGCGAGCTGCAGTAACTTCCCTGGCAAGGAAAGGGGAATAACACTTCATCCCATTCCCTTTTATAACGATGCAGTGNTCCTCCAAGCTTTCCAATGAACATTTCCCACATTTGCACCAGTATTTTAAATGAAGCTTGCTTAGGTTTATAGTTGATCAGCCTAGCTGAAAGGTTTCCCATCAGATGTTTGAGAGAGCAAAAAGGCTAATTACAAAATTAGTTCAGTTCACATTTCATTTCACACAGGATTTCCTGACTGATATCAAACTAGGCTTCACACCCCTGTCTGCCAGACTAAGAATTGGCATAAAAGTGATATGAAAGGAAAAGAAAGATGTTCAACATGCTCTCTGGGACCAGGGTGGGCAGGAAATGAAACTTTGATGTCTAGTTTCCTAAAACATCCTGGATAAGTGAATACCTGTCAGGTAATTCCTGTTCTGTACTTAGCGATTTATTAAGTCTTCTGAAATATTTTATTATTTCTGTGAATACAATATTACTTTTTAAAAGTCGCATGGTTTGGCAAGTACAATCAAACTTGTGTTATATTTTGCTTACTGATATGGAGTCACTCAGGCCTAGGCCAACATCCATGTTCATTGATTATAAATCGATTTATCCTAACATTTAACATTACAACAGGTATAGATAGCTCATATCGAAGGCAATCATACTTACCATATATCTGATCAATCAATTCGTTGAAAACGCCTTAGTCTCGCTTATTGTGTATTCTCATGCTTGTCTTGATTCTCGCTTCAATGTTCAATCGATAATAATTTTCAAGATATTGTCATCGCTGTCTTTGGGCCTAAAACAGCCGCTGCTGCTGCTCTCGCACCCTCAACTTCTTCTTCGACTTCCATGTCCTAATCTTGATAGTCGTTCGTTGAAAACGTGAGAGAATGCCCACTTGCTGAAGAGCCATCATCGTTCGAGGATGCCATGATAAAAGAACAGAAACAACGCACACGATTCCTTGCTCGATTCTGCTCGATTCCTTCTTCTTCGACTGAACCATAGACTGAACTCAATGTATGAATAGCTGAATAATGATTGCATCATTCCCGGGATGACGTAAAAGGCTGACTGGTTCCCAGCACCCTAAAATCCCGGCCGTTGACCACGAGTGGGTGTTGTAAAGTCCCCCATAGCGGCGAAACCCTTTCGCAAAATAAAACAAGAACGATTGTGTGACGATGCTCGAAGATTGATCTTTAAAATAAGCCAAACTCCCCAAAAGGTTTAGTGGCACTTTAACAAAAAGCCGAACGGATGCTTTCTGATCCATTTTAGCAGGGTAGAAGTATTGCCAGGCCAAACAACATTGACATGGGAGAAATATGCCAGGAAGACATGGAAAATTCGAGGAGTCCAAAACTATCGTAAGACATTGCGGTCGTAACCAAAGACCAATGGTTACATTAAGCCTATGTATCGTAAAGCATAGGGCTCAAATCTTTAAAAAGGTGGGTGTAAAATTCTGTCACATTTTTCTACGAATTTAATGAATTGAAAGGAACTTAGGGTACTTTGCTGTAAATCTGCCGTGGAAATTCTTTGATATCTTTATTATTTTCAAAATGGCGGCATTTATTATATTTGTAGCTGTGACGTCATCAAATTTCTAAATCCAAAACCAGAAGAGCGACAGAGTTCTGCTTGCCACCAAATTGTAGACCCTCGTAAACTATGGTTTTCTTGAAGATTGTATCATTTTTCCTCTATTGATTTAAGATTCACGATGATTTTAATTTTTTCAAAATTTCCCATGAATTCTTTCAACAAAATAAAAACGCAGCCATTTTGAAAATAATCAAGATATCAAAAAATGTCCACGGCAGTACCCTAAGTTCCTTTCAAGCCATTCAATTCAAAGAAAAATGTAACAGAGCTTTACACCCAGCCTTTTTAAAGATTTGAAAGATCTCAGCCCTATGCTGTATTGTAAGATAGTTTCATTTCGATTTTATCATAACCGTGGCTGCCATTTGTTGAGAGCACTTGAGTTAACAATCCTCTCACGACTCCCCCTCAACACAGTCCTTTTTTATGAGGAAATGAAACCTTGTACTAAAAAAGGACATTGTTTTGCAGCCCCCTCTCTGCAGCCTTGCTTCGTCACTCTGCAGTAAACTCCGTTATGGGTCACGAGAATAACTTCCGTATTAGGTAATTTTCTAAAATCATGGTTTCGTTGCAACAAAATCAAATCGTAAAAAGAGCCTTAAGGAATAAGGTATGATAAATTGTCATTGTGGTCACTGAAGAAAATAGGTGGGAAACTTTTGTCAGTGGAATGACTCAGTTCAGATTCAAGAAGTAAACGCTAGAAATTAACAGCTCGTGCTCTCTCAAACTATTGTACGATACTTTGGTCGACGAAAAACCGGCATCGTGGCTCCAAGAAAGTAAGTTTAGTTTTTGCTTTGCTGAAAATATGTGGTAAATATTTGATTAATTAATTCGGATTGCATGTTTACTGTAGATAACTGAAAGGCTCGAGGACTTACGTAGAAGTCGATTATTGAAAGAGAAAAAACCTTGTTTTATTTGTACACCAATTGCTTTATACGATGAAAATTTAGATCAGGAACCTCTCTCTAGCAAGTTCTTTTAGTGGTTGAAATTTTCTATGCGGTTTTACGATTTGGGTTTGCATTTCGGTTTATTCAACGTGGTTTGCAGACAGAGATCCGATTGATTAAACCTAACTTAAAACTACAGCAAATGGTGTAACCAACTATATACGATTTAAATAACAGAATAGCTTTTAATCTTTATCTGTGTTAAAATCTGAGCAGAAATTCCAAAGTTTCCAAACAGATTATATTGTCGAGTTATATCTACCTTGCTTAAACTTTCAAAAAGTATTTCGCATAAGTGCGTTCGCCTTTAAAATCTGGGTTTGAAATAACCAATGGCGTAATGATTGGTCCTCAGTAAAGCCTAACTTCAACCAGGCGAAAAAACTCTCCTGGAAAAAATGTCCATTGTTTGCAAGAGCAATTCCACTGCTGGAAGTAGAATGGCTTCTACTTTTGAGGCCCGACACTTTTTCTGCAAGCCAATCAGCTGTGCCTGGGAAAAGTCGCCACAGGCGGAATTTTCCACATCGTAGAAATTTGGCTGACAGGGCTTGAAATAGAGATGAAGCCTTTGAGGTACAAGATTTCGAAATGTATCGGAGTTGATAATGCGAAAAGGTTAATAGCATGTCCTTACAAGCAACGTCTATCAGCATGCTAGGATGCATGCAGCCTGTTTATATTTTCTTTATGTGATGATAGGTAGTCCTGTAAATAAAGGGTGCAAACCCTATTTGTAACAATCACATCAGTTTTTCTCTGTGCTAAGCTAAGCGCTTTGTGTCCGTACCTTTACAACACAACAGCTGTGTCTAAAATTGAATGAAGTTCTTAGAAAGAGAAATAATTTTTTGTTAAATGCACCTGGCGGCAAAGTTATGAATGAATGCAAAAGTTTCTGCTAAGAAAGGGAGCACAGAAATCAGGTTGTTACTGAATGGTTTTGGGCGAGGGGCGTGTCACTTCACGAAAAAGGGTATATTCAAACCAAAACCTTCGGCAGATAAAATCTCGACGAATAACTCTGGCGAAGAAACATTCGGCAGAAATCTTGCAATTTCGGCGGATAAACCTCGAGAATTTTGGAAAGAATGACTTCTTTGTTGGAATATTGACGGAAAGCATAGTATAGTGACAAAAAGACAACATTGTTCTGTCAAAAACATAACACCAGCAAAATCTTTAAAGCAGAAATAACGCAGAATAAAAAAGTTTTCTATGTTCTTAATCTAAGCATTCGAGTTTGGAAATGGGTCCTCTGCGAGAATTCATGGTGCATAGCTTCGCAAATCCAAGCAATTTCAATTTTGATTCTTAATTTTGTGTGCTCACGATCTGCATTTTAGCGCAGAAATCAATAAATCGCTCATACCTCCAAAGCATTTGGGGTAAACAGAACAAGTTCACTTTTCTTTTTTCAGAGCCCATAAATTATACCTACAAAGTCTACTTGTGCATAATTGTGGAAAGACACTTATCCAGAATTTTCGGCATGACAAATTTTCGGCCAGCTCCAGATTTCGGCATATAACTTTTCGGCAAATATTCGTGCTGAGGCAAAACAAGTTTATCTTTTCTGTGGAGGAAAGCATAGATGGAGGACTGCCTTGTGAAATATTTGGTGGGATATAGGCTATCGACAGCCCAATAAAACCGCAGTTATATGAAGATAGTTAACTATGTTAGCCAGAATACAAACCTTGGCACAGGGCTATAGCAGTCATCTCCAACATTAACTGATGGTAGTTGGTCCAATGCTACACCAAATGTTTTATCTTTCTCAATAGTATTGTCACTCTGAAACATGCAAATATGGTGCTGTTAGAAATGAGTTGGTCATTTATGCTTTCCAAGACACATGTGGCAATATAGCTCTCTAAGATCAAGTACTAGTACAGTACAGGCCTTGCACATATTAACATGACAAGAACTTTCAAGGATTGTTAAGAATTCCTAAGAATTTTTTCCATTCTGATAAGAATTCTTGAGTCATATAAAAGATTGTGGATTTCTATAAACAAGAATTCTTTTTTTTTTTCTACCTGCTTTACGTATTTCTACACTACAGTTGGTCAAAATTTTGCAACTATTTGTTTCCATTTATTTCTGTCTCTTGCTAGATCGTCTATGTTGTTAACATCTACATCTTTTTCTTTGAGTTCCTTTAAAACTTGATTGTACCATGTTGTGATGGGGCGACCTCTTGGTCTTGTGACTACTCGCATAAACTCATTTATTGCTTGTCTGCATGGCGTGTTTTCAGGGAGGCGTAATGCGTGTCCAAACCATCTAATTCTTTGTTTTTGAATGATTTTCGACCAAAATTCTTGTTTCGTTATAATCATCAAATTTTCATTGGATATTTTTGTCGGCCATTTTATATTAATTGCTTTTCTCAGAAACTTCCTTTGGGTGGCATCAATTTTGTTTCTTGTTTTATTTGTAATTGTCCATAGGCAGGTATTATACAAGAATTCCTAACAATAACAATTAATAATTATTATACAAGAATTCTTAAGAAACTAAAAATATTCTATGGTCAAAATTTCGAAAGTTTAATTTGACTAATGAAGCCAGCTACTATGTTATTTACCTCAAAAAAGGTCAATAAATCTATTGGGAAAGAAGTGAGGTAAAAAAGCAAAATCAGTGGCATCTAGAAATAATAATAGGACTTGCACATTTAAAAGCAATCAACGCTCAGAATGGATTTGGATGCCCAAGCAACAAATAATAGTTTCAGTCCTTTTCTAAACATCGCACAGTGATCCAGAGCATGGAATAAATAGGAAAAATGAAATTTCGAAAAATATGCCAATTTTTATATCCCCCTTAACTCATTGATCCCCAAACAAAAGTCTTATGTGTGATGTTTCAATCCCCATAAACAAAGCTCTCCAGCAGCCCTTGTCCCCGCAGTGATTCAACTTTTATCACATAAACTTGAGAACTATTTTAGAATCTCTTATATCTCCAAAACGAATGGTGCTAGAAGAAAACTTTCATGAAATAAAAGGTCAAGAAATGATTGAATTTTCAGAATATCAAGATTTTATCCACACACATGTTATAAACAAAATGCAAAGACCTAGTCAAACGAGAAGAAACTGAAAAGATGAATTTTACAAGCCAATAATGTTCGTAAAAATGTCCAACGTCTTGGTGCAGATCCATTTTATTTGTCTTGAATGATACTGAATGATTTATTTGTTATAGTTACTTCCAATGTATATAATGTTTCAAACTTGGCAACTTCGCAATACTTATGAATATCCGCAGTCCGATATGCACTTTCATATTTCAGCAACCTCCTTGCGTCGCCATTTTGGGTCAGGTCTTACTGCAATATTTCGCCTTCCGTATCTGTTCGTTTCCCTAGCCAGAATTTCATAAATTATTAGCGGACATTCAAGGTTGAAGAAGTCTACCTCTCCTTTTTGGCAAGCCCTGCATGTAAGCATCTTCTAATGTCCCGAACCGTATGTATGGAGAATCTGTTATGAACATCTACTGTATACCTCCTTTTTAGCATCCAGATTATGAACAGGACCAGATAAAGTATTCTTCTGGAATAGCAAGAACTTTAGAGAGCTCCGTGGTCGTCCGGCCTAACTTCCCTTCGCCCTAACGCGCTTCTCTTCTCCTGCACTTTCATCCCCTAACAATTAATGGTCAGCCTCAATGTCCGAATTAACTTCTCCATTAGCTTTCGAGACCCCGAAAACTCTTCTTCATCCTCTGAAGTTTCTCTGAAAATGCCGTGCAACTGCTTCTAATACTGCAAGTTTCCTTCCATGTTATAGGAAACAAAATTTACCGCGATCGCACAAATGTAAAAAAATTTCAATCAAAATTTCAAGTGGTTGTTTACTTTAGAATTTCCGGTGCAAAGTGTCGTTTCCTGCCAACTTTATAATGTCATAAATCAGCCTAGAAACATGCGATTTTCATGCTCTTTGTATGAAATGGTCAGCAATCAAGTGGTGTCCAACATATGTAAAAAGGTAAGATCATGGGTAGATGGACACTGTTTTGATGGGTACTTTTTGCAACAAATTTCGTGAAAAATTGAAATTTAAAGTTGAAAACAAAAAATCTAGGTAATTCTAGGTGTTAGGTATTAATATATTAAAATACTAGAACCTATTTGGAGCATTCCTGCCAAAGGGCCCGTTTCAGATCGTTCTAGTTTTTTTGCAAAAAAAGTTTCAAGATTACATGTGACGTCGGTTTTCCTTGCCTAATTTCTTTGCAAAACGACAAGAGCACCTTAGAGTACCTATCTTGACTTTTTTCTTTGAGGCAAGGGTTTTACAAGCGTAGAATTGGTTCTTAAGAAATCGTTTTGCATCGTCTTGTCGTTTTGCAAGGAAATTAGGCAAGGAAAACCGATGTCACATGCAATCTTTAAACTTTTTTGCAAAAAAACCAGAATGATCTGAAACGGGCCCTTTGGCAGGAATGCTCCAAATAGGTTCTAGTATTTTAATATATTAATACCTAACACCTAGAATTACCTAGATTTTTGTTTTCAACTTTAAATGTCAATTTTTCACGAAATTTGTTGCAAAAAGTACCCATCAAAACAGTGTCCATCTACCCATGATCTTACCCTTTTACATATGTTGGACACCACTTGATTGCTGACCATTTCATACAAAGAGCACGAAAATCGCATGTTTCTAGGCTGATTTATGACATTATAAAGTTGGCAGTTTCAGTTTCATATAATTTAAATTCACTTCATACAATTTATAATTTTACAAGGAAATAAGACAATATTACAAAAAATTAATACGTTAATACGGAAAATTAATACAATATACAAATCAAAATAGAAAGAAAAAACAAGATAAATTGTATGGAGGGAATTACTTAAAGGAGGAACTCTCTCAATAGGTAAACTAATCGAGGAGAGAGCCCCCCCCCCCCCC
>REGM01000025.1:1484383-1497235 GCA_004194415.1 Aurelia aurita | reverse complement strand
GGTTTCCTCTGTTTTAGTCTCATTGACTTTAAGATTTTCTTTTTGTAGTGTATTTTTGATGTCCTTCTGCAACTTTTCTTTCTTTTCCAGCTCTTGAGTAATAAAATCAGCATCATCAGCGTAGATGGCTTCATCAGGCAACATAGTTGGACCTTTCTCTATCTCACCTAAAACTTCCCTCACTTCTTTAGCATAGGTTTCAAATCTTTAAAAAGGTGGGTGTAAAATTCTGGGACCTATTTCTTTGAATGGAATGGCTTGAAAGAAACTTTAGCTACTTTGTAATAATTCTACCGTTGGACTTTTCAGAAATCTTCAATATTTTCAAAATTAGAGTGCTTTTCTTCTTTTTTAAGAATTCAAGAAACAATTTGAAAAAATCTTAAAACCATCGTAATTTCTACACTTTTTGAGGAAACACTGAATAATTTTCGTGAAAAACATAGTTTATGAACCTCTACAATATGGTATCAAGCAAAAGTCTTTCGCTCTTCTAGTTTGCGATTTAGAAATTTGATGATGTCACATCCTCAAATGAGTTGAAATATGAAATACGCTGTAATTTCGAAAATATTCAAGATTTCTGAAAAGTCCAACAGTAGAGTTATAGAAAAGTGGCTAAAGTTTCTTTCAAGCCATTCGATTCAAAGAAATATGTCACTGAATTTTACACCGACCTTTTTACGCAAATTCAAAGATTTGGAACCTATGCTCACTTCTTTCAAAGCATTCTCAAAGTAAATATCAAATAATTTTCCACTTAGTCCATCTCCTTGAGGTCAACCTTTATTACTGCTAAATGGTTCTGTTTTTGCTCCATGTACTTTAATTTCTAGAGATGTGTTTGACAGCAAATACCTTATCATCCTAATTTCATCTTCTTCTAAAAATGTACTCACTATGTCTATCAATCTTTTCCTTTTTATAGTGTCAAAAGCACTACTCATATCTATTCCAGTAATGTATATCTTCTCCTTGTATATTTCAGTCCTAGATGTTAGCCATCCATATGCCCACACAATGTCTGCGGTGCTTCTGAACTGTCTATATGCACTTTGGGATTGTGACAAGTATCTTTCAGTTTTATCATTGGTCCGTTCCAATACTATGTTTGAAAGCACCTTCCTGATAATTGGTAACAAAGTTACTGCGCGCAAGTGTTCTTTTGGTCCTTTTGTCTTATTTGGTTTATTGATAGGTGCAAGAATTCCTTTGCCTATGTCTATATCTATGTGTTCTTCAAAGCATTTATTCAGTGTCCTTGTTATAGCTTGATGTAAAATTTCAGGCCCATATTTCACCATCTCAGCAGTTATGCTATCATACCCAGGTGCTCTATTGTTGTTTAATTTTTGTATGTTCTTTTTAACCTCTTCGAGTGTTATTTCATTTTTCAATTTCCTTGGATTTCCGTCAAACTGTTCTAACTTTTCTTCTGTTTCATCAATGAATTGCTTTTGAAAATGATCATTAATGATTTTGTATACTTCATGTGGATTTGTCACATTTTTTCCATTCTCATCATGTACATATGCATTCTCAAACTTTTTCCTAGACAGTTCCCTTACTGATTTAAACATTTTTGTTGTATCGTTTTCTTTGTCTATCTCTTTTACTTTCTCATCAAGTTGTCTTTCTTTATCACTCAAAAGCATTTTCCTTATCTCATGAAGAATTTTATTTCTTTCTGCTTTCATTATCTTAATGTTTTCTGGATCATTACATCCTGCTATTTTCAGTCTCAGCTCCTTTTGCTTTTCTGAGAGTACTTCTACTGCTTTATTTTCAGGTGTTAGCCAGTTGTTAGCTGATCCTAAACTGTCTGGAAATGATTGAAAAATAATTCACAGTGATGCCAAAATCTTTTAAAATCATTATTCTAGTACCCCTTCAAAATAAAAGAAATCAAAATAGTTTTAATTAAAGCATCTGCTAGATATGATCAGCACTAGGTAAATTTATCTTCAGTTAATTTAAAATTTTAAAGTTCATGTTAGTTTTATACTGAGTTAATTTCTATAAAGGTAACAAAGTTTAATGGCTTTGAATACTTCCTTACGCCATTGAGGAGAATGATTGACTAGGTAATTTAAAACAGGTAAGTAGGTATATGATGTTAAAGGACCACCAATTAGGAAAGTCATAGGGTATCTTTCATATCAAAATGATTCTTTTATCAAAATTATTGTTCAAAATTATTCATTCTTTTTCTAATCATAATACAATGATTTTACTCTGAGACTTTTTTCACAAGATGCTAAATCTGTTTTGATTTATCTTTTCGAGGCTTTTTGAGATGCATTTATATACGAGAAATTTGCAACACTGAAAAACCCTCTTTGTTGAAATTTTCAAACAGGTTGAGTTTCTCATTCAAAGCACCCTTGTGTGACTGAAACTGTTTTTCAAATTCTGTCCAGCTCAGCACAAAAACATCAACTGTTCAATAATAAGTGTTTTGGTGATTCCAAAAATTGTGTTTCCAAATGTTCAGAATCCACACTAATTACATGTTTTTGTTGTTTCAGTGAAGAAGTGATGGGAGTGACAGATGGTGCAGAGATAGATGATGTGACCTTTGAGAGATCTCTACAGCATGGTTTCAGCATCAGAGCTGCTACTTTCCCATACTTAGTCAGGAGGTCCTTGCACGATTTCGGTTAGTTGTGAAATTTTCCTTTTGGATGAAAAGTGTGCATTCATCTTCAAGTTAACATTAAATGTGCTTTCATGGGTAACAGAACTCTGTTTTTAGAACTTTCTTCCAAAAATGCATGTTGAAGACATGTCATTCAAACTTGTTTTATTTTTTTATAATTAATAAATGTCAGCAGATGCACAGTCATAGTTTGTTTCTTCTATTTATATATTGTATTGGTTTTAATTGTTTGCTTTGTCGCCAATGCACACCATAAAAATGGACACACCATAACAGATTACTAAAAAACTGAACTTCAACTGCCCAGCTTATCTAAATACTGTATTTAAGTTCTCACCTTACCCCCAGCTGATATCCAGGAAATTATATTCAGTCATATTGATTGGAAAGTGTTCTTCAGGCTAAGTAATCATATAAATACATCCAATACCAAGATTTTTTATCTGCAAAAGTCAACATGGCTGAGAGTTCCCTGGAAGTAACAAAATATAACAATTTTACCTTCAAGCTGTTTGAAGAATCTCATTTTAATATTTGAAATTCAACAAGCTTTTTTGCTGATAATTATTCCAACAGAGGTTGCAAAGTAACCCAGTATGTCTTGATTAAATAAAACCATTCAGTTGACCCCAGGCTCACCATTTTATTTGCTACTTTGCTTATAACAGATGGACGTATTCCATGGTTTCCCACTTTCTAAAGGCTTAGTCCTAAATGTGGAATCTTGTTGGCCAAAGCCTCAACAAACTAATGAGCAGGTTAACTGTGAATATTACAAGTGGTTACACTTATTTTCTAAAACACGGAGCTCGGTTGTATATTAAAAAAATATCATGAATAATTTTACGAATTTGTATCTGTTTTAACAACAGTGTGTCCCAAGAACATGTGCACCATTTGAATGGCTATTGTGAAGGAGCCATGAATCCTATTTTCCCGTTTTTCAGATTTGTGAATAGAACAGACTTCAACTTAGAGTTTAGAGTTTAACACCAAGTTTGAGTAAATCTGACAAGTTCATGCTGATTAATGGAGAAAGAAAGGCAAAATGACTGGTTGCTTCAAAACCAGGGGATTTTATCTCCAACCTTATAACTTGAATTTTAGCATCAAATCGACTTCAACTTAACATTTGTACCAGGAAACACATTTGGGAGTTAATTAATGACCACATAACTCAAGAAGATTTCACAGGAAGCCTATGGAAAGCAATATTGTTGGTTTAAAGGACTGCACAACTAAGCAAAATGAAGAATATTAAATCCTCTGGTTTCGAAGCAACCATTGATTTTGACTTTCTTTCTCCATTAATCAGCATGAACTTGTCAGATTTACTCAAACTTGGTATCAAACTCTAAGTTGAAGTCTCTTCTATTCACAAATCTGAAAAACGGGAAAATAGGGTTCATGGCTCCTGCACAATAGCTATTCAAATGGTGCACATGTTTTTTTTTACACCCTGTATGTTTCACAAATAACTAAATAAATATGAAAATCATTTTCACATTGACACAATTTTATATAAATTACTGTTAGCTATTTGTTGTCAAAATATTTGCAATGCAAATAGATCGTTAACATTTCAAACAAAGGATTTAATAGCAAACAACTTTCCTCACTCTTCTACTGTCAACTAATCTGTGAACAAGCATAAGTATGCACAGTTTTAGGCTGTCTTGAATCCACAATGATTCAAAAATGTGGCGGAAGTTTGAGTAGCTGTGAGTCAATGATAACACATTGCAGGGATGGGAGGAATATTCATTTTACTGTGTGTCTGCCATCATACACGTTTGTTATAGGAAACTTGCTTTGAAGAAACTAGTCCTAGCAGTAAAAAAATGGCACCTTTTGGGAAATCACCAAAATTTTACTATGTTACCGATCTCAACCAAATCAATTATCAATTATCAAATCAATTGGTGATCATTATTTTGTTTTCTTCATTGAAAAAAGCAATACAATTTCTGCTTGAAAAACCTACTTTTAGCAACATTATTTTACAAAACATGGTATTTTTAGCATTAAATCTTTAATTTGCGATTTCATATGAAAGTTTGAGTTCTACACACTGTAAGTGCTTCATCAAGGGCATAAAACCAATTTAAGCTATATCGCAGCAACAAAATTATAATCATTCCTCGTGGTTTCAGAGTATGCTCCAAAACCAGATAGCTTCTAAAAGCACAAATTCCTACAAATTCACAGCCATTTCAAGACTTTACGACATTTCGAAAATAAATTTGGTCCTTGACACAAATACTCACAAAGAAATATCGGTAAGATTATCAAATTTTGATGATTTTTCAAAAGGTACAAGTTTTTTTCGACTCACCCGGTAGTACTATGTTTGAGAATTAAGAAACTTTTAAGAACCTTTTAAGAACTCAAGTCATTCAAGGCTATTATGGCAAAGATGTCACTGAACCCTCATTATTGAGTAATATTCTTATATAACTTAGAAAAAAGTATCCACCTTTGACAGGCCATGATAAATCGCACACATGCCCATTTTTAAGGTGACCACTTAATTTTTGGTTAAAATTCCAAATGATGCTCGGGCATTTTTGTTTAATTTTTTGGCCGCCTACTTCTCGCGTTATAATTTCTTAGCAATTTCTTGAAAATTCTTAGCATAAGGAAAGTCTTGGAAATGACTTGGGAATTAAGAACGTGATTAGTTATGATCAGTTGCACGACCGGTCGTTCTATTCTTGCACAATCTTTCAGTGTTGCTTTTTTCAATTCAAAAATATTTGCTCTTTCATAATTTCAAATGAAGTTTTTTGTTGATAAAAAGTAGTAATTTTCTCTTTGTCATTTCAAGTTCAGTCTTTACGAAATTTGATCAATGTTTTTCGATCGATTTAGGCTGTTTCAAAACCAATAATTTCCAAGGAATCTCTTAAGCTTTGTTCGAGTAAAGCGCGTCAGAAATGCATTCAAAATGCGACGAAAAACGCGTCGAGTTTGTTTTCGCCTCAATTTCGAGATTTTATCGGCGCCCCCCGACAACATTTGGATGGAATCAGAAAGTTTTTGATTCCATTTGGAAGCGATAACTTATTAAAAATGCGTTTAAACCGAGTTTAGAAAACGCATTGTCCCAATTCTAACGCATTTTTGCTTTAGTGTGAACCAAGCCTTATAACTCGGAAAGCCGGCCGCCGAAAAATCGAAAAAATTGCCAAGTATTATTTCAGTTTTTCTTACTAGAGATTAAATCATCAATACGATTGATCGTGGCCTATCAAAAATGGATACCTTTTTCTGGTGCACCCAGTATGTTTATTTAGAATCTTCAAACTCTGACGTAAACATTGGTAAAATAATATCTACCAGCAACTGCTGTAAATTTGATGACGATTTTAATGGATACATGATACATCGTACGTTATTTCACATTATGATAGTCTATATATCAATTGTGTCTATTATTATTATTATTATTGAATATCTATTTAAAGTAGGCTAGAAAAAAATGAATAGCTAAATTAGAGCTAATTAAGGCCTACTATTTACAATATACACAATATACAATCAGATAAAAAATGTTACAGGACAAAAAGAGTTAAAAATCTATCCTGTTAGAAACCCAACTTTTGGGATATATATTTTGCAGAGCCTACAGTTGCATTTTTCACCATTCCAACATTTAATTTGTTTTTTGAAGATAGGAAGGCTGTTTGATTGCTTTATTCCTTGCGGTAAAAACTGCCACAGTTTATTTCCAAGGTAAGTAATGGACTCAACTCCAAAGGACGTAGTTCGTACTTTTGGAAGTTGAGCGTCATCGCCATGCCTTAGACTGTAGCTAATGTTTCGCTGCATGAAAATATCCTTCATGAATGGTGGATTCAGACTGCATTTTGTTTTATAAATTTCAGTCATGAGCAACTGTAGGTTTCTTACATGTATTGGCACGGATTTAGACTGCTCCAAGAGAAAACCGAAATCATTCTCGTTATCTTTGTATGCAATGCGTAATGCCCTTTCGTGAATACGATTTATTCTATGATTCAAAGCTCTATCATAGAACATCCAAACAAGCGGACAGTAGCTGAAATGAGACAAAACGAATGTCCTCATTAACAGCTGTAGTTTTTCACTGTCCATGTAACGTGATATTCGAGCAAGAGCATGAAGTTTTTGGCCAGCCTTTTTACAAAGAGCCTTGACGTGTTGCTTGAAAGAAAGTGATTGGTCAAAAGTTATGCCGAGAAGATTCTCTTCTGTACTTTCTTTCACACAGGCCTCGCCTATTTTGATTGTTGTTTTATTACTCCCTTTTGTACCAAAAGTCATTAAATGGCATTTGTCTTCGTTTAGCTTCATACCATTGTTTGGAAACCATTCAGTTATCTTAAGGGCATCATTCTCTAAATGCATAATGACATTTTCGATGTTAGGACCACACGCATAAATAGTTGTATCGTCCGCATAATTACAGATTTCGGTCTCCTCCAGGAACATAAAAAGGTCGTTCAGGTATATGTTAAACAAAAGGGGTCCTAAGACGGAACCTTGCGGTACTCCCAGGATGGTTTCTGTCCATGTGCTGAATGAACCATTGACCTTTACCCTCTGCTTCCTGTCGGTGAGATAGCTATGGATAAAAAGCAAGGCAGATCTACTGAAGCCATATGCATTCAATTTTGCAATTAATAGATCATGATTTAGACAATCAAAAGCCTTCGAAAGGTCTGTCAAGACAGCCCCTGCGACGCCCCCGTTGTCCATTGTCTTCTTGCAGGCTTCCACTAAACGTAGAAGTGCATGCTGTGTACCATAGCCCTCCCGAAACCCACAAAGGAGTGAAGACAGGAAACTTTGGACGAAAGGTAGCATTTGATCTTGCACCAGTCTTTCATAAATTTTTGATACCGATGGTAAGACTGTAATCGGTCGGTAGTTCTTTTTCGTAAAGGCATCCTCCTTTTTGAAGAGCGAGCTTATATCTCCAGCTTTCAATTCTTTGGGAAAAGTACCCTTGGATAAACCAGAATTGAACAAGTTTTGTATTGCAACAGAAAATATGTCAGAATTTTCCTTTAGAATTTTTGCAGGTATGCAGTCAACTGGAGAGGCTTTTCTCGGATCAAGTTGTTTGATCTTTATAGCAACCTCTTCGGTGGTGACCTTTCTGAATTCAAATTTGTCTGAAAACTTCGCAATATTTTTAATTTTGCAAATACTTGGATGAGCTTCGTATTTCTTAACAGATTTGTCAATTGGATCTAGTATATCACTTGTTGGTAGCAAAAGTGAGTCATTTACAGAGATCCCTAAACTATCTGTGATATTTGCGAAATACTGGTTGAAAATCTCTGCAATTTGAGAGTCCTGATTTACCATTTTTCCGTCTTCTATCAAAGAGATGGAGGAATTCACTTGCACTTTGTCTGAAAACAATGGCTTTACAGTCCTCCAGAACTTATGATTATCGGTAAGCTTACCAAGGTCGATGTTCCTATAGTAGTCAAATTTGGCCTTACGTAGTAATTTCACGCATTTGTTCCTCTGCTTTTTGAAAGCCTTGAGAGTTTCCTCACTTCTATCATTGTGATACTTATTACGCAGCCTAGTTCTATGCATGTTTTCTTTACGCAAGGCTTTAGTCATAAAAGGCCCATCGTTTGCGCGAATATATTTCTTCTTAACGGGTGCGTGTTCATTCAGCACAGCCATGACCACAGCTTTAAAAGCACCATAGTCCTCATTCTCACCCAATCCAGATGAAAGCATATAAATGAGATGAGTTCTGAAGTCCGCGGCGCCAAATCGGCTGTAGTCCCTATAGGAGATTATCTTAGGCCCCCTTTTGACATATCCACCTTTTAAAATTGTGACAATCATGGCATGAAAGTCGGACAGTCCCGTTTCTACTGTAGCTGTAGCCTGAAAACTCGACTTCGTATTTGTCAAAATCAAGTCGATACATCGAGGACTGTCGGACTTGAAACAAGTTGGGCTCCTAACAATACTAGTTAAGTCATAACTGTCGACGAAATCACTGATGACGTCTTCGCCTATTTCACAGTTAAAATCCCCTATCAAAATGAGATTTTCGTAGTTCCCACAGTAGTGATCGAGCACTTTACTGATTTCGTCAAAGAAATACTGTTTCGTTTGAGAAGGGGGACGATAAATGGCAATAAGGAGCCATTTTTTATTTTTCAGATTTATCTCTATCATTCCACATTCAATATCGCTAGGAGCTTTGTACTGTGTGAGCTCCTTGATTGGTGCTCGTTCTCTCACATAAATCAACAAACCACCCCCATTTTGATTTCGATCATATCTGAATGGCTTCATAAATCCATCAATCATGAACTGGCTTGTTGGAAAAGTATTGTCGATCTTAGTCTCGGCTATCACCAAGATATCAGTAGTTTCTGATATCATAGGTCTCAGAAAGTCGATTTTATTCCTAATTGAATTTATATTTAGATATGCTACGAGGAGACCGTTACGATTTTTCAGTCGAATAGTTTTCAATGCTGTGTTCGCATCGTCCCCCCTAGAGACCGATTCGCCATCAGTGGTCTCGTCAACATTCATGGCAGTTAATGCATCATTCTCGTCCCCAAGCCCAGCACAGGCGCCAGACCCGGAGGACGTGAGAGGGTCGCCGCCACAGTAATCTGTGGCTGTGTCGACCTCGATCCCGCCCTCCGTTCCAGCACATGAACCAGACCCGGAAGACGAAAAGGGGACACGGCCACAGGAAACTGCGGCCGTGCCACCCTCGATCCCATAACTACCATAACTATCATTAGGTTCAGAAATATTTTTGGCATTTTCTAAAGAAAGTCATTTTCTAGATGCTCTAAATAGATTGTTAGCAAATATATCGTCACCTTCTCTGTTGAGATGTAACTTGCTGCCGTTGAGGTGTTTGGCAGGGTTTATGTTCGAATTATCAATCAGAGTGATGCCTTCTTCCTGGCACATGTCTTTCAGGAGGTAGTTTACACGTACTCTCTTTGGCTCAAGATAATCAAATCGAGCAATCAAACCAGATATGATAATTTTTACTCNATGCTGCGATTTCTCCTCCTGTCTGTTTCCGGTATGTTTCTGGTTTCTGGGCAAAGATTTTTCTGCCCCTCTCAGGTCCTTATTGTCATGCGCACTACAGTCTTTTGGTCATGCATGAAGTTAGCTGATTGGTCAATTATCGTAAAATATGGGCAAAACTTATTTCGCCCTCCCAGCTCAACAACAGCAACAATCACTCGGGTGCTTCAAACATTTAGGCCTGTTGTGAAAAAAATGAACGAACATGTGATATGAATTCTGTCAAAACTCTTCAAAATCAGCCATTCTCCAAACGAACTCTTGAAGAGAAATTAGAAATAAAGCGTTTGGGGCCAGATCGACCAGATTTGCTAACAAAGTCATCATCGCGTAGATTTACGAGGAGCTGGTATTCTAGGTACGAGTGGCTTACAGGTTGTGGCGAGTCTGGGAAGGTTTACTGTTTTCCTTGCCTCCTGTTTGGTGAGTCTCAGCGAGAAAAAGCGTGGACGCAGTCTGATGTTAGCGACTGGAAACATCTCTCAGAAAAAGCAAAGAGACATGTAAAGTGTAGCTGCCATGTCGAGAACTGTTTGAAACTGGCATTTTTCGGTAGAGTAAACATTGCCGAACAACTCAGTGAGGCCTATCGTGCAAGTATCCAAAAACACAACCTTGAGGTAGAGAAAAATCGCCATGTTCTTTCAAAAATCATCAACTGCATAAAATTCTGCGGAGCTTTTGAATTAGCCTTGAGGGGACATGATGAATCTGCTGGGTCAGATAATCCGGGAGTTTTTCTTGGATTAGTGAATTTCACTGCATCCCTTGATTCTGTTCTGAGCAAGCATTTAGAATCAGCCACTGTATTCAATGGAACTTCAAAAACAATCCAGAATGAGCTTCTGGATATCATGTTGAAAATCACGAAAGCTGACATTCAATTGGAAATAAAGGATGCCAAGTTTTTAGCTGTCATCTCGGATGACACTACCGATGTATCAAATCACATACAGAACGTTGTGGTTTTTAGATACATTGTATCAGGTCAAGTAGTAGAGAGGTTTTGGTCATTTTCCTCCATTCAGCAAGGGGATGCAATAACAATATCTGACAACATTCTTGCCTGCTTAAGTACTGTTCTACCAAAAGATGAAGATAAGACTAATCTCATTGCGCAGTGCTATGATGGTGCATCTGTTATGAGTGGCCGCGAGAGAGGTGTCCAAACCATAGTGAAACAGTCTCATCCCCATGCACATTACGTGCACTGCTATGCACATCAACTCAACCTTGTACTGCAGCAAGCAGTGTCACAGATCAGTCAGATCCGGTTGTTCTTTGCTAACCTGAATGGGTTTTCAGTGTTTTTCTCTCGTTCACCAAAAAGAGCGGCCTATCTTGACAAATGTGTTGGCAAAAGACTTCCCAGATCAGTACAGACAAGATGGAATTTCCAAAGCAGAATTGTTGCCACCGTATCTCAGTATAAAGATGACCTCGTTGAATGCTTTAAAGATATCATATCAAACTGGAAAGGTGATCAAATAACAGTCAGAGAAGCCAATGGACTTTTGAAGTGTCTTGAGGATAGAGGTTTTCTTGTCTATCTAGAATTTTTCAGTAAGTTGATGCCCCATGTTGAGATTCTTTATGCTCAACTTCAGAAGCGTCAGATTGATCCTGTATTCATTCAAGATTGTATGAATAACTTTGTTAAAGCCATCAACAATGAAAGAGATAAGATACAGCTGATCTTTCCTCGCATCTCGGACACCTTTCCAGCTGCAAAAAGGCCAAGAATGGACAGTTCTGATGTCGAGAAATCACGTGTCCTAAATGAAGTCTGTGATATCATCATTTCTCATTTCTGCTCACGCTTCAAGTTCTCAAATCATCTTGTTGCAGCAACCTTGTTCAACAGTGAATCATTTGCTAATTTTTAGCAAAATTTTAGAGAAGCTTGTCTACGAGTCTTTGTATTCACATTTAGAGAGAGAAAATTTGTTAAACCCCAACCAATCAGGTTTCCGTCCAGGCGATTCAACAATAAACCAGTTGCTTTCCATAACTCATTCTGTCTTCGAAGCCTTTGACTGCAATCCTACTCTAGAAGTTCGCTCAGTCTATCTTGACATTTCTAAAGCCTTTGACAGGGTCTGGCATGAGGGCCTTATCTATAAGCTTAAAAGATGTGGTGTTTCGGGGAATTTACTGTTACTCCTTCAAAGTTTCTTGTCAAATAGGAAACAGAGGACTGTCTTGAATGGTCAGGCTTCCACCTGGGGGGATATTTCTGCTGGCGTTCCACAAGGTTCGATTTTGGGCCCCTTGTTTTTCTTAATATACATTAATGATCTAACACAGAACTTGAAGTGCAGTGTGAAACTTTTTGCAGATGACACATCACTCTTCACGGTTGTAAAAGATCCTAATTTAGCTGCTAGCGACATGAACCAGGACCTGGATCTTATCACATTATGGGCACATGATTGGAGAATGTCCTTTAATCCTGACCCCCGAAAGCAAGCTGTTGAATTAGTCTTTTCAAGGAAAAATGTGAAAATTGATCATCCTGTGATGCTCTTTAATAATGCACCCGTGTCGACAGTGGATCAACATAAACATTTAGGCATAATACTAGATTCGAAACTTTCGTTCTCCGCTCATATACAAGCGGCGATAAATAAGTCAAGAAAAGCGATTGGAATGTTGAAGTTCATGTCCAAATATCTGTCTAGAAGTACGCTGAATGAGTTGTATAAATTATATGTAAGGCCGCATCTAGATTACGGCGATGTAATTTATCATATGCCTCACAGAGATGCTTGCTCTGGAAATTACTTGATGGAAAAACTCGAATCTGTGCAATATTCTGCTGCCATAGCAGTGACAGGAACCTGGAGAGGAACATCTCGGGAAAGGCTGTACAATGAACTTGGATGGGAATCGTTAAGCTCTAGAAGATGGAGTAGACGTCTTATTCTTTTTTACAAATTCATCAATAACTTGACCCCTGATTACACAAGGGACCCTATTCCACCCTTGCATGAAACTGGCTACCCTTTTCGAAATCAACCAGTAGTAGGGCAAATAAGGGCAAGAACAGAAAAATTCAGATCTAGTTTCTACCCTGACTCTTTGTCTGAATGGAATAAGCTTGATCCCGAGAT
>REGM01000025.1:1430759-1475008 GCA_004194415.1 Aurelia aurita | reverse complement strand
TTTGCATGAGCAATTTTGCGTTATCGCAAATCTCACGTGACATCTAATTTGAGACAGACTTTCGTTGTATCGAACAGCAGAAAAATTTGTTAAGGCTGTCTGGCAGGTAAAATACTGATCAGTGTTTTCCTTAGGAAAAAAATTGAATTGAATTGAATTGAATTGAATTGAATTGAATTGAATTGAATTAGGCCTAAGGAAAGCTTCACAACCGATCTGATATTACGATCGCTTATTGGACAACCAACGGTGGGCATAGATACCTTTCAACCTTTTAGCCTTTCAACTGAGGTTAAGCAGGCATCTTCACTTAATGCCTTCAAGAACCATATTTAGACTAGAGCGATGTGTAGATATTTTAGACTAGATTAGCATTATCACATTCCAATAGATTAATAAAACATCCCATTTATTGTAAATAGGTTTTTTTCTTTTATTTATATTATATTAACATCATTGTACTGTATTTTAGATGGGGGGCCCCTTGAAAATCAGCATTAGCTGAAGGGTTACCCTCCTTAAAAATGTGAAATCAATCAATCAATCAATCAATCAATCAATCAATCAATCAAACGTATTAAAATGCTCTCTTGCCGGAAGTCTCCAAACAGTCCTGACTCTCGGGATTTCGAGCAGGGAAAGCTCTGCTGATCGAAGTGTTCGAGGAGCTTTTCTACTAATCAATAATTCCTTTAAATGAGCTGGTCCGATATTGTTCATGCATTTAAACACCAGTAACGAAAGTTTGTATAAGACCCTATACCTGATCGGTAGCCAGTGTAGTTCCTTGGGCATTTCTGTAGCACTATCTCTCCAACTCCTATTTAAAATCAGTCTTGCTGCTGCATGTTGGAGTCTCTTAAGCTTTTTAATGGTGGCATCAGGAAGTCCAAATAACTTGGCATTTTATGAACCATAGCCATATGTGATGTTACAAAGGCGTGAACTAAACATTCAAAAGGTGTTATGGTTGAAGTATCTTCTGACTTTCTATAGAGTTGGTAGAATCCTTTTTTACAAACTTTACTGACATGAACTTGCATGGATACGTTTTCAAAGATGAAACCTAGGTTGTTTACTTTCTGCACTGGGTACATTCACCCACTTGTATGCTGTCTAAGAACACTTTTGGCCAGAGACATAGGAACCGGGGGCACTGGGGGCACGTGCCCCCCCAGGATTTTGCAATAAATGAGAAATTGCCCTTTTTTGAGGAAATGCCCCCTAGCTTAACGAAAAAAGTGCCCTTGAAGTGTCGTGCCCCTCCAAGTTTAAGATGCTTCCTACGGCCCTGCTTTTGGCAACTGTTTGCTACCACCAATTATGACGAGTTCAGTTTTATCATCATTGATTTTTAGTGTATGCTGCAGCATCCATTTTCTTACAGCAACAATACAATTAGTGATTTCAGTCAATGCCTCAGCTTCACTTTCACTATTAGGCCTGAAAGAACTGCATAGAACTGCTTGTCATCTGCAAAGCCCCCTTCATTAACATCAAACTGAGCAATAAGATCACATAATGATGACAGATAAGACAGAAATATCACTGGCCCAACATAAGTTCCCTGTGGCACACCATTCATTTGACAGCATTTTTCAANGCTGCTGCATGTTGGAGTCTCTTAAGCTTTTTAATGGTGGCATCAGGAAGTCCAAATAACTTGGCATTTTATGAACCATAGCCATATGTGATGTTACAAAGGCGTGAACTAAACATTCAAAAGGTGTTATGGTTGAAGTATCTTCTGACTTTCTATAGAGTTGGTAGAATCCTTTTTTACAAACTTTACTGACATGAACTTGCATGGATACGTTTTCAAAGATGAAACCTAGGTTGTTTACTTTCTGCACTGGGTACATTCACCCACTTGTATGCTGTCTAAGAACACTTTTGGCCAGAGACATAGGAACCGGGGGCACTGGGGGCACGTGCCCCCCCAGGATTTTGCAATAAATGAGAAATTGCCCTTTTTTGAGGAAATGCCCCCTAGCTTAACGAAAAAAGTGCCCTTGAAGTGTCGTGCCCCTCCAAGTTTAAGATGCTTCCTACGGCCCTGCTTTTGGCAACTGTTTGCTACCACCAATTATGACGAGTTCAGTTTTATCATCATTGATTTTTAGTGTATGCTGCAGCATCCATTTTCTTACAGCAACAATACAATTAGTGATTTCAGTCAATGCCTCAGCTTCACTTTCACTATTAGGCCTGAAAGAACTGCATAGAACTGCTTGTCATCTGCAAAGCCCCCTTCATTAACATCAAACTGAGCAATAAGATCACATAATGATGACAGATAAGACAGAAATATCACTGGCCCAACATAAGTTCCCTGTGGCACACCATTCATTTGACAGCATTTTTCAAAAATATAATAAAGCAATGGGATGGCCCTACTTGTAAATGTAACGCTTGTAAATTCGACGATATCCTGTAAATTTTGTCCATACATTGTCCATTTAGATTTGAATACTTAACTTATTTATCTATTAATTTATTTATTCCTTTATTTATTCATTTGTATATTCGATTTAGATTAGTTGTATATATTTATATATGTATAGCTAGGTAAAAATCGAATCAAAATAAGTCGACAAACAAACAAACAAGCATATCTTTAATCAGAATCCTTTGCTTAACCCTAATTCATATGGGCCAGTGATATTCCACCCCCCCCCAAGGTTTTATTTGCCGCGTTTTTAAACGACATCAGCTATGTCCCCCCAGTCTCCATGACTTTTACTAATTATCTATTAGCTACATTTTGATGAAAAAAAATTTGAACAATAGAACTCTCAAGTCACGTGACATGCCCATATTTGGAAGCTGGTAACAGCAAAATCGTTGTTTTCGATGATTTCAGTGGCAAAATTTGCTTAAAGTATGAAGTATTATATCTTAAACGAATCAGCAAACAAAGGGCTTTAATTTGATACCGGAATTTCTGGAATATGATGACATCAACATTTTTTATTATGACGTCATTTTGGCAGCCATTTTGAGCTAATTAGCAAATTTTTCAAATATTTTCCACCTTTTTCCTTTAAGAACACTCCAATGATGCATTTGTGATGGATTATCACCATTTTGCCGCTTCTTTTTGTCTATTTTTACATGGAACAAATTTATGACATCAGTTACGTCATCAGAATTGAATAATTTCTACCAAAATATCGTTCGAAAATCGCTATTTACGATAAAATAACATTTTTCAGCAAGTATTTTGACAAACTAGACCAAAAACCGCATACAGTTCCTTCAAAATCTTCCTTAAACTCAAATTTAACTTAAGAACCTGATTTTTATGGAGTGCCAAAAGCAAAAAAAGTCAAATTTTTATGGTTAAACTATATTTTCATTGCTATGCACATTTAAACATTGCAAGTGTCAAATTTTAATTGCTTATTGTAAATATATTTACATTGCTTATGTATATTTTCATTCCAACCTCATATTTACATTGCAAGGGTATATTTCCATTGCTTGCTTATATTTCTATCTATGGGAGTCTGTTTGTCTGGTCAACCATACAAATGTACCTACCCATAACAAAGGAAACACACTTGACTTAATAATTACCAGGAAGGACGGTGATTTTGAAGTATATAGTGTGGCGCTAGTTTCTTTATTTCAAACCATTCATTTGTTTCAAAACGAATCAAGAAAACTATCGTTTATCGAAAAATAAAGGACAAAGATATTGCTGAATTCAAAAAGGATCTGTCAGAAACACCGCTTTGTGTATCTCCATCAGGCAATCTTGATGTTCTAGTGTCCCAATATCATGATTGCATTTCTGATCTATTGAACAAACATGCCCCAAAAATCGCATCTCAAATGTTTTGGGTTGATGTCACCAAGCCAGCCTCATTTTCATGTTTATGTGTTCTGTTTTCCGGGTTTTCCATAGGCTACTCAAGTTGGATTGCCCACCAGACCGTGAGAAATTTTTAGAGCAGCGTGAGAAATTTTTTGAACAGCGTGGGAAATTTTTTCGTCGAGGTTGCAATGAAAATATGCGCTAACAATAAAAATATGCGCTAACAATACAAATATGCGCTTGCAATAAAAATCTGCGCTTGCAATACAAATATAANTGATCTATTGAACAAACATGCCCCAAAAATCGCATCTCAAATGTTTTGGGTTGATGTCACCAAGCCAGCCTCATTTTCATGTTTATGTGTTCTGTTTTCCGGGTTTTCCATAGGCTACTCAAGTTGGATTGCCCACCAGACCGTGAGAAATTTTTAGAGCAGCGTGAGAAATTTTTTGAACAGCGTGGGAAATTTTTTCGTCGAGGTTGCAATGAAAATATGCGCTAACAATAAAAATATGCGCTAACAATACAAATATGCGCTTGCAATAAAAATCTGCGCTTGCAATACAAATATAAGCTTGTAATCCAGAGATTTTGAGCCATATGTCATTTACATGTAGATTAAAGTCTCCTAAAATTACCAGCTTTCCATCAAACATCACAATATTGTCCGATAAATCTGCAGACTCATTCAGAAATATAGCTTCAGTGACAGGATGGTTACGAGAATAAGGGGTCCTGTACACACCAACCACAAGTGTACCCTGTCCTTTATATTTTCAGTGCCATTTGGCGAATTCCAATGATGATTTTTATAAGATCCAAAAATTTCTTATAAACAAGAGTCAAACCACCAGTATTCCCTGGTGTAATATGAGATAAAACAACTTCATCATCTGACCTTAGATGAGATTCACAGATTACACACAAATCAAAGTTTTCTGCTAATAGATGATCAACAAAATCACATTGCTTACTCCTTACTGAGCGTGTGTTGACATAGGCTATTTTGAATTTGCCATCCAAAGTGGTTTGGGGATTTGTTATGGGTATGATTTTATTCCAGTTTACTCCATTTTGAGCAGCCTCTTTCACCCTTCTTTGATGGTTTGATGAGATAACAGTTCTTATAATCTGATATTTCCCTGGGCCAGGATTAAGACTTACATCCCCAGCTATAGTAAGTGTATTATGAGTGCCAGATATTGATTCATCACGACGGATCTCAGATTTAGGCCATACCACGCGAATGAATTATGTATGGCTGCCATTTTAGTGCATACCCATTTCGAATTCATTTCCATCACAATCTGCAAATTGATATAATCCACAAAATTCCTGCCAAAAGCATTTACGAGCGTTCAACTGGCTATTTTGATGGATTGATTGATTGATTATTTGTTTGAATAATTGATTGATCGAATGATTCATAGAAAATTATACTTATGAACTTTACCCATATATTTTTTCCTTCTTTTTTCGTTTTCAGTACGTGAAGGAAATGCTGGATCTTTTATCATCAGACAATAATTACAGTAATTATCGAAATGAAGTCTCAAAATCAGAGGGATTTCACCTTCCTATTTTGTGAGTATTGTACCTATCTATCCATAGTTCCTTCTCACATTCTACAGACCTTGTACTACCACAAAAGGATTGTAAAATTATTGAATTGATATAAGTGCTTAGTATTGTTTTCATTGCTGAAAAACAAGAGGCAAGAAAGATGTTATCTGTTTCAATAAAGTTTGGCATAAAACTTAGACGGATTCAAAAACCATCAAAATTCGTTTAGAGTTGCAATCTTAAATTTTCTTTCCAAGTAGTTTTGTTTAGGACGGAATTTAATGCCTTAAAAATTAGAAGAAATTTTTGTCGTACAGGAATGTATTTCTCTCTCAGCTAACGCTTTCATTTTCATATTCATCTTTTGATTTTCATCAGCATTTAGTATGTTTTATGTATGTTTTATGTTTTAAACTGTTAGTTTCTTCATCAAGTTTAATGGCCACCTGGCTACTATCCATGTCCATGCTCCCTGTGGTATCGCAGTTTTGATGTTAGTCTTGTACGAATATATAAAAATATGTAATATTGCTTTGATTTTTATGAAAGGAGATTTGACAAAGCATTGACTCCTTCTAATTTGTGTTCATTTTTAATTTCATGACTGGTTCTTTCAATTTTCAGAGGTAAGAAATCCTTCCTACATCTCTCCAATCTGATTATGATATTTTGACGTCATAGAAGCCTCGAAAGTTCTTCAAGTAACTTATTTCAAATTTGGCTTTGGCCGAAACTTTCATTTTTTGCCATTCATTATCAATTATCATAGCAAGAAAAGCATCAAAGATCTCAGCTCAATGTTTAACAACAGGAGTGCCATAAACAGCACTTATGAAGTAAGAAAAAGTAGGCGATTTCGTATATTTAAGACATTGAGACGACTGCGTCACGAATCCTAAAATATCAGCAGAAGATAACGTGCAATGCTGGTGGTAAGATCCGACAGTTTTCTATGTGTTTCAGTGTTTTAGATGCACGTAATGCCATCCTTTTGCTTGAAGACCGGTATTCTTCTACCACTGTAAACATAGGTGGTAGGAGACATAGCCGCGATGTTTTCAGAGCGGCTTCCTGTTATTTTGTAGCCACTTGCGGTTGACCCGGTAGACGCTGATCTGCCCATCGACTGCAGATTAGCATCTGCCGGATTACGGTCAAGTGGCTACAAAATAACAGGATGTCGCTCTGAAAACATCGCGGCTAAGTTAATCTTAATAACCGCAACCTATGACCACAGCATTTCTGAAAAAGGAATCCAAACGCCTCCTACCCCTCGTTCTGTAAGCTGTAAATGAATGCTGTTTTGTCATCACACCAAAAAAACCTCTGTTTCTATAGGGAGTATATGTCCACCTAGCAAGGCAAGGTTGTTTAGAAAGAACTTGACTGTGTCAACAAAGAACCTATGTCACAAATCTATTGAATTTAAAAAATCTTTATTGCATCTAAACATTCTACAAAATAATGAAATTCATGCAGGAATAGAATCATGTAATTTTGTGCTTAGTGTAAACCATTGTTTGTGTAGTTGTGTTCGAAATTTTACCACTTATATTGATACAGTGGTTACTGCTGTCTTTTTATCGTGGTTAATCTTTCATCCATTCAAACTTGCATGCATGGCTTATCTCGTTTTCCCTTAGGTGTTATTATGAAAGATTTAATTGGCTTAGAGACAGCAGTTTCGGATTTCATCGAAGAAAAAGGAAGGAGGCTGTGTAATTACAAGAAAATGGTTCAGTTATCTCAAGTCCTTCATCAAATAATCGACCTTGCGAAAGTTAAACCTCAGATACGACCAAAAGAAGATTTAGTCAATATGCTACGGGTTAGTGACATCAATGCTCTTTTCATCTCGTTTCTGTACAAGCTAAGATTTTCTGTTTATTGCTATTTCATTTGCAGGTATATGATTAACTTTCTGCACATAACATGACGTATTTAGTGACAATTCTGTCTTACAACGCAAGAATCTAAATGTAGTTAGCCTGTATGTCGAGCAAGCTGTGTCTATCATTTAGGCAATAACTAAACCTTTTATTTTTTGTAAAAATAATGAATTCCGGAAAATCACAACCCTACGAGAAGCTATTGAAATTGTTTATTGTTGTACACGGAACAAACTTGTACAGGAGCAAGCGGATCGTCGAAGTGTAACTGCAACCCTATATTTTACACTGGAGTCTGCTCCGATAGCAATCTAGATTCCGGAATAGTGTAACTCTAACCGATGTTGTCTAATAACGTTCAAACGACTCGGGTCTTATTTATGATAAGTGGACACATTTCTTATTTTCTGCTTTCTATGTATAGGTGTCACTACAACCGAGGTATACTGACGAAGAATTATATGAACTATCTCTTGTTCGTGAACCCAGAAGCGAATCAATAGGTGTGAGTAAATTCAACTTGTGTCTGTATTATCCATCGTTTCCATTAAATTACATTAAATAACAACAGATACAAATGGACCGGAAGTTTGAAAAATAGCTGAACTCTTATACCTGCATCTAATATTTTGAAATCTGTATTGGGCAGAATTCCCCAGAGTTTCCAATATTGTTGGAACCTTGCGTAGCTTATGGAACACTTGCAGGAATTTGACAGTTCTCAGGAACAATTTCTTGTCATTTTTTATATCAAGTTATTCTCGGCGTCAATGTTATTGGCTTTTACAGATTAATTCACATGCAGACTAGTTCTTGCTACCGGGCTAGTCAGAAAAAACGTGGGGCGTTCGATAAGCCATGTTTTGGTGAAAGACAACTCGGGTTGTATTTGTTGAGGTTTTATAATGCAGAAGCAAAATCAAATTAGTTATAGAAATTTACTTTGTTAAATTATGTCATTTCTTTCCATATTTGCAGCGCAGCAACCCGCAAAGCGGCTGCGTGGTGGCAATGTAGATCGGTTTCAATTGCCTATCATGGATTATGTGACTATCTTTTTTGAACTATAAATAGTCTCCACGCACATGTTCTGCGAAATTGCTGACTGATTTACACCGAGTATTTGTTTCTATAACACGCAGCAACAACAACTGTAAACGTGTCAAGTCAAAGGCGTAGACGTAGGCCTTCTTGGTTGCACGCGTTCGCTGTGGTTCCAGGGAAGCTAGACAAGCTGGTAAAACTTTCGAGCAAGAAGAGTAACAGGATTTCGTACACTCAGGTAACGCATTTCAGTCATTACATTTTCATTGCAAGAATGAGAGGGTTTCTTTTTGTTCTCTCTGTTGTTTCGACCATTCACAGAAATGGTTCTACATCTGATTTGTTTCAGGCAGAGGAAGATATTCATGCGGGCCTAGATATAACATACACTTACATGCTGCATGCTGCATGCCACCGGCAGGGGGTGGATAAAGGAACACTGTTCAAAATTGAGGCGCAGACTTGCAAGGAATTCCGGGGTTAGGCCAAATGACCACTTTTTTAGTGTTTCAAATTTTTCTGTGTTTTTCTTTTGCTCTTGGCAGGAGATATTGAAGTGAACCCAGGACCCACAACTGCATCAAGCAAAAGTCCTTCAGCAGCTTTCCCTACAGCTTACCCTCCCATCGTACCTGGAAGCTTTGTGCACTAAAAATGTTACAAAGAAATGGTTATTAAAATTCCTCATTCAAATATCTAATTTTTAAAGAAAATTCTGTTTTTATTTGCACCAAAGATGACAAATGTGATATTGATATGTTACATTTGACAGAATTTTGATTGATTTTCATGTCTAGATTTGCCTTAAAATGCAAAAGGATTTTGGTAGAAATATCTCCCTGATGCCATATTTGGCACAATTGTCTTTAGTCAATTATTGTTTTACAAGGAGTGTCAACATTTGCTGATGTGGTGATCCATGACCCTTTCAAGAATATCTCATAGCTTATCTGAAAGCTTATCTGGTTTTTCTTCTGTTTCAGGAGTGAAAGATAGTCTGTTAACAAGTGACATTCCTGTAAGGACCAGTATTGGATCAGTGTGACATTCTTATAAAGACAAAATGCAGCATTATATTCTTCATATGACCTTCATTGAAACAAAGTATTGCAGCATGGACAATTGAATAAGTTAGAGCCAAACTTTCAGCATTTTACGCCGTTTCCATCAAATGGAATGAAGCATTGAACATTTTGTTATGATGATGCAGCTGTTTCCTTCTTGTTGCTGATTATTCTTATGTTGATTTCTTCCTGATGTTGCTGATGCGATCATATATATGCGATTTGTTGCTGATCATATGTTGTTGATGATATCTTATGTTACACACTTAAATCAAACATGAAACAGTTTGTTATGATGGTGCAGCTGTTTTGTTATTGTTGCTGATGCAATCAAGTTAAACACTATTGAATCAAGCATGGAACAGTTTGTGATGATTTAGCTGTTTGATTATCATTGCTCATTCTGATTAATGCTGCTGGAAGCAAACTGTTAATAATAGTAACTGAGATAGCTCATCAAAAAGAGACCATCAGATCCATTGCTGCAAAAATGACTATTTCTCCTTCAAAAGTTGATGTTACTGTTGTTCTTTGGCCAGATAACAGAGCCCGTCATGCGAGGTACCACCCAGAGCAGTATCAAGCTTTGAAGTCCAAAGGAACTTTGAAATGAATGATAACTGTGTCTGACTGAAAATTTCAATTTTATTGACAAAAATCTAATATTTTATTGAGTATGATCAAAGTTGTAGTCATGCCAAGTTGTCTTGTCATTTGCAAACAATTGTCATTTTTTAATGTTTCAAACTCAGACCATTTGTTCCTCAAAGCATTTGCGGACAGTTGTGTTGGAAGAAGCCTGAGCTGCACTCACTTAACTTTATTAACGGCTAGTTATTTGCGATTTTGTGACGTAGCTTTTTTGGTGAAAAGGTATCATTTTAAAAAGAACTTCTGCTTCCTAATAATGACAATAAAATACATAGTCCCCTAGCGATACAAAATAACAATAGTTTTTCCTTTTTTGCTCGTACACGATGAAGACCTTGTTTCAATCTTTTTGGTAGAGAAACAGTATGTTTGTCATGGTTTAGAAGTTCACACGTGCATGAATTTGAATCTAATTGACGGCCTACTTTAGGAATCTTGCAAAACACGATTTTACTACAATGACTCGTAGTAATGGAATGAAAAGGCGAATTTGGACAAAGTAAATTTTCATATTTAAGTTAGCCTTTTCCCTATGCAAAATGTTTTAAGAAACGAATTGCAAAGTAAATTTCATCAATTAGAAATAAAAAAAAGGTATAGGCGTTTGCCAGAACATACAGTCAAGAAAAGTCCTCCAAGTTCAACGTTGATTTTATAGCAGAAAGGCTAACTTAGTTGTAGAAATTTATGTCACTAAATCGGTCATATCGTTCTGGAGTTCCTGGCGATTTTGCGAATCTTCAGCTTCAAAATGATGGCAATGGCAGCAAAATCTTCTGAGAAGCTCATATGAGCCATTCAAAGGCGAGGGACACATTTGTATTATTTGTTTTCCGCCCAAGAGGCTGTTTGTCAATGTTCATAAGCTGAAGAAGATTTGATCAATATTCCTATCCCTTCATTCAGCATGTTCAAAAACACAGCTTGGTAGCAAAATTGCTGATAACACTAGAACGAAATGAGCTATTTTTGGGAAATAGCATTTTGACGTCTAGCTTTTTCACTATAAAATGGCAAATAGTACAATGATATTGGTTGATTATTTGTAATTATACAGTTTTTCAACGTCTGTACTTGTTGTGACCCACCCGATACTTCTACGTGAATGACTAAGTTGAGCTGTTTTCCTTTGAAATATTCAAATGCTTTAACTGACAAACGTTCTGTTGATACTTCATAGTGTTGAATTTTGCATCTATTTAGTTAACTGTGCAATTTCATTCCTTTCCAGTATCGTACTTTGACTCGAAGCAGCCCGAGGCCAGTTTTTGCAGAATGGGCAGCTGGGGTAGAAGTCACACCTGATAGAGAAACAGTCGAACGATACGTCGATAGAATGGTCGAGGTAATCTCTTTACTTTTTATAAAGTTTCCAGTTAGTAGGTGCCACCCACAAGAGACTCTCGCTAATAGCCGGAACGTTCTTGACAACTATCGCACTATCACGTTCTTTGTTTTTTATTTTTTATTTTGTAATAAAAATTTACAATACATGTTACATCCTACTATAAGTTCTAGTTACTATACAACTATACAACACTATAGCGACGATACCATGGGAGGCAAAACGGCATGACTGCCCTATGGCCATAACATGAAACAAAACACATTACGAGAGCAACACGCAAAGAGAACGACGAGAGAACGAAACATAAACAAACAAGATACAAACTAGAAGTTAAGCTACAAGTGAAGGTAGATTGCAACCAAATAATTGCAAATTCGCCTAGAGTCAAAACTTTAGGCCCAAACATGGTTCGCAAAATTGATTATTTGGTTGCAAGCTACCACCTCAAACTACCACGTAATTACAAAGACAAAGAAACACTAAACAAATGAAGGGTTAGGATATGTGTTCGTGGGGAAATGGATAGGTTAATTAAGGCGTTTTGTTTCCAAAATAAACTTAATTGTCAAGTTCAAGATTAATGGATTTGCCTCCAAATGCAAGTTTTCATCTCCGTATAATAGAAGCTGCAAAATATTGTTGTCTGGAGCTTCGGAATATCCATACATACGTTTGGAGCAGATCATTAGCACCAGCGAGAAGATGACGTCTATGATCTCCGAAAGAATCACGTTCTTTGTTATAGTACCTGTGCTGACCTATGTTACCTCTTGGAGTGGACTAAAGTTGTTATACCTTTTATTATTTCAATTACTCCTTTTTTATTCCTTGCTTTCCATTGGCAATAACCCCCACTTCCCTATTCTTTTCTTCGAAATTAAATAAATTGCAGAGCACTGCAGTGTTGGATTTCATTTCCTAAATGTCCAAGAGATTGAATTTAGATCCTTGTAGATATTGGCTATATGTTTGGTAGGAGTAAATAAAGGTGTCGCTTTGCTGCTTGTCGCTTTGCTGCTATATTCTTTCAAGCTCTTATAGTACAATCAAAACTATGGAGATTAAAACTATTTTTGGCCATATATCCACCATTACTTTCCAAAATACTGCAAACTAGGTATCATTTAAAAGAGTTTAGCGAATGGAACTTCATTCTTGCATACAGTGTAGAGTTTTAGTTACTTGGGGGGGGGGGGGGGTTTAATCCCTTGGGAATTTTAGGAATTTTTGTGCTTCACAATTTTGTTCGACCTCCTGTACATCATTCGAAGGTGCAGGTCCTCACAAACGTTATTTTGAAGTTAGATTTTGCATAGGTTGACTAATTTAGCCGTAGCTTGTCATAGATTGCACTTAGGTCAGTTTTTTGCTCCTATACCTTCTTGATAACATTTAATAGAAATAACCTTGACCAGGGTCTATTCCGGTGCTCACAGTTTCAGACGGAACAACTCTTACGTTATTCTGCGTACAGATTCCTAATCATAACACATCACAGTTTCATAAGATATGAGATTGTTTTGCGATATTGATAAACAAAAAACTGCAAATAATTCCCAAGGGACTAAACCCCCTTAATTCAAGAAAACTTCATAACGTTTGAGAGATTCAAGATCCGCTCGCAAAGCTTGCAGTATTTTGCAATATAATGACCAAAACAATTTTACGCTACATAGTTTTTGGTTATACTTTAGAAACCATCCCTTGTTGGCCGTCTTTCTTTTTGTTTCTTATCAATCTAGAACTCTGAGCTCAGTACGCGCAAAAATATCATCATCATTGTATGATTCAGGTGTTGCTTTCTGTTGATAGACAGAATATACTGAATGATAAGGCCTTCCTTGTTCACTTAGACATGTACTAAGGCCGTGCTAAAAGCGCTTGCAGAGAGCATAGGTTTCAAATCTTTAAAAAGGTCGGTGTAAAATTCTGTGACCTATTTCTTTGAATGGAATTGCTTGAAAGAAACTTTAGCTACTTTGTAATAATTCTACCATTGGACTTTTCAGAAATCTTCAATATTTTCAAAATTAGAGTGCTTTTCTTCTTTTTTAAGAATTCAAGAACAATTTTGAAAAAATCTTAAAACCATCGTAATTTCTAAACTTTTTGAGAAAACATCGAATAATTTTTCAGAAAAACATAGTTTATGAACGTCTACAATATGGTATCAAGCAAAAGTCTTTCACTCTTCTAGTTTGCGATTTAGAAATTTGATGACGTCACAACCTCAAATGAGTTGCAATATGAAACACGCTGTAATTTCGAAAATATTCATGATTTCTGAAAAGTCCAACGGTAGAGTTATAGCAAAGTAGCTAAAGTTTCTTTCAAGCCATTCGACTCAAATAAATATGTCACTGAATTTTACACCGACCTTTTTACGCAAATTTAAAGATTTGGAACCTATGCTCTTGCAGAGTAGCCGAACGGTCTGCTTTCAGAGTATTTGGAGTGAATTTACTAATCCAAAATTTCCAGCTCATGTTGATAAAAACCTTCAGTCAACTGTCTGTTCAATTACGTTTGCATCTCAGCTCCAGGACACTAATGTTCCTTTTCTGACTCGTTAATAGTAGCCCAGTTGCATTGTCTTTTGTGAACCAATTCAATTACATTACAAACATTGTACCCTACTCTGCGCTAAAAGGAACTACTCTACAGTGAATACGATAGACGACTGCACTAAAGATGACGCAGCTGGAAACTCTTACCATGCGCCCAAATGCATGTCGCAATGAAAGAGAAAGCTCACCCACCAATGAATCAGGGATTTGGGATTGGCGGTATCGGGATTAGAGTTGAGAGAACGCAAGGAATCTTGTTTTGTTTTCATCATTGAATTTCATCTGAAATCTTATTTCCACTCCTATGCTCTCAGTAAAAGTTGTGATGAATGCTATTTCATCATATTGGCAGGCAAGCCGTTATAAAGGTTTAGAGGATGCTTTTTTCTATCGTTATGGTGTAAGAAAGACGGGAAAATGCATCTACCGGGTGCGCAAAAAGGAGCTTCACACAAATTCGTTATATGGAGAATACTTGATAAATTGGGATGAATCAAAGTTTGGTTGATACCCGAAAGGCTGAAGTACTTTTTGTGATTTTTGTTCTATATTTCTGAGCATTGCAAATATAGCTAAATTTAATTTATAAAACATCCGTTGCTTCGAAAGGCTTCGAGAGGCCTAAACCGTCGATCAAAATTATAAAGAATCTCCTCACTCAAACACATTTATCCCCCTCAAGAGTTAAGAACCGAATCTTTATAAAAGCAGTAACGTAACATACATGATCTAACACCTTTGTGAAGATCACCTGTTAACCCTTGAGGGAAATGAAATGTATTTGTATAAGTGACGAAATTCCCAATAATCTTATCGAGCGATTTAGGCCCTTTTCGCACATTTCAAAGTGAAGGAATTTTCAAAAATTTAATTTTACCTATATTCCCAATGCTGAGAAAAATAAGAAAAAATCACAAAATATACTTCAGCCTTTCGGCTATCAACCAAGCTTTGATTCATTCCAGTTTATCAAGTATTATCCACTTAAATCTGAGGCCTCATCAGCAACTAGATGTTTGTTGTGTTCGAACTTGATTTCAGTTGGTAGATTTGTTCGATAATTAATCAATCGCATATGTTTAGAACATCTTCAAGGCCTTCAACGTCACAATATCCGTCTTACGAATTTTCAAACGTGTGAAATTCTGTTTGGCGCACCCTGTCTTTGCTGACGTTTCTAATCAAGGCTTGAGGCATTTAATGATATTATTGATGCTTACATTGATAAAGATCAGGGGCAGGTATGCCCACCAGAAAGTGGGATCTTCCTGATACACCCTTCTCTCTCCCTGCAAATGAATATACAAACCATTAGTCATGCTATGTGCAAAATGTCGCGCGCGCTGCGTTTCATCGTTCAACAACTAAATGTTTCACTCTTTGATTGACGTCTTCTCTGATTTAGCCAATCAAGTCAGTCGAAAATGTAGCGTGCGCGACTGCGCGACATTTTGCACCTAGTGGAAATACAGCTTTGGAGATTACTTCAAGAGTAGACGAGTACAAAGGAAGTACATCAACATCAGTGTATGCATAGTTGAGGCGCGGTTTTGGATAGTGTTTCAGATACAAGCGTGAATAGAATGACAGGACGCGAAATGTGTATCAGTGTTGAATTTTTATTGGTAGTGTACCACCTTAACCAACTGTGTATGGGTTTGAAATTGATTTTAATCAGTAGTCAGCCTTATTGCTGATCCACGTATTTAATATGGATAACTGAAAATACACAGCAAATGTATTCATTGACCTAAAGAAAGCATTTGATACGGTAGATCATGATATTCTCCTAAAAAATCTAATTAGGTATGGTACATTCTTGGTTTGCTTCATACCTGAAAAACAGACGGCAATTCTGCAAAGTAAATGGTGCATTTTCGCAGATAAAGGAAGTCACGTGTGCTGTTCCACAGGGCTCATGCCTTGGTCCCCTGCTATTCTTAATTTATATAAATGACCTCCCTTTAGCTCTGCGAAATTGTAACGTGACTATGTATTCAGATGACACCAGTCTTTCATATGCATCAAAAGATATAGACGATCTGAACCAATTTATGAACGAAGATCTGAATTGTTTAAAAGATTGGCTCCAGGGAAACAAACTATCCTTGAATGTCCTTAAGACTCACGCAATGGTTGTTGGATCCCGTCCAAAGCTTAAAATGATTTCTGATGAAGTGGTTGAGCAGCCTTCCTTCTCTATAAATGGCACTCAGATAAAGGTCGTTGAGAACACTAAATACCTCGGTGTTCAGTTGGACAGTCATCTTGTTTTGGGATGAGCATATAAACTGTATGAGAACTAAAGTCTCTCGAGCCTTAGGTTTTTTGAAATATGCAAAGAAATTTCTCCCAAAGGAAACGCTAAGTAAAATGTACAGAGGAATTGTGGAGCCCGATTTTCGCTATTGTTGCTCAGTGTGGGGATGTTGTGGGAAAATTCAAATTGAGACCCTCCAAAAGTTGCAAAATCGTGCTGCCAGAATTGTTACAAATAGCAGCTATGATGTTTCAGCAGCTAGTCTGATTAAGAGGCTGAAATGGCCAACAATTTCTGACATTATTCAAAATGAAACAGCGACTACAATGTACAAGTCAACTAATGGTCTTGCTCCGGAATATCTGTCCAAGCTGTTTATAAAGAACTCGGCCCAAAATACACTGAGGCTGAGAAACACTGATACTGACTTGCGTGTTCCACTTTTCAAAACGTCAAATGGGTAGAAGTCTATTTCATTTCGTGGACCTAAGCTTTGGAACAAATTAAGCTTGGATGTCAAATATGCACCCTCTCTTCCTACCTTCAAAAAAGGTTAAGCGAGCCATCGCAGGGGGTTTCATTTCACTTTTCTTTTGATTAAATTTCGTATAATTTTGTTATGGACATTTTTAGTTTCTTTATTGCTATTTAACTTGAGTTAGCAAGATTTGTAAAATGGGTTTTTACTTTGTAGTCTTTTTGCACGGCCCCCTGTAAAGCAGTCTCCACATGACTGACGGGGCTACCCACATGACTGACGGGGCTACCGTGGTTAAATAATATAAAATGAAAATGAATGAATCATTTTATTAGTATTGAGTTACCTTAAGTGCTGATCCACCAAGGTGGAATAGCAATGGAATGGACAGTTAAAAACAGACTTAAAGATTGGGGTCTTTTGAAGGTGCGGGGAATTAGACTTTACTCTCTAACTCAAGGATATGTTTGTTTATTAGTGAGTTGGAAAAGCCTTTATCACCATGTAATAAAAGGTGTAACAAAGAATCATTTGTAAGATAG
Organism: Aurelia aurita; assembly: GCA_004194415.1. NCBI lineage: Eukaryota > Metazoa > Cnidaria > Scyphozoa > Semaeostomeae > Ulmaridae > Aurelia > Aurelia aurita. Next base: position 1,457,779 of record REGM01000025.1, on the reverse strand, counting down.
ATTTACATAATGGATTTTCTATCTGTGAGAATTTTACGTATCCAAGTGGTCGTAATATTTCATGTATTCCAGCAAGGACAGTCCTTTACAGAGTTGTGATAGCAAGAATGGAAAGCATTAGACGATCGTGGGTTCCCAGAGGTGTGAAATGTCTTAGTAAGCTAAATGAACGAATATTCCATAGCATTACCTTTTCTTCATTGAAATTATGTTTTTCGCGTGAAAAAGAGCCAATTTTTGTATGCAGGAAAATTCATCTTATATGGGGAAAAGCAATCCTTGTTCTTGGAAACTATAGCTTAGTTTGTAACATGTGTTTTACAGTACTGTCATGATGGAGGACCAATGTTTTTATATTTCATGATACATGTGTTGACTTAAATATCATTATGTTCAGCTTTATGTCAGTTTCGATGATCAAATATGACTCTTTCTGACACATGAACAAATACATGCATCTATTCATAAACAAATAATCCTACGTGATGAAGTTGCTGAATAAAATACGGACCAAGCAGCTGCTAGACCTGTGGCCACCAATACGAAACTAAGTCGAAAGAACCCCAAATTGTTTTATATGCATCCCAGGCTACTTAGATGCCGCCATTAAATGCTTTACAAGATTGTTCCTTTTTGGACTTGTTTATATTGCCCCAAAGTTCACTTTTGGTTTAATTGCTTCTGTTGCAAGAATCTTCCAAGAAACCTTGTGCTCAAAATGATAAAAATGTGACACTTTTGTTTCTTAATATGTTTGATAGATATTATTATATTATGTGAGTGAAATAATTCATGGATTGGTCCTGGAATAGTTTGTGGGTAGACAGCTCCTCCCAACATTTTTCTGCTTTTGTTTGTGGCATCCGTTCCGTGAAGATAAGGGACGGATAACTGTTTCTAGCTTGAGAACCAAGTTCCCATATTTTACCGCAACAAACAAGCTATTACGACAGTTGTCTCGACCTGTGCTTAGGGAAAGTTGCTATTCTCCAGGCGCCCATCTGAGACAAATTTCAATATATGTAGGATTGTTCTACCTGGCGTCCGGTGAGTAGTGATCCGCATTTTACAATATCATGGACGGATCTTTGCAAACCTGTCATCAATGTTTTCATTTATTTTCTTTCTCAGGCAGTTTTCAAGATTTACGATAAAGACAGGGATGATAGCATAAATCAAGCTGAATTTCAAAGTATAGCAACAAATTTCCCATTTATTGACGATTTTGCAATGTTGGACACAAACTGGTACGTAAATTTTTAGATAGATGATAGTTTTATCCATTTTAGTTTGAAGCTGGTTATTATCTTGACGTTGTCAGACAGGTCGATAACTGCAGTGTTTCAACACTAGTTTTGTTGTGCTAGCCCTAGGCCAAAATATTGCAGGTATAGCTAGCAGGAGGGCAAGTCAAAATGTTTCTGTTCTACGTATTTATAAATCTGTCGAATGTGTTTTGCCACCACGCTGTCTTATAGCTCACACTACTCATCTCATTAGATTACAGCCCAAAAGCTGGACTTGACCAGGAGGAAAATTTCTCCTCTAGATAATACAGTGTTGGGCGTTTGGATCCTGCATTGAATTAAAGCACGTTGGAGTAATAGCTCGACTTATTTTCGAATGTTATATTTTGGTAATTTCATACCTTCTTATTAGAAACTATTATTCTTAACACGCTTACACGTTTGTGTTGTTTTCTCAAATAATTTCGAAGGATTTACTTGAATGTGAAACCGAGCCAGAAACTTCCACTCCAAATTTTGAGCTATGACGTAATGAGCCCATGGTGGTAGTCTTATTTCTCCTCGTGAACTGACGTATAGTACTTCTTCGCTAGAACTAAGACTCATCATATAACTGTAAGTTGAAACGATCACATGGATGAGCAACGTTAGCGGCTTCGAAAACGCCGATGCCAAAGTGCCTCAAGAGTCGTCTGAACGTCCATCGGCCTAAGATTTGGCCTTTTTTGTGTCAATTAGCCAGTCAGAGCACACTAGTCGGTAAATAGTTCTCTTCAATTGGTGAGCATAAAAGATGGCGCAGCTGGCTGTCTCAGCGTACAGTTAGCTAATATGTCGAGTTTGAGCATTTAGAAGGTTGTCGATTAGGTCGCTCGCAGCAGTGCAAACGAGGAAGAATACATGTATTGGTTATGACATCATTACAAACGAGGATTGGCGACAACAAACAAACTCATTGATTGCATTTTCAACTTTTCATCTACAAAACATGGAAATACTGAACAAAACAGCATTTTATAGCAGCTGGAGTTATGCAGACAAACTACTAGTAAATACTAGTAAATCAATCACAACAGTGATTCCCAGGAGGATCGTATTCAGTACTTTCAATCACTTGAAGCGACTCAAAGGGGCTTTGATTATTCCTTTGGGCTCTTTTGCATAAACTGAATATTTCACTCCTAAAATCCGATTAATTTTATCATTTGTAATGAGATCTGTTGAACTGAAATTATATTATGGAAAGCAGAAACTGGCTGGCTTTGCTGTCAAATGAGGAAACTATTTCAATTTTTTTAAATGTCTTCTTTACGCAGTGATGATAGCATAAGCAGGGAAGAAATGAGAAATTACTTCATGAATGTAAATTCCCATGTGATGACACGTGACTTTGTCCATGCTTTCCAAGAAGCAACAATCATCACTCCTGTCTTATGTGTTTATTGCACTGGTTATGTAAGTACAGTTTTCTTTTTAGGGACTGATTTCTTCCTTCTTTATTTTTGCAGTAATTTTTGTTTTCAGAAAGTACATTTTCACTCTTAAAGGGTCTGTTTCATCCAGCATGCCTTGCACGTGCCATCTCTAGGTTGGCCTTTGTTGTCGCCATTTTCATGGCCCATGAAAATGGCGACAACAAAGGGCAACTAACAGATGGCACGTACAAGGCATGCTGGTTGAAACAGACCCTTTAACACTAGCACGAAATGGACTTTGGAAGTTTGTTTTTGAAGAACTTTGAGCACAGTAGTTGCTAGAATTCCAAATGGAAATCAGAATCCCTAGAGGCTCGATAGTCACTCCTATTCTTCCAGAACTTTCGCTTGTTGTCTGTTTATAATACTGCTATGATCCACAAGGATGTTCCACCAAGAACATTATTTGTTCATCTAAGTTTTAGGATTACTGTGGTTATTAAGGATTACTTCTTGCTGTCTTAGTAATCACTCTGCGTACTTTCTAAAACGCAGAAGGACCCAAAACCAGCCACAACTATTCAAAACGATCCAAAATGACGTACAACCAGACCATAACCAACCCAAACGAGTGATAATCCAAATCATTAAAATTTAGCATTAGATCAGTTATTTGGGGGCAGAAAACCCTTAAAACTCAACAGATGGTTTCAAAGATCGGTATTCATCCGTCTATCAGCTTGGGACGAATTATGTGGCCAATGCGCTTTTTCAAGGATGTTACCTTCGGCGTGTTCTTCCGTCTTACAGAGACTAGGCCTCCTAAAGTCTATTACGACTTTGGAGCATGTAGAATTTTCGTTTGGGCCGCTGACCACACAGCACTATGCGCCTCCGCGTTCAGTTAGAATCTGCAAATCTGGAAAGTTGCCATTAAAAGTGATCAATGGATTTTAGAGGATTCCTCTCCCTTGGGAATCAACCTATTGTCTTCGGCATTTAGCTACATGCACAGGTTGGAACTTGAAGATTACCTGGACGAAAGCTCAAGATAGTAAAACATCTAGAAATGCCTCAAACCATTGGAATAAATATCGTAGTGGTGACCAGAAAATCCGAGAAAATCGAACAAATTCAAGGATTTATCGTTCAGTAAATATATCAAAAACTGGTTGCAGCCACATCACCAATTTCGCTGAAGATCTTTTCGAAGTTGTCAGCAACAGCCCTAACCAGGTGAGATACTCCGGAAAATCTGGGATCGTAGTTGAAATTTAAATTGAAGTACCAGTAGTCGTCGTGTCCTATCGTCCTAAGCAATTTTGACCTTCCAAAGTATAGCCTGCGTGCAGCCTCAACGCTCCTCACCCAAAGAGTAGAGTCTGCGCAACTAAGTCGATTTTGCCTTTCTCGCCTCGATATGAAAAACGACCGCTACTCAAGAAAGTTTGAGTACCGGATAAGATAAGCGGGTAAGTGGATAAGCGTTTTGATTGGCTAAAAAGGCCTCGACCAAGTCTGATTATGCCGCGCGGTGATAGTTGTTCAAGATATCGAAGAACGAAGCCGTGGAGAGATCTTGCCTGAGATGTTCAAGCCCGTTCAAGGAAGGGCTAGAGTCTTTTAACGTTTGTCATNTTTACTGCCTGAAAAAGCTTCAGTTCTGTTCATCTAAATATTATAGATAATACAATTAGAGCAGCAACATAACCAGCTTTTTTCATAGACAGAACAAGCAATTCAAAAGTACTAACTGCACATAAGATTGGAAAGTCAAAGAGGGGGAAACCCAAGGAAAACATGTCTAGTAGGAAACTAACTTGTTTCTGCATTTTAAAAACACAACAATTTGCTGATAATACTGTAGTTTTGCGACACCTTTCTTGGTACTATGGGTTTGGTTTTGTGTTGTTGTATTTCCAAATCTTAATGTAAACTGTAGTTTTGATCATCATGGCATTATAAAGGTTCCCCTTAACTTCCTGGTAATTGCTAGAAGTGAACACTGCTAGTGCGTTGGAAATTAGGGTCCTACCCTTGCAACAATTCTGCAGGGTCCCTCCTTGAGTCCCTTGCAAAGACTCTGCAATCAATAGACATCTTACAGTACAGGCCTTGCCCACATTTACATGACAAGAATTCTTCAGAAGTTTCAAGAATTCTTGAGCCATGATATGAAAGACAGTTCTTTTTTATAAACAAGAATTCTTTGAAAAACATTTTTTGTTTCACTCAACTGCTTCTTCAAAGATGGAGGACAAAACCAAAGGTCTGATCTATTCAGTGCAATACATGCAGAATATAAAAGAGCAAGAAGCAGATATTTGAATCCAACTTTCAAATGCCACCTATTTACAGCCTCTACTGTATACAGTAGAATGGTGTTGAACCAAGAGGAGAAATTATCTTTTGCAAATTAAATGGGGACATAACTGCTTTACAGGGATACTGTACATGTTTAATAGGTGAATTCTGAACTGGGTATAAAATCTCAACCCTTTGCTTCTGCCAAAAGTAATATCCTGTGGGGCACTTCAATCCTGGGGGCACTACATACAATTGAGGGTAGTGGGGATATGCTGCTGGAAAGGTCCCATTTTCACCAGATCTGGTATAGATTTGGGTCAAGGTTTTGCAAATTTTGGTAGAGAGTTGGGTCATGGTTTTGCTGAAGTTTGGTATAGAAATAAAAAGCAGCAAATTTTATCCAAAAACAAAAGCATATTTAGCAGGTATAGAAATGAGTTACCAAATTCACTAAATTAGCGATAGACATGGGTACCTATTTAGCAGTCTGGGTGTCACACCCCACCTTAAAATATCCTAGTGCCCCATGGGGCTTCAATAATTTTTTTAATGAGAACGTGCTGCTGAACAGGGAATATGTTTTCATTGAAAAAACTTTAATACAGTATTACAAAATCTTGAAAAAGATTATTGTTCTCATACAAGAATTTAATAAGGGATTTGCAATTCTTCTTTTGCTAATTTTCACAGAAGCATGGTTTTGAAAAGATTGCTCCAACATAGGGTAAGGATTTTGTTGCCTCATAGCCACACCCAATTCGTTTTGGTATCAATTGCCCCCATGTGGGTATTGTGTTTGAAAAAAATTTCCCACAAAGGATTTTTACTAGTGAGAATATTTCGCTTTAAAGAAGGCAACAGTTCAAGTTGTAAACATCCAGCAGTCCAATGGACTATACAGTACTAAAAGTCACAGATTGAACAGACATCGTTCTCCTTATTTCTTCCTTGCTCTGTCTGGGGTTGGTGTCCTACAAGCTCACAAACATTGTTCCTTCCTAGACTGAATATGACTGACAGGAGGTCTCGAATTAAGTTCTGACCAGACGTGTTCTTAGGTATTTTTTTTTGCGATAGGCCAAGCTTCTCTCGCTGGGCAGTTGTATTTTGCTGCGGGCCTAAGTGGGTCGACAACTTCTAATTATTGCAACAGCAATGTCGCTTTTACATCAAATCCTCCATTAACTCTCCACGAACTGAACCATTTCATTTCGGCATCCTTTCCACGACAGAGCTTTGAAGTAAAGCATTCAAGAATGCAGATTGTTGAATTGATGATTGACAAAACACTGCTTCTCTGTGGTCTGATGAACGCGCTAGTCACCGCTCACCACCGCTTGTGGATGATCAATGAAAACGAGGCTTTCATTTCTGCTGAGTCATGGAAAGGCAAAATCGACTTAGTTGCACAGACTCTACTCTTTGGGTGAGGAGCGTTGAGGCTGCACGCAGGCTACCAAAGTAAACCTTCGTTGTCTTTTTCATACTCAATATAAATGTGCAGGCCAATGAAATTCAGGAAAACAGATTATTTAGCAAGTGTTTCATCTAATCCCGAAGCCTATATAAATCCCGTGAGGTTCAGTAGCTAAGAAATTGAAAGTTTACTAGTTTTTGGCCTTAAAATATTGGTGACAACTGTATTTGTGGGAAATTTACTTGGCTATCAGAAATCGTATTGGTAATGTCGGGAAAATCTGGATGCTCTCGCAGGAATGTGATATCTGCTTGTTGATTTTATGTTGGTTTGCAAAATCTTTGATGTTTGTTTACAATCAAGTGCCAAAACAAAGCAGTAGCAACGACAACAGCCGAAGGTCAGATCAAATTTGTTCCCCCGTCATCAGTCCATATGATGATAGGTTGCTCGTTCTTTGGGATAAACATCCAGGGGGTCAGTCAATAATAAATGAAGTCAATTTCTCCTTGAAAGTGTCTTTCAACGCCTTGAAAGTGTCTTTCAAGGGGCTGTATAGTTTTTGTAGGTTTTAAATTTAATTTCAAGGGGGTTTTCTCATACTTTGAAAATATTCAAGTTTTTACAGGTTTCCCACATTTGTGAACCCCTATATAGCAAGATATTTCAAAGCAACTAATTTTTGATACTTTGGAATTTGCCACTGAAAACAATGCCAAAACATCCACGATTATTGTACAAAACAATCATTTTCTGTTGTCGAAACATTTTCGAGTGACCTGGGAGAATTAAAGCGACAAATTACAAAAGTTTCTTAGCTTTTTTAATTCAGGTAGGGTAGTTTCTTAAGTTTTAAAAAGTTGATCCTACCGTTTCTAAGCTGTTTCTTATAAAAAATTAATGTAGCCTATATGAACTCCAGGCCATTCTTCCGAGCTTCAGTTGAACATCCAGGCTTTGCACAAAATTATTACTGCACCGAATGAAAATGTTTGACTTCTTCACAACACTGGTTTGCGATTAATAAATTAGGTAAGCTCTGTCTTGAATATCCGCCATTCTTCTGCAGGTCTGTCTTGTTTTTGTTTGTTCGCCGAATGTCAAAGTAGGTTCTTTACATAGGTCCTTTACCTTTGCTCGTTGTTATTGCTGCTATCGCTACAGGTGTAAGAAGCATTTGTAACGAGTCTAATTTCAAAAGATTGTTAACTTGCCTCGGTTTCGATGGATATCTGCGCGTGCATAAAAATCATTTCTCAGACATGCTCGACTTTGGGAAAAAGCTTCATCGGGCATCATTCCATTAATCAAGCAATCGACCATCCACGTGGCAGCAGTCCCTTTGTAGTTGTGTAACAGTCTGACATGGTAAAACCCTGCAGTTTACATTTACTGTTAACATAATTCTGAACTTTCTACTTGTTCCATTAGAAGTACATCAAAGTTTTCCACTTTGGAGGCCCCACAAATTTTCACAGGGACTACTAATTTCGTCCCCATTCTGAGATTTGAAAAGGTCTTGACAAGAGCTTAACAAGCCCGATAAATTCAACCATACTTACTTTATATTTTCCTTTATTGACAGCTCTGGGGTCTAGGAAAATCAGCATTTAAATGCAAAGGTATTTCTTATATTCATTTCTTCCATCGTGTGCATAGTTTTCTGGCGACGTTCATTCATTGAACTCTGTCAAGAACCGTACATCTCTTAGTTTTACTCACATCCAACGATACATACTCATCCAAACCAAACAATCTACCGATAAATGTTCGGATTTCGTGTATTTGGTCCTTGAATGGTCACAAAATTGAGGTCAATTTTTACCATACTACAGTCGTGGCCAAATATTTAAGACCACTATGTAGTCGGTAAAATTTATTGGCGCAACGCGATCCAGTGCTATGGCTCTACCTATTTTATTTTCTGGGAGTTGTTTCAGGTCAATTTTCCATGTAGATGCCGAAAATAGTCCTGCCGACAAGAGGGTTGACTAAAAAAAAGTCGCCTTTTTTTCGCGGATTTTGGATATAGAGAAATGAATTCTGCATGGATTGATGTAAAATCAAGCTAGGTAACACTTGTTTTGGGTCAACACTCTTGTCGGCAGGACTACTATAATTTCCAAGAATTTCCATAAACTTCATGATGACGTTATAGCAAAATGGCGCAAAATTTCAAAAACAACATCGAAATTCAGAATCTGCATGGAAAATTGACCTGAAACAACTCCAAGAGAATAAAATAGGTAGAGCTGTAGCACAATTAAAAGGTGAACTTTTGGCCGCAACTGTACATTTTTAGTAACAATTGTGATACGTACCGGGTGACCCATGAACAAGTTTCCTAATTTAAGGCAACAGAGTTGATAAAATCTAAGTTGATTATAGATATGGGTGCAGAGAAGTTATTCTATCCAAGCATAATATAAAAATAATTTTCCCATCAATACTGAAGTGGGTAAGGGGAGCGAGCATAGGTTCCAAATCTTTAAAAAGGTCCGTGTAAAATTCTGTGACCTATTTCTTTGAATGGAATGGCTTGAAAGAAACTTTAGCTAATTTGTAATAATTCTACCGTTGGACTTTTCAGAAATCTTCAATATTTTCAGAAGTAGAGTGCTTTTCTTCTTTTTTAAGAATCCAACAAAAATTTTGAAGAAAACTTAAAGCCATCGTAATTTCTAAACTTTTTATGGAAACATCAAATAATTTTCCAGAAAAACATAGTTTATGAACGTTTACAATATGTTATCAAGCAAAAATTGTTCACTCTTCTGGTTTGCGATTTAGAAATTTGATGACGTCACATCCTCAAATGAGCTGAAATATGAAATACGCTGTAATTTCGAAAATATTCAAGATTTCTGAAAAGTCCAACGGTAGGGTTGTAGCAAAGTATCTAAAGTTTCTTTCAAGCCATTCGATTCAAAGAAATAGGTCACTGAATTTTACACCGACCTTTTTACGCCAATTAAAAGATTTGGGACCTATGCTGGTAAGGGGTATACCCTTTAAAAACTCTTGAAAATATAGCATACAATAGCTAATAAGTGGTTATTTTGTTAAAATGCAGACAAGCGAAGATACACAAGTACTGCTGAGAAAGCACCTATTTTCCAGTTCAACAATTTCTTGCTTCTGTGTTAGTTTGATAAGAGTTTTGCGAAGTGTATACATTGGTCGTCCTTGTCGCGAAGTGAAAATTGCACTTGGTCGGTATAAGTAAATAAACAGTTTGTGTTTTGGCGAATTTACAATTGTGAAGTGAGTTATCGATCAATTTCAACGAGCTATCATTTATCCAAGAATCAGGAATTGTCCACCAAGTTCATATTTCATGTTGAAGTGAGAAGGCTAACTGCCATCGAAAGTTATATGGAAGAATTTTCTTAGAAATTAAAGCGGTTTTTGAAAAACTTTATAAAGGAATAAAATATTAGGTCGAATGCCGCCTTTTTTTTCATTGCTTTGTTATAAAGGAAATTGAAATACGTTTTTTTCGTGCAAATTTTTTATGTCTTTGCCCCCCCCCCCCCCCACTCCCCCAGGGAATCGTCCTGCTTGTACCATTCTCTCGTTGTTGAAATTGCACGAATGTGATTGTCTGCTTTGGTTGATTTTCAAGCGAAGTGAGAAACAGTTTCCAACAAAATCGCCTATGACTTTGGAATGGTATGTTATTTTCTTGCAATTGCTTTGCACATCAAAGCTTTGCATAATGTGTGGTTCATTAAAATCGGTGGATACAGTAATGTGCGACTGGATATTTCGTACTGTTGAAATCGGGACTTTGTAATTCAATCGGTAAGTAAGGTAAAGCTTGTAGGAGTTTCTGTTTTATTAGTTTGTTGATGCATGACATTAAATAGTATTAAACTGAAAAAATACCGTACATACGATGCATTATTTCTACGCTTTAGAGTGCCAAATTGCTTGTCATAAAGACTGTAAAGACCATGTTGTATTACAATGCAAACAAAGGAACCATGTCAAAGGTAAGGTATTATATTTATCTTGTGAAATGTTTATGTATCTTCAGTAGAATGCGTTGGAGAGAACTGCCTATTTTATAATCTTTAAGCTTTTCTTTTATATATTCAAATTTCATCACATGCTCTTCATAAGATAAAAAGTAAGAGAAAGATGCCGTATACGCCGTTAAAGCGTCATTGAGCCAACGAGAGCTTATTTATTGTTGAGTTTTCAGAGGATAGACTGTGGTTTTGCTTACCAAAGGTGCTTGTCCAAACTATATTAGCGCTGGCTCTTAAAACTCGAATTCGCTTTTGTTGAAGCAAGTATCAACTTCATATTTCCAATATGTTGGTTGGTTTTTGGCCTCGAGTACCTAAAAGAAAGCCCGAAATAACAAAAACATTCAAATGATCTCTTGACGTAGGTAAATGGTGAAATATAGTTAAGACGATAAAGCCTTTTTCTATTGACTTTTTGACGTGGTACCATTTGAGTTCCAAGTGCAGCAACTTCTCGTGCAGTGTATACGCACTTGTTAGACCCTTTAATTGTCATATAAAAATTAGCCAAGTTTCACAAGTCCTGAGATAAAATTGAATTCAAACCGGCTTGAGATTTTCATGTAGAATGAAGACCTATTTTTATGATGCTCCTTAAGTAAGCCTCGTTTTTCTGCCCAAGTAAGGCTCGTGCGTTACGAAACGCCAGCCTTATCTGGGCATCTCCAAAAACCCATCAAGTGTGAATTAGCTTCATAACCTTAAGATCCGTATGGTAGCCACACCCTACAATCACGACCTTGCCCAAACAAAAGTTAATTTTCTAGCATTCTTCGTTGTTCTTCATATCATGTCTGATGTTGCTCCTTTGATGAGTCATTGTTTTGCATTGGTCAGTTTGTGTTCTGTAACGGCAACGCCTTAGAGAATTTGTGGCCACTTTCCAACCACTTTTTGTGATGGGAAGAAAACATCGATCTCTTCTCCTTGGTAATGTGGTAAGCCCTATGTTTACCTCGAATGTTATGACAATGGAGTAACCTATTATGACTAAGATTTGACTTGCGGCTAATTCGATATTTTTCGTAAGCAACAGAAACCATATTAGGACACTAAAGCGTAACTATTGTAGACTGTTAGTAAAGCCATGAATTTTGTGTTTCTCGATATTGTTATGCTGTCTGAGAAGATTTCTAAAGCTCGTAACAATTGCACAAGATTGGCGTTTTTATTACAGAGACAGCCGTTGCTTACAGATAGTCAAGTTTTATTCAAACAAAGCAATTCAACAAACCAAGCAACACCGCTAAAGCATAAAAGAACTTATAGTTCTTCAATGCGAAGATAGCTATTATATAAACAACTCGAGTCTCGTCATGGCTACGGAATATCGTTTATTTTCAAGAAAATCATTAAGTATAGATTTGTACGTGTCTCACCTAGAAAAATCACCAAGACAGAAATCAAAGACAATGAAAAAACGAATGAAATTTCTGGAGCAGTCACTTGGTGGATCAACAGACTCGCAGATATCAAATGGTTGTGATTCTTCATCTCCTGTGCTTTTGAAGAAAACGGTTTCAGTGGATGCTACCCACCACGAGGAAATACAACGACTTCAAGAAAAGCTAAGGCAGTCAGAAAAGGTGAGGCGTGTTATCGTTTTCCTTATTCTGCCCCTAAGTTCCTTGGTTTGGAATCGTTTGCGTTTAGACGCGCCATCAGTATTCTCTTTCGTCAACATATGATGGAGCTGTGCTGCTTTTACATATCAGGTGAGTCAACAAAATGTATCCACTGTTTGAAGAATTTCGCTACAAGAACTATCCAACCAATCGATCTGGAAAATTCTGACTCCGTTGCCTAACTGTGGATTTAACTTAATTTTGAGAATTTATTTATAGTTTTCAATGCATCATTTTGCTCTCAAATGAAGAATTCTCTAAAACTGATTTCCATTGGCTTTGGCTTAGAATAGAAATGAGTGGTTTGATTATTTCACTTCATTTTCGAATTTCTAAACCCAAATAAGACTTCGCACAAAATTTCTTATGCAGATCAGAGTTTAGGTTTTACCAGCTGGAACTGTTTTTGTGAGGAAATAGCTCAAACATGGGCCAGGGATGGTCCATGCACGCAACCGTGACATTTTGTTGTTCACAAGTTCATAGTATACACAATGTTTGCAAACAAGCTAAATGCTTCTTGCATCTAAATCTCAATTTATGTTTCTGGTTGCATGAAATAGTGGTTTTAGGCACGTTATATGAACTGAGAGTTGGAGAGTATCTCAAAGTAGGGTTTTGTATTAGAATATTTGCATTGTAACCATTCCGTAATTACAGGTGAAGTAAACACACTATATAAGAAAACCATGTTTTTCTGAGAGTAGCCTAGATGCATTTACAGTCTGGGCACTCAACTCTCATCTGCGATTCTCAGTTCATTATCTGATAAACCAGGAAGTAGCGTGCAAAAAGTGCTGCTGCAATCAAATTTTAGGAAAATGCTTTATAGTGAAAGCTCTTTTTTGTGAATTAAAATAGACTCAAATGGGGAAAGTAAGAACTGTGTTCGCTGGAACCTCTCCGATGTGTAACACACAAAATCAATTAACGCTGCATGGTTAATGAACCACGTTTTTAGTTTGGTCGATGAGTGGAGTGAACAGACTAAGACCCCCTTCTTATAACCCCCTTTTCAGCTTTTGTTTAGATCATAAAGGAGCATTGTGTATTACAGAACTTCCTTGAAGACTTTTTCTGTGTTTGGATGAAAAAGGGCACACAGTAGCACGTTTTTGCACACCAAGTAGTGGTTTATCAGACCATGAACTGAGACTTGTCAATGAGTTGAGTCAACAGGCTGTACTTCTACCACCCAAATGCATTTCATGCTTTCAACCTATGGCACTTTGTAACACCAATCTTCCTAATTTTAAGGCAGTTTACAAATTTCAGAACAGTCTTCTCTAAATTTAGTCTTAAACGTAGTGGCTCTCATATGCCGTGGTTAATTTCTGAACCTGCCGTGGTTAATTTCTGAACCTGCCGTGGTTAATTTCTGAACCTGCCGTGGTTAATTTCTTTCTGACGAATTTTCATTTTTTGCAGGAGCAGGCATCGTTACGAGAAGAAAATAAAGAACTGCGTGCACAATTACATGGGACCAAAATCGAACTCAATGCAATGAACTTGCAAATGTCAGACTTTCGACAACATACTTTGTACATGTTTATGAAACAAATGGAGATGTTGAATACAAAAGTGCAGACTGATGTATGATTTTAACGTAGTTTTTCACAATAGAAAAGTTTTGGTTGGATATCTTATCAGGCCTTTTAGGGGTGCAAAATTTCGCTCGAAGTGGTTTGCAAAATGTCTCGGGTTAGGGAGTATGTTGATTTTTTTAAAGACATTTGGCAGAATTATGGGTGCTGTTAATGTGGAATTATGGTGCGGAAATTGTCTCATGTTATGCGGAATTATGGCCTAAAACTTCATCATGTTTGTAGAATTATTACACAAAAATTCCAAATATATATACGCAGAACAGAAATATTATCTTATATTTTCTTGAAAAAAAAATGGCACATCCACTTCAAACGATATGTTGAGGTACCCCCGAGCAAAATGTGCTTTAGAAATAATGGTAATTTCTTTGCAACAAGCTGAAAGATCCCCTCGTGACGTCAAACGTATGTTTTCACCCTATCCGGTGAGAGCTTAGAGGCATTTGTTTCCTACCATGTATTTTAAAAATCTTGGAATTATTCCTTCGCCACAAACCGAGCACTGCAATATATTCGAAATCTTAACATTTTAACAATGAAAATCGTCGTTGGCAGAGTGCTCTTTCTTGCCGTAAATACACATTACGAAATTTCATGTAGAGTAGATTGAAAGATAGAAACGTAATCTCATTTCAGTTGCTCCTTGGACTGAATTTGCGTAACAAGACATCTATTTGATATCTAGGACACGATTGATTAGATAGATTTCAGAGTAGTTCTGGTTAGTGTTTATTGGACAGTTCGGGTATCAGGTCATGTCGAAATTCGTTTTTTATAGTAAACCGCTTATAAGACGCTGAAGGTCGGTTTTTATTAATAAAGAAACTGGGTTGTAAGTTTCAGCTATCACTTTTCTCCTGTCGTTCAAAATGCTTTGCCATTGTATTATATCCTGCCATCCTATATTTGAGAATGGAATTCTGAGTGTGAATTCTGCTGATATATGTTTAAAGATCTAAATAGGAACGGGGAAAGCATTTTGAGAAAAAGTAAGTCTACATCAGATTATCAAAATAGTAAGAAATTTATATAAAACTGTCAAAAAGTGCTGCCAAGAAACCTGGTACAAACACTGGACTGAAGTTTTTCATGAAAATACTCAAGCATGGAGAATTGTCTAAAAAATAGTGTCGTATGAGCGTCATCTAAAAGCTTTACATAAAGTAAATTTTATTAAAGCTTCAATGCTCTCACTCTGTGTGATAAAATACTGTTTTACGAGTCCTATATCGTGGTAGCTGATACAACCTTTTCAACGACTAAGCTCACTTTTCAGAACTGTCCACTTTTCGGAACGAAACGGAGCGGAACTGAACGGCACGGAAAACGGAACGGAACGGAACGGAACGGAACGGAACGGAACGGAACGGAACGGAACGGAACGGAACGGAACGGAACGGAACGGAACGGAACCTACACAAATTCTTTTGTTTTCTGAATCAGTTCCATATCGTTCCGTTGTGTTTGCGTGTGAACGGGGCCTAGCAATTGAAGCGTTCATTAGGTAATTAGGTTTGTAACTGGACAAAACTAGTTGAAAGTTTATTTAGGGCGTATTCTTTTGGGCATCTTCTGAAAACGGTAGAGTTAGTAGGAGACAAAATCCCATTCTTTTGGTGCCATTCTACCGAAAACGGTAGACTTCGCAGACTTCAGATCAGTTTTTATAAAAGCCCATTCTTTTGGTCATTCTGTTTTCGGTAGACTTCCGATCGATTTTTGACGTATTCTTTTGGGCTCTTGTGAAAACGGTAGACTTCCGAGGCCTCGGAAACCTTCTGCTCCTGAAGCTGGTAGACTTCCGAGAGATCGCTCGCAAAGAGCCTTGTTTCGTGAATGAAAAAGTTCGCAAAACATTCGAAAATAGAATTAAATTCTTTTCTATTGGGATTTGCATTTTGCATAACAAAAGTACAGTGCATTGCAATGGCTTCAATTCGCTCAGCGGAGCACTACATTCGAACTCTCTCACTTTCAGAATTCCCATTCTTTTGGGATTTTTCTCTGCGAAGTCTGCCAGCTCTACCGTTTTCAGAATGTGTATTCTTTTGGCATTTTTCTCTCCGATCTCTACCGTTTTCAGAATGCGCATTCTTTTGGTAACTGACACTTTTCTCTGCGAAGTCTACCGTTTTCAGAAGATTTCCGAGACTCCAGATGCCCAAAAGAATACGCCCTTAATGTCACGGTTTTTTCTAATAGTTACTCTACCTTGTTAGTTCACGTGTCGAATCAGTACAAGCAATAGCCTCGTTTCCATTTCTATTGTAGTTGCTAAAGTTAAAGTTACTTATTTATTTTTACAAACTTCATGTAACAACGAGATTTGAATATATTACGAAACATCAGCTATTGATTTTATAATGTAAATTTAAATTATAGATTTTAAAACTTCTAGATTAATAGAGGAAAATGATTGAATCGTACTGCCCTGTAACATTTTTGTTCTATTTTAACTGCGACGTTGACACAACAAATAGATTATCTAACCCTCTAAACAGTCATTCGAAGAAGATAACTCAAGGTGATTCAACTCTATTATAATAGAATCAATTTCCAAAGTCCTGAAAAAGAGGCTGTTTTTAAGAGAAATGCACCCTTCTATTTTGGCCTTAAAATTTAGGTTCTTGGAAAGAGCAATTTTTTATAAAAAGCAAAGATTTAGCCTTGCATCTGTCCGAAAATTGAAGCTCAGAGAAAGGCGTTACTTTTGGGGAAACAGCATGGCTATAACCGTTCATGAAAATGAAAAGTTCAAGACAGTAGGGTTTTTTCAAAAAGACAAGGCTTATAGCGTTACATTTTTACTTGAAATCTAAGGTTCTGATAAAGAAGATATATTTGGTGGAAAAAATCCTGTGGCTTTGCATTTTTGTTCAAAATTGAGGTTGTGAAAAAGCAAGTCTGTTATTTCAGAACAGGCAAGGCAAGTCAAGACTGATATTTTGTCTCAAAAAGTGATTACTAACAGAACCTATGTAGCTGTACATTTTGCCTGAAAATCGATGTTATGAAAAAGAGACTATCTTTGGAGAAAAAGCAAGGCAAAAACCTTACATTTTGGTTTGAATAACGATTTTATGAAAAAGAGGCTATTTTGGAAGATTAAAGGCTAAAGGCGTTTCGTTTTTGCCTGCAAATTGATTGCCGAGACTGAGAAAGAGGCTACTATAGGAGAAATTGCGTTACAATTTTTCCTAAAAAATTGATTATTTTAGTTAATTACATTAGAGGATATTGTAGCAAAAAAGCCTTACATTTTAACATGAAAATCAATCCTTGAAAAAGGCTATTTTGGAGAAATGTATTTGAACAATGGCTATAGATGTTATGGCCATGAAATAGATGTTCTGAAAAAGAGGCTATTTTGTAGAAAAAGCAAGGCTTTTGTCCTAATTTTATGCATGAAAATTGATATTCTGAAAAGAGGCCATTTTAGAGAAAAGACAGCTATAGCCTTGTGTCTTTTTGCCCTAAGATCGATGTTCTAATTTTGAAGAGATAGCGAGGCTATAGATAGCAAGGCAAAATCAACCAAGGTACTATCATTCAACTTCTCAATATATATGTCCCTGCTGTATAAGTCTTCTTTATTACAAAATGCTGGACTGGCTGTAGAATTTTAGTAATGTGCCTAATGCTTATTTTTACGCAAACCATTTGTTCTACAGCAAATTTTGATATCCATTCAATATCCCCTCATAAAAGTGGCTTCATTCAATCAATTCAGTATCATGCATCTTCTCCATAAATTTCCCTGCTGTAAAATTCATCTTTACTGTTTGACCAAGTTGGCTCATCCTTGCATGGTTTCGCGTTAAAACGTAGGCCAGGCCAAAATTTATTCACATCAAAAATCGTTTGAGAATATTTACACTTATCCTCATAGCGAGGGATCGCAGGATTCTTATAGTTCTTGGTTTTATGCAATCGAGGCCTTGTAATATTCCAATATGCTTTCATAAATTTAGGATAACTTCCATGCAAACTGAGAAATTTTCTGCAAATATCTGGCTTCAAATAATCCTTTGTCTTGTATGCCGTTGCAGCATTGATCACGCGGTCGTTGTCATAGAAATATGTCACATTGTACTTGCTATCAATCATCCATAATGCAACAGCCTGATCCCCAAAGGGATGACAAGGGAGACTGGTATTCAGTTTTGATAATGCTTCATGTACCAAGTCACTTGTTAGTATCATCCAGCCTTCATCCACTCGTACGATTCGCTCCCGACAATGAATGAAGCCCCAGTATAATGACTGTTTGGGTCTTTGGGGTAGCTCACCAACTAGACGATCAATGCATAAGAAATGGTCATCGTCTATACGTAACAAGAAGTCAAATTTGTAGTGTTCTGCTACCCATTTCAAGATCCAGACAAGGCGAATTGCAAAGTTGTATCCACCTAGAACGAACAGAAATATTAATATTGATTAGCGATAGGTGATCAAATACTAACTTTGATGCAGTTTAACCTGCTTTCGGATTTTTATCCCACAAAAGTCACAGCAAATTGTCCCGTAAGTTGTCCCAAAGAGAAGAACGGAGCAAAATTCAAATAAGTAACCTCTTGATATTCCCTTTCTGGATTGTATCTATATCGACGAGACGACGACTTGCTTCGACTGATATCAAAAGAAACTATTCCGCAAAAAATGGGTGCATTGTGCAAAATTTTCATCAGATAACATTTGAACTACTATTCTGCTTTTGTGACAAATTTGTACTCAAGTTTCACATACTCGAAATGAAACTGTACAAGACATCAACTAAGCTAAAAGAGATGAAATACTTTTAAAACTAGCCAGCGGAAAATACGTCGGAATACTGGTTATATATCATCCGCATAAAAACACGACAATGGCAGACGTGTGTTCCGAGTCAGCACTAAAATGATTTCTTAAATATCTGTTTTGGCTACCACGAGACGCACGAATAGGTTTATTAATATGCAGTGATATGAAATAAACGAATGAGCGAGCGAGTGAGTGGATAGTTATTTACGTGTGAGAGCCCATCTAATGCCACTTACTACGCTATCAAAGTTAAGCACGCTTTCAAACATAGATGAGATTGAAGGCCTAGTCAAGCGGCTTCTATTACCTATTCAAAACTCGATTTCGAAACTGGTAACTGCAGAGCATATCGATTAGAAGATTCTGAACTTCAAAGTCATGTGGAAGGTTAGCTTAAAGAGCAAGATGGCAAAATTGAGAAATTAATGAAAAAATGGAGAAGATGGAAGGATATATTTCATTCATGAAAAACGTCCTTGACCAACAAAACCGCCACATTGATGATTTTGAGCAGTACGGCAGAAGGCTCTGTTTACGCTTTATCGGCATCCCTTTCGTCGAAAATGAAACCGCAGATTTTGTTCTAGAAAAGGTAAAGGAAGAAGTTGCAAAGCGAGGAGTTACTCTCCCTGACTCAGCATACGACAGAGCGCATAGAATTGGTCCCGTGAAGGAAGATCACCCTTATTGTGAAACTAACAACATGGTCAGCACGCACTAAAATCTACCGTGCTAGAGGAAAAGGAAAATCAGCCAAGATTAGGATTCGATTGGACCTGACAAAGCAGCGTTTGAAATTGTTGAATGATGCTGAGGAAGTTATAAAGAACGAGGGAATGGCTGGGGCTGGATGTTATGCGTGTGCAGATGTGAATTGTCGACTTTGTGTCATCGACCAGAATGGCAAAGCTCACTACTTCAGCTGTATGCGTGAATTTAACGACATCATGGAAGAACTTTAACTACTCCATTGAACAAAACTAATATCGTTGTGTTCTCAAGTGGCCAAATCATATCTTCCGCCATCGAATGCTGTGGAGACGGTTTCTGACTCTATTGTGTGTTTTTTGTGCTCGTTTTATATGTCTGATTTTTTGATAATGTTTATAGTGTCTTTATCTTGTTTGTATACTGTATAGTATCTTTTCGTTTTTGTATCGTCCTTTAAGTAGCGTGATTTCCATTTTTATGTGATGTAATAGTTAATTTTCCCTGTTGAGTTTGGAGGCGACTTGACTTGATAACATAATGTTATTTGCCTTTATCTCAACAGTAGATAGAATTGAATTGTCTCGTCTAATAAACATAAAAACACGTTGCTACAAGTATGTCTGCGAGTCTACGAATATGGAACGTAATAGCACTAAAAGATCATAAAGAAGAAGAATTGCAAAGCGTATCAATATCTGAATAATTTCCAAAATAATTGTTCACGGAATCCTCGGATTGCTTGCTTTACTTTCATGGTTCCTTGCTTTCTTTTCAACTCTTCTTTAGCTGGAATGTCTGTTGTAGGAATTTTATCGAACCGTTTACACATATTTCAACTTTTGAAGATCATAACTTGAAACTGGTCTCATTGCTATCTATGATAATATGCTAAATTTTTAGACTCGTAGCCTTTGACCAGGAAAATACATAGTCTATCATATGCATATTAAGTCGTGATGATGCATATATCATAATACCAAAGCTTGATTCATATGAGAAAGTAAAAACAACCTTTGAAGGCAACCATATGATATTTATATCGATAATATTTTGAACCAAAGAATAAAGAGCAATCTCTAAAAATGTAGATAAAAAATAACACATGACTCTTACCTTTATATGGCATAAATATCATGTCATTATAAGTGCGATTTTCTGCTTTAATTCTAGTTTGATTTCCTTCTGATAATCCATCAACAGTATCTGTAAAAAACATGCAAACAACCCTTCCTTCATAGCCATTACAAGCTGACATCCATGTTGTCCTAACTGCATCTCTTCTTTCAAATGAAGTAGCTTTGTTCAGAACAGCAACAAACAGCAAAAGTGATGGCTTCCCTTTCGGACCTTGTGTCTTCTTATCAAGAGTACTTTGTTCGTAAAGATGTTTATATATTGCGTTCTTTAAATAGCTTTCATTTCTAAGTAATGATGAAATTGTGGTCGTGAATTTCAACATGGACAACGAAACTGAAAACTGGAAAATAAAGAAAATAAGTCCAAGCGAAATGAAGACAATGAAGAATCTGTGCCTTGTTAAATGAATCTTCTTCCACATCTTTGATTCTTCACGTCTTGAAGTCTTCTTTCAGTAGAAAGATGTTATTTTCTTGAATTCTGAGTAATTAACGTAGACAATGAAACAGCACTTTATAATAGTTAAGTTCCTCTTTGCAGTTTTCTTTAATGGGTGAAAATGATGCCTTTTGGAAAATTCTTCTATCACAAGTACTCTGATGTGCAAGCCAAAATCATCAGCTTCAAATACATGCCAAAGAGTTTTCTTCACAGAGCTTGATACAATACAGAAATTGTTATGTAAAAGAATATACAGCAAAGTAAGGACGCATCAATTAGGCAAATTTCAATGCAACTTTTCCTCTTCAGAAGACGAAAATTAATTTGAAAATGACTACTATCCTTGTCAAATCCAGGTAAGATATCTTTAGTAGTTCTACGGTAGACAGCTTACTTTCTCAGTCAACAATATGCTCTACAGAAACAATCTGCTGTAAAAATAACTTCATTCAGTTCTTTTGAAAGCTCTGTTATCAAAAGCTTTCTTGAGGTACGAGTTTGCAGTCACCGCGACAAGATTGACTTTACACTGTCAAGGACACCTGACCTCTTCTCGATAATTCTTCATAGCATAATATGTCACTACAATGGTTGATATGTGTATCTTGAATGTTTGGATAACCGCCGGTTGCTCAAGGTTCTACACACGCTCCTCTAGATTGACTTGATATAGAGTATATTGTGTAAAAACAATGCAAGCAGTTTACTCGAAGTCTGAGTTTCCAGTTACCATGACAAGTTTGACTTTACACTGTCAAGAAAACTTGACCTCTTGTCAATTATTCTTTGTGGAATATTCATCCTGCTACGATGGTAGAAATATGTTTCTTGAATTCTTCAATGAAACACCGGTTGTTCAAGACTCCAGACAGGTTTTTTAATGGGTCTATTTTGAAGAAGCTAACACTATATTTGGTAGGGCAGGGTCTTCCACTTTAGATGTCCGCTTTGGAGCAAGTAATAGTTATTCATCAGTTTGGGCTTGAAATCTCTGTGTATTAGAATGAAAATATGATATTGTGAGTTCCATATCTACTCAAAATGGCTGTTTTATTTGAAATTAATACACCATTTTCAAATAAATAAATATACAATTGATACACACACAGATCGAGATTTAGTAATTACTTGATGAAGATATGCAAGGCAATCTTCTTTGTTGTACACTATTCGTTTCTGCTTCTCCCAAAAGATTTTTACAATTACGTTCCGTTTCAACGAAGAAACAGATAATGCAGTACCAAAAAGTGAGCAATTTATTCGTCTGTGCTTTGCCAAAGGATTCTCTAACTATCATCAATCATTCTTTCCTTGGTATGATGTGGACCCAAGATGATATGTTCCTAATATAACTTAGAAAAAGATGAGTTGTTCCTGAGACGATTTCAAAACAAATTATTGAAGAATAGCAATCTAAAACTGACTAAATTTTTGACGATACATTGTGATCCTCCCTTCTTGGGTTTTGTTTCACTAATTCTTCCTGCAGAACTAACTGATTTTGCTCCAAGAAAAGTATCTTAAAGGGCTCCTGACTAGCATGATAGCATAACAGTTGTTGGTATGTCAATGCGTGATTTTTTCAAAAAAAATGTCAGTAAATTGTACGTTCTTACAGAAAAAGTTGTAGAATCTTACTTGCAGAGTATCACATAACATCAACTCCAATTGATAAAAACCTTTCACTTGTCTTTGCTATTGTTCACTTCATAAAGCTTCAAATGGACTTTCTACAGCATCAGAATCCCTTTGCCAAATCTCGTCATGTATCCAAAATTCTTCAATCAAACGTTAATACGGTTTTGTAGTTGTTAAGATATATGATTATTCTTGTTAACTGTAAGATATAAGATATATTTCTTCAACTGTGATCTTGTTTTGAACTGGCATGATTTATCACCAGCTAATGCAATCAAAGATGCAAAATAAGAATGCCATCATTTAGCAGCATTCTCATATTTTGGACTTCAATGATTCAAATTGATTTTTCCAACTTAAGTCTCAAACTCAAGTGTCAAGAGCATCCAACATAAATCTATAAACTTGTGCTCTTTGCTATTAATTGTCTGATTAATTGATTAACACGTGTTATATCCAGAAAAGATGGATTCGATTGTTTGCATTTGAATAGGACATTGCTGTTTAACAAGGAGTAACGCTGGAAACGGAATTTCTGCTAATAGAATGCTAACATTATCGAAAATCACGTTTTAAATGCTTAAAAGAGTTCTTCTAAAATTTTAACTTGTCCGATATACGAGCAGTTGTAGCCAAATCCAGGAAAATATGGAACAGAGGCCGATAAAGTGTGGGAACAGGGAAACGCCATACCCAGGAAAGTTTTGGCAAGATTTTTAGGCCGCAGGAAATTGTTTGAAAAACAGGCTAAATTTTTATTCTGCCGTCAAAACACAAGAACTTGCGATAATTGTTATCGAGAAACAAAATTGAATAGACCTTTTTACTTGCCAGAAAAGAGATTTGGATCGAGCGTCCAAATCTGGTAAATTTTGTGAAGGAAAGCAAAAGCATGACCCCCGTTCTCAGTAGAAACACTGCTTGCTGTGGCATGAAGTTCTTTCGGATCTCGGAAAACCTTTCAGAGAATAAATCAACGATAACTTTGCTGAAATTGAGTTACAAATGTTTCAGTTTGTACACAGGCGAGTTTTAGTTGCCTTCTGGCCTTGTTTCTCGTTGTTTTCGTTCATTGTTAGCTGATTTTGTTGTGTAACAGTTGCAGAACAAAAGCGCGAGCATACAAGGGTTTCATTTTGCGAGTGCTTTGCTGTTTTTTCAACCGTCGTTTAATTCAAATGAAAAAAAACAACAACGTTGTTTTGATATTATGATTGATAAAATTACCAAACATAGTGGAGGAAACACTACCCCTGCATAGGCCTATCGAAAGAATTTGGGCAGAACATATCAGGTGAAGGAAGATTTGCTGAAAGAAGATCGCTGTGTTTTGATTAAATATGGGCCTTAGACTGTTGCATAACAAAATAATCTAACAATGAACAAAAACAACGAGAAGAAGGCCAGAAGGCGAATCAAACTTGCCTGTGTGTAAACTGCAACATTCGTAAATCACTTTGAGTAAAGTTATCGATGATTAACTCTCTAAAAAATGTTCCAAGATCCGAAGCAACCCCATGCCACAGCTAGCAGTGTTTCTACTTAGAACGGGGGTCGTGCTTTTGTTTTCCTTGTCAAACTTTACCAGATTTGGACGCTCGATCCAAGCCCCTTTTCTGGCAAGTAAAAAGGTCTATTGCTGAATTAACTTTAATTAAGCAGAATCTTGACAAAGAGTTTGAAAAACGGTTTGTCGTTATAAGTAATAGATTTCGTCCAGGTCAACCTATCATCGAGCTCTTCAGTTTAAACCTTACGTTGTTGGTTTATGAACATGTTAAATTTTCACCAAGTAGCATGTGAACATTCTATCTGCAGCTTGCACTACGCCGTACAATCCACTGAAGCAAAGTGAAATCAAATTTATTTGCCATTCCAGGAAGAGAGAAATTTTATCGGCTTCTGGTATGGAAAATAACTAATTAAAAGTTTTTATAAGAAAATTGTTTGTAAGAAACTAATAGGATGGCCGAAAATTTAAAAAACTCTAGTATTGAGAAGCACCAAGAACCTGTTAAAGGCTAAATTCAATGATATCATTGCAGAGATGTACCGTAGCTTAAAGAATATTATTTCTTGAAGAATATTGACTGCAACTTTTATGCGTTGAACCGAATACAGTGGTGGTGGTGGAAACTACATCATAACTTATGCTCCCAAAAATAAGAAACAAATTAAAATATTTTTAGTACTACAAAGCGGAAATTTGCATGTGAAATTAAGAAACTATGGGTAAGATGAAAAGTGCCCTCTCGTCCCTGCAGAAACTAAAAAACATACTCCCGCAATCAAAATTGAACCACGTGTATAAGGCAATGCTTGAAAGACCCCTAAGATACTGTGATGAACNCTTAATAAAATTTGACAGGGCAGTAATGATCTATAAAATAATGAATGGCCTCTGCCCGGACAACCTACGCGGAAGACTTATCACCAGATCTCAAATATCTAACTATCCAACAAGAAATCAGTTAGATCTAGACATCCCAAGGCAGAACCTAGAATTCTCCAAAAGAAGTTTTTTCTTTTCTGGTGCAAAAACGTGGAACGAAACCCCATTGGAAATTAGAAAGAGCCCCACGATCACCACTTTCAAAAGGAAACTGAAGGAATTCCTACAAAATTAGCATCCTTCCCGAAGCACGATCCCTAGGAAGACCAGCAAATTTTAAGGTTTTAA
This sequence comes from Aurelia aurita, assembly GCA_004194415.1. Classification (NCBI taxonomy): domain Eukaryota; kingdom Metazoa; phylum Cnidaria; class Scyphozoa; order Semaeostomeae; family Ulmaridae; genus Aurelia; species Aurelia aurita. Next base: position 1,432,720 of record REGM01000025.1, on the reverse strand, counting down.
TTTGTACATATATATTTATAGCGATTATTTTTCTTTTAGTTTATTTAAAATAGCTGATAGGGTATTTGTGTTAAAATATGATTAAATAATGGGTACTATTCGCTGATCTCTTACAAAAAAGTCGTAACATCCTTCTATTAACAAATACTAATTGTTATCTTTTTTTTCGACATCATAGTCTTAACCACCTGATAAAATTTTTCCCTTAAAATTTAAAACTTTGCAACGGTAGGTGAGACGCTTTTCACCTTGTGTTCATATGGAGAAATTCCAGCCCGCTTGCCGAGACAGAAATTCGACACGTGTCAAAATTGGACACGTGCCCATTGTCTACCCATTGTCTAAAATAGGAGCGCATGAGCAGTAAAGACCTTTTCGTCTCCGTAGCTGGGATGGAGTGTTCATATGGGAAAATTTCCATCCCGCCTGCCGAGATCTCGCCAGTGCTCCAGTGAGATCTCGCTAAGCGGGCCAGCCCGCCCTGCCCATATGAACAGACAACAAATTTTGTATTAGAATTAGGGGTAAGGTGAGATCTCGGCGAAGAGCTCCAGCCCGGTAAGCGGGCTGGCTCGCCTCCATATGAACAGGCCCTTAGTTATACGACTCGTTTCGAGGTTTGCCTACTGTAAACAAAGTGACTTTGTTGATGCCAGAGTGATTCGCGATTTTACCAAATGGCTTTACCGAGTTTGCGGCCCTCAATCTTAAAGGTAATGCAGAATTCGATGCTTGTTTGTCTGCTGAAAAAACAAAGTGGCATTGATGCTGCTAGAAGCATTCGCGATTTTAACAAATGAATTTACCGATTTTCATTTTTGAGGTTCCCAAACTCAAAGTTAATGTTCATCATAAAGGATATCGTGTCATTTAGATACAACTCGTTAATTACAGAACACACATAAGTTATTGTGTCCCTTCTAAACCGAATGTTTTATTATTTTAATGTGATAACATTTGCTAACTTGCAGTAATACGCTGTGGCATTTTAGGACTTAAAAACAACCCGAGCGACGAGATTTAGCAAGCGTCTTGTCCTACTCTAAGCCATCATGGAAGTAATTGGATGTCAGAGAATCAGTGGATAGGACTAACGCGATAAAGATGGGCTATTTTAGGCCCATCCTTAGACAAACGGGTGGAAATTCCTGCAGATAGAAACCCTCTTCCTTGGACAGTTCTAAAGGAATAGTAAGACACAGAGTTTAGTTAAGGTTACTGTAACCCTTCAGACAAAAAATTCTCGATTTTTCGTTTTCGTCATAATCTAATGGTTTAAATATTTGAGTACCGTTTCAACCAACTCACTTCCAGAAATAACCACAATTACTGGGAAATTTGAGCATTTTAAAAGAAGCAATCATATTTCTCAAAAACTGCGGGAATAGACTTCAGAGGATTAAAGTAAACTCACTTGACCTTGCAGCTATATTCACAACATCTCCTGCTGTTATTTTCTTGATATAACGATTGACCAAAACCGCCCTAAAGCTTTATTGCTTGACCTGCGGCTTTATGTTTGCACTTTCAAGCCTAATCGTTTTTCCCGCGCGTTTTGCTTCAATTTGATAAAAGCCTGATTTCTCGAAACAAGATTCCGGGGTACTGGTGGCTACTAAAAAACCTTGGTGTACCTAACGGGCCAATCAAATCGCTTTACACTTGGCATACAGGGTCACAAAGCATATAACTTCCAAACGGTGTCAGTGATTTATGATAGATCCACTGGTCCGACTTTTATAAGGGTTTAAAAGTTAAAAAAGACATTTCAGACATGAACATTAATTTAAAATTGCATTATTTCTAGACAGCACGTTTTATCAAAAATTCGTGACACCGTTTTGCAGTTCAGGACCTTAAGTCTTAGGTAAATAGATAGTTTTGGTCGAACAATGCCCGATGAGGTACACCAAGATTTTTTCGCAAGGGTGGTCGATTTCGCCTAAAATCTGGAATAAATC
>REGM01000025.1:1410010-1426744 GCA_004194415.1 Aurelia aurita | reverse complement strand
TGTTTATTAAACAGGCAACACTATATAACTATGCTGACGACAACACGCTTGCTTGTTTCTCTATGACTCTGCCAGATCTGGTGCGAGTCCTAGAGGAAGAAGCAGGCGTTGCACTAGATTGGTTAAAGCAAAACCATATGATTGCAAATCCATCAAAGTTTCATGCACTGTTAATTAAAAAAGATCAGACAACTACTAGTGGCGAGAAAATAAGGATCCAAGGAAAAACAATTGAGTCTGAAGATTCAGTAAAACTTCTCGGGATTCAACTAGACTATAAACTAAATTTTGATCCACACATTTCAGAACTTTGTAGAAAAGCTGCAACTCAACTTAATGTTCTAAAGAGGCTTCGAGCTTATATTGGTTTTGAAGAGCGAAAAGTACTTGTTCAAAGCTTTGTTTATTCAAATTTCAGTTACTGTCCTTTGGTTTGGCATTTTTGTTCAGCAAAATCAATGCATAAGATTGAAAAGATACAAGAACGTGCACTTAGGTTCCTCTACAGTGATAATGTCAGTTCGTATAATGACCTTCTACTAAAGTCAAAACGATGTACGATGCATGTTTCCCGACTTAGATCTCTCTCCATAGAAATTTTTAAGACGTTGAATAATCTGAATCCATCCTTCATGAAAGATATTTTTCAAATTAGATCCCCCAATTATTCCTCGCGAAATCCTAATAATCTTACTCATTACAGGCCAAATCAAGTTACTTTCGGCACTCACAGCCTCAAGTCCTTAGGACCACAGATTTGGAACTGCTTACCAAATGAGCTAAAGTCGGCTGACAACTTTAATAGCTTCAAAAACTTAATAGCTCAATGGGACGGTCCAACATGCAACTGTAATGCCTGTCGTTTTATTGTAAATAATGTATACACCGCGTAAATAAAATATATAAAAAAAAAAATAAAATCATACATATTCATTTGTTTATTTAATTTGGTTATGATTCAGTTGATTGTAGATATTCGAATTAGATTAGTTTATTTTTATTTATAATTAAGAAGCTATTGTATTATTATATATTCGAATTAAAATAAGTTGACAACAACAACAACAACAACAACAACAACAACAATCGATACTGGCTGCAGGCAGAGACATTTCAGACTGACTTTCAGACGAATTGGATTGGGAATCAGAATAGCTACGACGAGAAAGTGCATCAGCATTTCCATTAGCTGTGCCTGGACGGTGAATTATCTCGAAATCGTACTGCTGTAAACGAAGTGCCCAACGAGCAAGGCGACCTGTGGGATCTTTAACACGCATTAACCAAGTAAGACTACCGTGGTCAGTATGAATATAGAACTTCTTTCCTGACAAATAAGGCTGGTAGCGCTTAATTCCATCAACAACTGCTAATGCTTCACGCTCAGTCGTACTTCAAGCTCAGTCGTACTGTTTCAGCTGAGCTTAGTTCTCTACCTCAATAGGCAATCACACATTCTTTACCATCTATTACCTGTCCCAATACGTAGCCTAAGGCTGACTGGCTAGCGTCTGTAAATAAATGAAAAGGCTGACTAAAGTCAGGGTACGCCAAGATGGGTGGCGAACAAAAACGATCTTTCAAGGTTTGGAAAGCTAATTGACATTCAGGGCTCCAAACAAATAACACATCTTTTCGGGTTAAACGATTCAACGGTGAGGCAATTTTAGCGAAACTCTCAACAAACCGGCGATAATAATTGCAACGTCCCAAGAAACTACGAACTTCTTTAACTGACTTGGGAACTGGGAAAGATCTCACTGCTTCAATCTTGTTAGGATCAGGCGAAATTCCTGCAGAGGACACTACAAATCCAAGGAAATTGACCGAGGAATCAACAAAGTAGCACTTCGAAGGTTTGAGCTTTAGATTAGCTTCTCGCAATCGATCAAAGACCAGGCCTAAGCGATTTAAATGATCCTCGAAGTTAGACGAAAATATTATAATATCATCGATGTAGATCAAACAGATCTTCCAATCAAGGCATGCAGCACTCTTGTCATTAGACGCTGGAAATTTGGAGGAGCATTTGTCAATCCGAAACTTAAGACATTGAATTCATACAATCCAGCATGCGAAATGAAGGCAGTTTTATCTCTTGGACCTTCACTGACCCCACTGGGAAGGCCCCGCCCCGTTTAAATCTTGTTGGGGGTAACCTCCCTGGTTATAGCTTCCCTGACTGTAAGGAAATGACCGTGGCTGCTGTGGTTGTTGCTGTTGCTGGAAAAATGCAGGTGGCTGTTGTTGCTGCTGTTGTGGTACTTGTGATCGACAATAACGAGCCACGTGACCAACTCGTTGACAGTTGTTACAAATTGGCTGCCCATCCGTAGTGCGCAAATTGCGCCCCCGTGCACCATTTTTTTGCTGGGAAAACTTCCCCTTTTCGGGTTTCGGTCCCTCCCTGAAAAAATTGGCTTCCATTGCTGCAAGAATTTCTTGTTTGAACCCAGAGAGTTCCTTGTGGATTGCAGAGGCATTGGGCAAGAAATTTAGATTTTGTTCAAAAGCGTTCGGTTTTACTGAAAAATCACCAGACTTGCCAGATGCAATTGCTTGGATTTGCTGGGTAGAAACGTTTGGGACTTTGGACTGGGATGCCATGGAAACCAGTAAATTGACTTGGCCTTCCAACTCTTTGATACGGTTTTCCTGTGTAATATTACGAGCGGCGGTTAGCGAGTCGTGAACACTGGAATTTTTTGTGACAGCATCGCGCAAACGGGCAAGATTATCAGCTTTTGCAAAGGTGTCAGGCTGGTTTAGGATCACATGGTTTTTTATTTCGTCGTTTAGCCCATTGATGAAAATATTCATCATGTCCTTGTCGGCGATACCAAGGCGTTGACACTTTTTGATGATATCTGCGGTAAAATTTGAAAGAGGCTCATTTCGACCTTGCTTTCTTGAATAGAGCTCTTGACGAAACAGAAACTCAAGGTTTTGCGCTCCGAAACGGGATTTTAGAGCCTCAGTGAGCGACTGAAAATTGGCGACTGTTTCTGCGGTCTGTGTATGAAACCATGCAAGAGCGGGACCGTCCAAAAGTAAAGTCGTTGCTCCGAGTTTTTTCGCATTTGACCAGTTGTAAAACTTTGCAAAACGATCAAATTTCATGAGCCATTTCATTGATTTCTTCGTTAGGCAGACCGCTAAACGGACGAGGTTTGAAAAGACCGGCCTGTCCGGTACCCTCTAGGGCTGCTTGAACTGCTGTCATTTGCGTTTGCAGCTCGTTAACCGTCGCGTTCATTTCATTATTGACTATGATATCTTCGTCGGGCATTTTGAGAACAATTCACAACAAGAGTAAAACAACAAAATGCCCGAGGATAAACAGTTAAATGCAAAGTCACTGCAATTTAAATATCAAATATCCGGACCGCAACTGTTTGTGATATGAGAATCAAAATATCAATATCGACTGAAATTGCCGATCAGTTTCCAGATCACGCTGGAAACAACAAATATATAAAAGTCGTAAAGCGCAGTAAAGCCAATAAACTGTAGGAAATTCACCAAATACCGGCCAGCGGTAAGGTAAGAAGTTCACTTAATACACAAAGCAAAAATCGGACTTCTTCTAAAACTTGAAATCGTTCCAGGTCTTGAATAACAAAATTCCAAGACAAACAAAGTTACGATAATGGTCTAGAAAACTTGTTTCTGTAAACCCTTCTCAAAAGATTTTAAAAGTTTATCTTCTTGAATCTCTTCCTGCAAAATACGTAATGTAGTCCTCACACGGGGCACCAATGTTAGACCGCGGCTCGAAAAGGTCTAAAAAGTGTGAGTTCTTTCATCAAAAATCAGTCTCATCAGAAAAATATAGGAAACATCAAACTTACGACCTCAATTATTCGGCAGCGACTTTAGGGCAACAACAGGAATGACTCAATTCTTTACTCGACTTGATAATCGATCTCAGCAACAGTAACGGCAAGAATATATTCCTAACTAAACTTAAACTTAATACAACTAGCGACTACAATATCTTTGGTCCTTCGCAAATTCGGCGGCTTGTGGTCGGCGACAGTTCTTGCGTCTTGCGTCTCTACGTCTCGTCTCTATAAAAAGTCACTTGACGCGACCTTATGTCCAAACTCGAGGCACACCTAAAACTACCTAATAAGGCCTAATTACATAAATAATAACCAATGAAAACTTGAATATGAGAACAATAATATATATATGAACCAATCAGCATTTACTTAAACAGTATCGAGTTTGGCATGAGGCCGGACCAATAGGGTAACGTTGAATATTGCACCACAGTACTTTTTGCATCAAGTGCACACGTGAATTGTTCGTTGTTATCTTTCACACAGCATGGGCCATAGGCCCCCATATCATAACAACACCCTAGTACCCGTTACAAATATTCGAATTATGGATTTACGGCTGGCCAGGTAACGCTAATTATGCGACCTTGATTTTCTTGAAGTTAAACGTAAGGTTTTAAAATGCGCAGTTTCTTCTTTGCTAACCTAAATTTAGTTTACAATTCTTCGCTTGTCTGCAACTAAAGGGATTTGTATGTTGTAATTTTCGCATATCCACTTGGAGCATTTTGCTGAAGATTTAGATTTTTAGAGAGTAGAGTGCCTCCGACAAAAGCTCTTTCATCGTAAAGCACTTATCCTGATGGAGAAAAGACGCCTCTGGGATGAAGATTGTAGGATTCTGTTTCATAGAAATGCAGTACTATCGGTTGTCCTAAGTAAAAGGTGACAGCCTTGAATGAATCTAGCGATAAAGCTATTCTTTTACATCAGTCTGAAATCTAATGGTTCATAATCTTGAATATATAGCTTAAACTTAAATAACTGTTTCATTGGTATGGCTGCCTTGAATGCCGTAATATTCACCTTTAAAATTCAAATTTGTGATCAACTGGTACAAAGCAGAGCTAGCAAAATGGCCCAATGAAACAGTACAAGTACGCCGTGGTTATTGTTCCAATAAAATTGTCGGATCAATAGTCATAGGTCCTTTATGACTATTCTTCCACAGGTCCACAGTACCTTTTGTGATATTGGGGCGGAGATGAAAAATTCCTTTTCGTCTGCGTCCCAATATAACAAAAGGTCCTGGGTACGAGGTTGAACCTATGAGAGATGAAATCATGCAGGTGGGGTTAGGGTCTTGGGTTTTAGGGTAAGGGGTTTAGCAAGGTTAAATTTAGGGCGATAGGTTTGTAGGGTTTGTTTAGGTGTCATATTTTTGGAAATGACTTTTTGCCGGAAATTATCCAAGGCTATCTTTGTAAACTGACTAATCCTGACCACTTTGTCCAGTATGAACCTACTAGTTGTTTCAATCTTGTGATATAATCGTGAATCTTTGATCCCTTCTAAATCTTTAGATTTTCAGAAATCTAAATTTGAAAGAACAATTTCTCAGTATCCAAGGGACTTATGTTGAAAAGTAAGGCGCTGAACTTTAAGTTAGGTATCCAACATGATTCAGATTGATTTGTAACAAAGTCATTGCCAGATGCCATCAAATTTGTTACTTCGATTTTTCAGTAGCCTTCGAGTTACATTTGATTATTGTGTCTCATTTTCGAAATGGAGACTCTCGAAAGGATTAGAAAAAGTTCTGTAAGTTGTTTCAATCGTATGCAGTGGCGGAGCCACGGGGGGGGGGGATGGGGGGGGACAAGTCCCCCACTTTTCTCTGAGGTCAGTCTTCTAATTCGTCTAAATCCGTTGAGAAAATATCTAAGGAGGGGTTAGGTACTGATCTCTAGAGTTTTATAGACAAATAAGGGTGTTTCCTGAGGGTAAAAGGGCGTTTCCAGATTATAAAAAGGGCGTGGCCCTGCCCCCAGACCCCCTTCTTTGTTTGTCCCCTCCACTCTTTTGCGGATGGCACCGCCACTGATCGTATATGGGGATGCAGCTGACTGTTTTCGATGATCTTGACGGTTATCGAACAGTTGTCTTGAAGTTAACAATAATTTAACTGGGACATGTAACGGATTCGAAAACCACCGACATTAAAATTTATGAGTAAAAGAATAGAATTTATCAAGACTAATTAAGAAATGTGATAACGGTAAATATCTAAAGAATTTAAAACCCGTTATTTATTAAATTTATTAAAGTTATTTACTAACTTTGACTAAAACTCTGATCAAAATTAAAGACTGAAGAGAATTTTTGATATCTTCTTTATAATGAGTTTGCACAGGATAGACAAAAGGTTATCACCCAGCCCCACCTCAAAAGTCTCAACCTAACCACCAGCCCTATCTAATCGCGGTCTCAATTTCGTTTCCGTAGAACTTCTATGACGTGACAGCCTCATAGATATTGTTTAAAGAACCGCAGCCCGTGCATTTCAAATGAAGAACAGAAGAGGAGCGAAATTGAAAGAAGGGGAATAGTCCTTCTGACCTGTTTTGTCTCATATATTCACGGGCTTTAGGAAACTCTGAATTAAAAATTAGATTTTCTAATGATACATCGAGTTTTCTTTTTTGAGTTTTCTTCTGTTTCATTTCATTCGTGATACATCGAGCGCGAAGCGCGCGGTAGAGTGACGTGACCTAGAGCCATTATGCCACTCACTTGAGTGGCATAATGAAGCTCCGTCACGTCACTCTGCCGCGCGCTGCGCGCTCGATGTATCACGAATGAAATGAAAAATTAGAAAACTCGATGTATCATTAGAAAATCTAATTTTTAATTCAGAGTTTCCTAAAGCCCGTGATATATTTCAATTCTTCATGAGTATGGTTGAGAACAGAAATCGTGCCAGGAATCATGGATCGCTGGCAAATGGAATTGGGGAAGTATAACGAATTTTAGTAACGTAGCAAAGGGTATGGCAATGAAGCTCGAAGTCGAAATAGTCAAATTGGAGCAAGGCCCTCTAAGGGGGTACGGTGGAAAAAGGAATACCTAATTTCTAAGCTATGGGAACAAATTTGCAAAAATCGTATTTTATTGACGGAACGTTCGTCCAAAGGGAACAGATGTAAATATTTAGAGAACAAGAGAACTTTACCCAACTCAGGACGGCCACAGTAGTTGCCTTCAGGCTGAATGCAAAAAATGTACGGGAAAGGGTAAAAAGTGTTTGAATAAAGAGATTTGAATAGTTTCCTGCAAAATCAAGGAGCAGTGACTTCCAAAAACTTTCATCAACTTGGAATTGGCAAAATTCATTCAAGGAACAGTTAGTTACGTCCCCAGGGGGGGGGTATTCATAAATATTTAGGCTAGGGATACTCAGGCTACTTTTTTGGGTCTAAAATATGGGCAAAAGTTATTTTTTTGGTTCAGTCAATTGTACAGTAATTTTTTTGTGTTCATGAAATTCTGGATTATATTTTTGGGTCTCAAATATGAGAACAGTTTAAAAATATAGAAAAGCATGCTTTTGTTACTTTTTGAGTGTATAGTGTAAGAAAAATTATTTTTTTGGGTCAATTTTTATGCTAGGAATTATTTCTTTCGGTTGATGGTTTGTACCCCAGTCTGAGCACTCCTATCCTAAATATATACGAGTGCCCCCCCCCCCTTGGGGTTACGTCAGTGCTGTTATCTGGTCGAAACATTTTCAGGAAATGTGGGCTGCCCACATAATGAAATTTCATTTTCATTTCATTTTTCATTTCATATATTTAGCTAAGGGGGAGGGTCGCCCTTCAGCACAAGTGCTGGTTTCAAGGGGCCCTCCCATAAAATAAAACTAAATTACAAAAACTAATTAATATTAAAAACTGTTCGAAAGCCTATTTTACAATCAAAAAATTTATTTCAAAGTTTACAGTTAAAAGAAAAGAGTTCAACCCTAAATCAATTGCTTAAGGTAGCAGTTAACCCTTAGGATTTGAGAAATGTGAAATTTTGAGCCAAATTTTGAAATTTGTGTTATTCAATAGTTTATTTATTCCTTTTAAAGATAAAGCAGCCTCCAAGCCTATATAGATGTTCATATCCCCTTCAAATTAATATTTATATGAAGAGGTCATCCCAATTTCCCTCAGCAACAAACTATTTTTTTGGTTACTAAGGAGGTTTTTCGAAAATTTTGTCCAGAAATTGTTCAAAATCCCTCGTTTCATGCTCTTGGGCTCCATTCCGCCTTTTCCAATCCCATGACTCCTTTCTTTGGGCAACAACAACAGCGCAAAGAAGTGCTTTTTGTGGAATGAAGAAATGGAGGGGAGAACTAAAGTGATGCAGACCTGAAGGCCAAAAGTTACCAAATGTTTAGGAGTAAGGAAAGGAAGAAAAGGTTATCAAGAAAAAAATAAGTGACAAGNTCTCCACCAAAAATATGCTCTATAAAAAATTTCTTAAAACAAAGGACGAACTTTGGTTCCAAAGATACAAGGCCTTTAGGAATACCCTGAATCATACCATTAGATTGAGTAAAAAACTCCATTACCATTCATACTTTGAAACATTTAAAAGCGATTCTAAAAAGATCTGGAAAGGAATAAATGACCTGCTAAACAAAAAAACATCAAATAACACCGAAAGCATCAAACTAAATATTCGTGGTACTTTGCAGGGTGACCGAAAAACTGTTGCAAATGCTTTTAATCATTTCTTTACCAACGTCGCTCAAAACCTTGTTAACAAGCTAGGACATACAAAAAACCACTTTAAAGATTACCTAAGAGAACCTAATGGTAGCAATTTTTTCATGTCAGCTGTTGACCAATCCGAGGTGGAAAATCAGCTAATGAATCTTAATGAATCTAAAGCTCCTGATTCATATGATATTCCTGTAAAATTAATCAAGTGCATTAGTAGTACTTTGGCTGGCCCACTTGCGAACCTAATCAATAAATCCTTCAGCTCGGGATATTATCCGACGATGCTAAAGTATGCAAAAGTTGTACCAATTCATAAAGCTAAATCCAAACAAGAAGTGACAAATTACCGACCAATCTCATTATTACCCTTGTTCAACAAAATCTTTGAAAAATTAATGCATATCAGATTGATAAAATTTCTTGAACTTCATAAGATCATCTTCAAGCACCAATTTGGCTTCCAAAAAGAGAAATCAACTTCTTTAGCTATTCTCGACCTTTGCACTCAACTTGTAGAAGCAATTGAAAATAAAAAATTCTCATGTTGCATCTTTCTAGACCTTGCCAAAGCTTTTGATACAGTAGACCATGCCATCCTTATCAGCAAACTGGAATATTATGGTATCAGAGGCATAGCTCTTGAATGGTTCAAATCCTATCTCACAAATAGAACCCAAAAAGTCTCAATAAACGGAACACTGTCTGACTCTGGTAATATAAAATTTGGAGTTCCTCAGGGAAGTGTTCTAGGTCCTCTTCTGTTTCTCTTGTATATAAATGATATGCCTCTAACATCCAGTACCTTAAAATTCCACCTATTTGCAGATGATACGAGTATTTTCTTTTCACATAACAAACTTGAGGAACTTGAAAGCATTGTGAATAATGAATTAGCAAAAGTGTCTGATTGGCTAATTGCTAATAAACTTACATTAAACGTCGATAAGTCAAATTTCATAATAATCTCTTCAGCTAAGAAAACGTCTCCTCATAAAGTAGCATTAACAATCAACAACTCACCCTTAATAGAAAAGGATAGCATCAAATACCTTGGTGTCTTAATAGATAAAAATCTTACATGGAAACAACAGATTAAGCAAGTAAACATCAAAATTTCTAAAGGCATTGGTATACTTGCTAAAATGCGACATTATGTACCTTCAACAATCATAAGAAACCTTTACTTTGCTTTCATCGCTCCTTTTATAAATTATGGCCTTATCAACTGGGGCTCTGCAACAGCATCCTCCTTAAAATCAGTTCATCGCAACGTCAATAAAGCTCTGAGAATAATGAATTTTGATAATTATACTGCAAGCTCCAAGCCTATCTTTCAAAAATTTGGTATTCTCAATTTTGAAGATAGCTTTAAACTGGAATGTGCCAAATTTATGTATGACATAAGCAAAGGTAACAGCATAGATTTCCTAAGCGAGCTCTTTGAAAAAACAACAGAAAGACATAGTTATCAAACCCGTCAAGCAACGACAGATAAATTCGCCATTCCTTTAACTAAAACCAATCTGAAGAAACGTTTCATAACCTTTCAGGGTACTAAAATTTGGAATGATATCCCTTTTGATATTAGAAACAAACCAAGCAAAACAACTTTCCAACGCCATTTCCGCAAATGGCTTATACAAAAATACAACTAAAATAAAAACTTTCTTTATAGCAAACAAACAAACAAACAAACAAATAAAAACCATTCTCCGAATTCAATCAAGTAACAATGAAATATATACAAACACCGTGCCTCCTCTCCCAACCTTTCCCCCCTTTCCTTTTATTATCTTATGTAGTTTATAGTTTTTCACAATTTCAAATTCATAATCTTAGTTCATATCATACTATTCTCTTATATTCATTGTATTGATAATCGCATCGTCGTATATACATTAATTAATTAATTAATTTGGAAGCTACAAAGGACACTGGGCTCGAAAACCGCTTCGGTTCCTCCACAGTGCCCTTGGCATCTCTTAATGTTGTTTAAATTGTACTTAATCTCTTTGTTGTATCCTTTAACATTTATATTATAGTTGAACCTTGTAAACATTGCTGAATATAAAAATGAATTTGAATTTGAATTTGAAAGTATTGTGGAGCTAACCCATTTAGGGATTTGAAGACCATTGTTTCAGACTCATTTTGAATGACAATGAGTTCCTGAATGAATCTTATTACCTAGTAAACATACTAAGTTGTCATTACTTGTTGTCATTACTTTGTAAATACTACCTAAGATTTTAATCAAAATATGAGTGTCAATCTTGGTAGGTTGTCCATGGGTAGACTAAGTGGTGCCTTTAACAGGGCCATCTTTGTTGGCAGCAACAGACACTACCGATTCGTTCGCAGGTCAGATCAGATTGCATTTACAAAAAAGAAGCAGCAACAGCAACAACAACAACAAGATCTCTCTCTACAGGAGGTTGTGGCAGAGCATTGAATTACAGTTTGAGCTGCATTTCCGGATTTCGGCAGGGGGATTGAGGTATTTTGAAAAGAAGTGAGAGCAGCCTGCTGAAGTACAGGACGCTTGGTAATATGAACCATCTGATGTAAATACAAAATCATCCTAACTATTTATTTTGTCACAAAGTAAGGGATCGAGAGTTAAGCTAGCGCTCTGGCTCCCTATTGTCTAGCACATATCCATCATAATCGTATAATTTCATGAAAATAAATAAGAAAATAGTAGGAGAGCACACATAAGCGCTACCTGCTGCTAGAGGACAAAGTAGCCTACTTACATGTGTAAAGGAGATAAAATAGTCTGCCCACAATGGATAAAGGCATGACATATCTTTCATTCACAAATCGCAGCGCAGGAACAATCACTGTTTTGTGCTAAACCAAATAAAGGAAACTTTGCGGGGATACAGAAATTGATATATATTTACGCAGTCACAGACGTAAATTCATGAACAATATCTCTACTGTCGTGGAAAAAATTGTATCAAGCAGGTAGGTGGCAAAGAGAAGCATTTTCATTGCAGGCGTTCCAGAAAAGAATTTGCTTGGCCTTTGTGAAGGTGACGCAGGGCTCATTACAAAGGAAGTTAGGTGCTGTTGTTGAACGCCAATTGACCTCAAGAGTGACCCTCGCATGACAAAGAGATTGAGAATTGAGATAGGAATGGAATTACGTGAACCTTCGCATTTAGCATCACAAGCAAACTCAGCATTTCTCAGCAAGGACAGGAAATATTTTCACGCAGCTTTGAGTAAGAGCTCAGAACTTTCCAAGTCTCGTCACAACAAGGAACGAATTCCCAAGATGACGAAACACCACTCAGACACGGAGAGAGATACTCGCAACACGAACACTGGTGGTAAGATGGAAAAGAGATTTGATCTAGTGCAGGTGGAATCAAAATTAAATGCAAATATAGTCGAACATTCTTTATCAGAGCTTGATCTAGAAGAAAGCGGTTACCTTGAAGGATCTTCGGCGTTTGAAAATGGAGTTTTGGATCACGGGGGAAGCAAACTACTTGCAACTAATGGAGAGGGAACTCAATTGGACAGCAGGCAGTATGATTTTGGGTTCAAAGGACGATTCGTAAACACAGAAATCTCCACAGGAGAACATTTTCGAAATGCTGCTAGTGAGGAATCTCGACAAACGAACAATAATTATCACATCCCAAACGATGTTTTATCATGGTCATTTTCGAGCAGTATTTGTAGCGATGAATCATCTTTAGAAGGGGATTTAACTAACGAGCATACTCGTCTTACTGCAGTGGTAAATAATATCGACCCAAAACGCTTACACAACTATTTGAAGAGGAAACTGAAGCAAAAAGACAGTAATACTATTTTAGCATTAGGCACTCTGTTGCCGAAACGAAAGTTCAAAGGAGAGACACTTCATTGTGTACGATGCCATAAAGAGTATGACCCAAAACATGGCGATAAAAATTGTGTTTTGTTTCATAAAGAAGATGATGTCATGAACATTTCAGAGGATGAATTAGGAGCAGATTTTGGTTGTGAAAAATGTGGAAATGTATTCAGGCTCGAAGGAAAGTGGAAATACAAGCAAAGTTCGAATAAAAAGCATAACTGTGGACCATGTTTCTCTGGAAAACACACTGCTTGCACTGATGACGTAATTTATGAACCTGAGGGCCTTTCGAAGACATGTGAGGATCATGGATGTATTGTATTTTATGTATGATAGCTTAAAAAAGATAACTAGAACCTTTAGGTATATTATGTTCTTCTTGATCTTGATTTGGGCATTCGTAATAAAGACGGGCCTAGTTTGGGCAGCAGAGAAAAATGGTTCCAGGTGTGGATTGAGCACNTGTCAATACCATCTACCAAATATGGTATTGTCATCTGTCACGTGACTCCCATTGTTCGAAAATTTTATTGTCAAAATGTAGCTAATAGATAATTAGTAGTTGTCAGAAAGTTAGAGTCATAGCTAATGCCGTTAAAAAATGCTCTGCAAAAAACCGACAGGGGGGTGGAAAACACCCCCCCCCCCCGGAAACATTGCTTGACTGTAATGTTATTTACCAGCATAAAACGTTTACCGCAACTCTGTTATCTAATTAAAGTTCACAATTCTAGGGATTACCAGTAGCGTAGCCAGGTCTCTTCTCCTTCTCATTTTAGGATGGTTTCTGCAAAAAGGGGCGTTTTCCGACGTTCTGAAGGGCGTGGCCCCAAATTTTTTTTCAAGGGCAAGCCCCCGGACCCCCAATTTTTGCTCGCTTCGCTTGCAATTTTGCCCCCCTACAATGACAGCACCCTGGCTACGTCACTGGGGATTAAGTGCATGGATACTTGAGTATTTATGGGACAACAGACTTTTGAAAGAATAGCGGACTTGTTTGACGTATCGCTTTGCACCATCAGAATTTCAGAATATGAGAGCGAAACGTCAGATATGTCTAACATATTTTCGAAAATCCTTATCGCGCGAAAGGGTCTCATGATTTATCATCACTGAACGGTTAAACGGGCATTTGACCAGACAGAACATGTTTATTTTCCCTTTCGATAAGTCAGGGATTTAGCCGATAATATCGTGATAGGTACCATCTTAATTCTTTCCCCGCCGAAATTTTGCTCTTCCCCGCCGTGATTTTTGTGATCCACGTCTAAAATTTATAATTTGGGAATTTTCCCAGCTGTCTTTTTAATGCCCGGCGGGGTCGTTACTGGGGGGTGTCCGAGAGGTAGGACTACCGGTGTTAAGCAAACTATTTCGTTTTGAACGTTTTCATTTTTTGACAAAGAGTAACTTGTTGGCTTTCAGATGGTCTTTTATGGTTGCTAAGCTGTTACCTGGGAGAACCAGGTTCATATATGCAGTCAATCTCGTCCCCCGGGCCTTTATATGCAGTGGCTTTGCAAAGCCATTGCAACTCTTTGTTGGAAGATGTCGTCGTGATATACGCAGCCCTTGAAAACTGGCCTAATGTCTAGATGAAGAAAGTTGTATCGACCCGTTTTAATATAAATTTAGTATAGCTTTAATAAGTTAAAGTGAAATCCTGTAAATGACAATCATACTTTTTTAGCTGCACATTCTGTACATTCTGTAAACATGAAACCGGTGAACTTTGATATGACGAAACAGTTGATTTCTATTAAAGCGTTCATATTACATCTACTCTTTCTAAGACATATTTGTCAGTTTAAATAATCTCTTGTTACATATTGACAACTTCAAAGTCTCTCCGAACCTTATTAGAAATGCTCCTGTTTAGTCAGGCGGCTGGGTGGTACCCAAAACAGGACTAGAATATCACACTGGTCACCAGTTTATCACTCGTATTTCTCTGTTTAGACCATACTTTAGGCAGCATGTTCTTAGTAAATGGAGCTTTTGGTTGACTTCTAGGCTTTTTGAAAGTAACAAAAAGGTCACTTAGATAAATTGAACCACCTAGTCATTCATAAGCCCTGTTCGTCTTTTCAAACAAGAATTTTAACTCCCTTCGATGAAGCGACAACAACAACAACATCAATTCAAGAGCGTAAGTGAAAGAACTTCTGATCAATTCAAAAGCTTGTAAGTGAAGAATTACAAGCTGACTAATCTTGTCAAATTTACTGCTTGTCCTATGGCGAGCATAAAGATCCTTTGTTAGGGGTTAACCGCGTCGCTATCCAACATGACCTTGCCTGAGATACAAAAGCCACATGCTTAGGCCCAAAGAGAAACCCGCCCATATATTCACTTTAGTTAACCACCTACTTAACTGTTGCGCTGCAGGAGCTAAAGAACTGTTCTCGTAATACTTACAAGTTTATGCATATTTTATGCAATTTTTCTATTTGCCAAACATTTTAAAATCAAATATTCATTCACCCTTCTATTTTCCAATGCGGTGTCGCTGTTTGAGGCATGCGCCAAAGGGTTGTATTATTTACTAGTAGTGATGTAGGATTGCGCTAAAACAGCGAAATAACAATTGTGCAAATTGCGTTATTTGTCGGGGAAAGCCACAAAGCTGTTCACTAACAAGACTTTCTCTAGTATCTTTACAAACTGATAATCTCAACAGAATTTATTGGCTGTGCGTAGGTTAATCTTTTAGGAAGATTATTCCTCGAGCGATGAATTTTTTGGATAAATAAGAAGTATTTTCATCGCGTATTAGCCAGGCTTAACATGAATCCACTTCTAATGAAATGACAGATACTGTAGTATCTATGACGTCTCTTCGAGATGACATACAAGAGAGACCCAGAGGAAGATGTATATGCCTAAACCAAATTGTATTCAAAATGAATTACATCAAAGTAACAGCTAAAAAGCAACATTTTCCTAAGCTGAATCCAGTTACATTAAAAAAGGATTCTACGTGAAAATTAACCAATAAGGGTGGCTCAGTTAAATTCTTGTGGTGACTTATTATGGGGAGAATATCACAGAAGAGAATATATGATCAGATTAAAGGGACCCAAACTAATGGCTTTAGGTCTGGGTCAAATTGCACGTTTTAGAAAAATATGGCGGAAGCAGAAGCAAGCGCAACTTAGAATTTTCGAAATGCACAAAGATTGATAGATGGAGCTTGTTTATGACGTCAGAATATTTCTAGGATGAGACGTGAGCCGTCAACAACATCAGAGCTTGTGGGCGCTAGTTGACTGTCTGCATAGATGAACCTTCTGGGACCGCAGCTTTCTGCCATGGAGATATTCGCTCGCAAAGTACTAATGGGGTTGCTGTAGTGTTTTTTTTATTAATGCAAATGCACTACCTCCATATGAGGTATGGCAGCAATACAAAATAACGCAACACGAACAATAATTATTACTAAAACTAACGGTAACTAAATGACAAGAATCAAAGAAAACAAACAGTAACAGTAATGCAAGGGGGCTGCAAGGCCTTTAGGAACCGTTTTCATTTCGTAATTTTAATGCTTCTTTTGGAAATTTGGATAAGGCATATATCACTCACTCTTACTCCTCATAAGTTGAACGAATTGCAGATTAGGAGGGAGTGATTCTACGTTGGCCAACCTTAGGAGGGGCATTCTAAGTTCCTCATATGCTGGGCACTCTGTGAGGAAATGGGTCTCATCCTCTATGAAATTGTCTGGGCACATGGTACACAGTCTTTCTTCGACTGGCAGACCTTTGTGTCTCCTCTTCTCAATATGTAAGTCGTGGTCGCTGCATCGGAATTTCGATAACACCTTTTTCGGGCTGAAAGGCATTTGACTGGTTGTACAAGGTTCCATCTTAAACTCATACTTAAATAACTTATAAGATCGCAGTTTTCTATTACGAATATTGTCTTTGTCAGCAGTGCGGAGCTTATTTTTCCAAAATTGTTGGAAAAAGAGATTCAGTTTCTCTTTGCAAAGTGCACAAACTCTATTTGTACTATACAGAGATGGGTGCTCCCATAAATCTGCAAGACCTATTAACTTTAAAAGAGTTTTAGCAGTAGAATACCAGCAAGATAAGTCCCCTAAAGAGTTTGTTGTTGTTCTAAACGCTTTTTTAGCAAGGCATTCTTCATCCATTTGGGTTAATCTGTGCCAATATTTTATCAGTCTCATAAAGCCTGTAACTGTAATTGGTGACAGCCCCAGTTCTCCAGCAAGAGAAGGGCAGTTTCGTTTAACCCTAATTTAACCGGGCTTTTTCTGAACTAACATAGGTAGCCGGGGGGGGGGGGGGGGGGT
>REGM01000025.1:1363418-1408526 GCA_004194415.1 Aurelia aurita | reverse complement strand
GGATCTTCGAAGCAGGAACCCTGGCTGAAGAATATTTGTCCTCATAGATAATTATGCAAGGTTCAAGGACATAACTCAGATGTGCCAGAGTGAGAAGGAGACCAGACAAAGAGATGTAGACAGGGAGAGTTTCCTGACGGTAGTTAAGGTAATTACCAGCAGTGGCGTGGCTACGCGGAGGGATGGAGGGCATTTGCCCCCCCCCCACTTCTATCAAAAGATGGTCCTCGAGATTCGTTCAAAAACGAGGAGAAAGTAGCTGGGGATAGGTAGGGTGGGTAAAAAAAATTTCAAGAAATGCTGGAAAGTGACTAGGAGAGTCATTCTAAGCCAAAAAAGGTTTGCATTTTTTTTTAATTTTCCCAGACGTACAGAATTGTTAAGGCTTCCATTTCGGGGTCATGGATTGTGAGAAGCGTTCTAAGACAAAGTATAAGGTATCTTTGCGCAAAAATTTCCCCAAAGATGGTGATTCATAGAAAACTGTTATGAAAATTGTCAAAGTTTCCAATTAGTGAAGATGGGATGGAAATAGGGATTCCAAGCCAAAGAAAATGATGTTTAATCAAAAATTTTCTAGGGATGCTACGTTTTACAACAAATTTCACAAAATGGTCAAAAATTATATATTAATACAGCAAACATGGGATCGAGAGAAGTGTTCTAAGCCAAAGTAGAGGGCGTATCCTCAAAAAATTTCCCGGGAGCTCCGCCCCCAGACCGCTTCATTTTGATACTCCCCAGTTAATTTGTCCTGGCCACGCCGCTGATTACCAGATTCAATGTACAGAGTGCCTACCCGAATCTATACACATTGTACAAGATACTTGCAACGCTGCCAATTGGCTCCACAAAGTGTAAACGCACATTTTCCAAGCTGAAGTACGTAAAGAACAGGCTACGATCGACATGGGACAAGAGAGGCTAAATTCATTGATGATGATAAACAAAGAGCGTGATTTGACTAAAGCTGTTAGTTTTGATGCAGTCATCGACGAATTTGCTGACACACCACTGCTAAGGAAACTGCTTGTGCACTGAATTCTATTCTTTGTATATAGATTGACTACCTGGAAACGATTTGATATATATTTGTTTCTGACACTGGACAATGTCGAGTTTTATACTGTAAGACTATTAGTTACTAGTATGAGTGTCATGATTAAAGCTCTTCATTCTCTAACTGAATTCTGTTACAATTCCAATGTAGACACGAGTGGATAAAACACAAAAGCTTCGTTTATATAATTTGCTTAAAGTTTGAGAAAGTCTGGGCCTGTATTCCAACGAAAATGAGTAAAGACAGAGAAAGTGTTTTAACTCAGCAAAAAAGAGATTTCCTCTGCATTAAATATCAGAGTGAGCTTGATTTAGGGATAATCAACGTGTCTTGCAAGAACATATAACCTAAACATGAAGATATTGACGCAAATAGTGATGTGACGTCATCAAAAGGAATATATGGCCACTTTAAATCAACTGCGCATGTGCGTGATGACGTCATAGGATTTGACTGTAAACCTTTGTCGGAAAATTTCTGAACTGTGCCCCCCCTAAGAGTCCCTACCCATGATGCCCCTGGATCCCCCGGATTTTATCTTCCCGTACGCTCATGCTGTCGATCAATATTTTTACAAAATTCATCCACATTGTTTGCCTTACCCATTTCATTTTACCCCAAACTTACACATTTTACCCCTGTGGACCTAACAAAAATGGTAAAAAATAATGTCATTAAGAACAGAATGGCACGTTAAAAAAAACTGATGTTCTCTATAAAACATTTCCTTTGGCCCTAACAAAATTAGGCTGCGAGAAGCAAAATATAGCTCAAAATTGTTCTAACCATTATACTAGTTTCATATAAACGAATTTCTTATGAAAAAAACCCAGAAAATCTATAAAAAACAAGACCAAATTTAAAGACGAAGGGAGATTGAAAATCCGTGGGAGAAGGGAGAAACTGCGATATTTTGAAGGGAGATTATGACCCCTTGCTCCACCCCTGCATAAAAGCTTCCGTTTTTCATTCCAGAAAATAAAGACCATTAATTGGCATATCCTACTCAGTAGCCCTGTCCACAAGTTGCTCAAAATTTCTCCAAAAGTTGCTCAAAATTTCCTAAAAAGTTGCTCAAAAGTGGCCACTTTTTTCAAAAAGTTGCTCAAAAGTTGCTCATTGATCGTCATTTATAGGAGGCCAGGTGTCAGAGAGGTGTATGAATAATTGACATATATCCATGAATTTAGTGTCAAGTATGCTTTAAGAATTGCCTATTTACTTAAATTCAATTTTTTCTCCGATCATGCAACTGCATCTTTGTTTCCTGGAAGTTTTAGCTCTTCGATACTAATACTGTTTGACCTATCTCACACATGTTCAGCATTTCAACAGAAACTATGTGTTGTTTATATAAAACAACAACAACAATAACATAAATTGATAAATAAATCATCATCATCATCATCATCATAAATCGTTTATTACAAAGACCAGTTTTTCACTTGCCAAGCCGTTGACTGCCATCCTGATCACAAAACAGATCCTTCCCATGTTAACTTTTCATTATTTTTGCAGACAATAGACAAAACTTCATTGAAATTGTTGTAATATTGCTAAAATAATGACAAGTTTCCCAATATTGCGAAAGTTGTCAAAATTCCAAAAAGTTGCCCAAAAGACTAGAAGTTGCCCAAAAGTTGCCGAGCAACTTGTGGACAGGGCTAAGCCTTTGTGTGTATTTGAAACGAGTCAAAAAGCTTNAAAAAGTTGCTCAAAAGTGGCCACTTTTTTCAAAAAGTTGCTCAAAAGTTGCTCATTGATCGTCATTTATAGGAGGCCAGGTGTCAGAGAGGTGTATGAATAATTGACATATATCCATGAATTTAGTGTCAAGTATGCTTTAAGAATTGCCTATTTACTTAAATTCAATTTTTTCTCCGATCATGCAACTGCATCTTTGTTTCCTGGAAGTTTTAGCTCTTCGATACTAATACTGTTTGACCTATCTCACACATGTTCAGCATTTCAACAGAAACTATGTGTTGTTTATATAAAACAACAACAACAATAACATAAATTGATAAATAAATCATCATCATCATCATCATAAATCGTTTATTACAAAGACCAGTTTTTCACTTGCCAAGCCGTTGACTGCCATCCTGATCACAAAACAGGTCCTTTCCATGCTGAATTTTCATTATTTTTGCAGACAATAGACAAAACTTCATTGAAATTGTTGTAATATTGCTAAAATAATGACAAGTTTCCCAATATTGTAAAAGTTGCGCCCAAAAGTTGCCGAGCAACTTGTGGACAGGGCTATATCCTACTTATCAAATTGAAAATTTCATTTCATTTCATTCATTTTTAATTCTTTATACAGGGTAACAAATAACAATAGATTTTAATTTTTTTTGTTGCATATTGAAGTAAGGCCTGAAACATACATAATTCAATACCTAAATTTTTTTTTTTTCTCCTTACCAAAATAATTCATGCAGGAAAGGGCTAAAAGGGGCCATCCTATAAGGACCTCCATTTTCCAAAATAGGCAGTTCTATTTCAATTATGGGGAGGGGGGGCAGCTCTATATGACAAAATGTTCTAAAAGCTCACTTGTGGGATATTACAAAATTTCCGAAAGAATGCGCCTAAATTATCAAGAAACCTGACATCTCTCCTGAGCTATGGAATGCCTGCTTCAGACAATTTCGTACAATGGACAAAGTTTGCATTTCTAGATGGTAAGAATGCAATTTTAACTGCATTTCCCACAGTGCGGTAGCCAATTCGGGAGTTGGCAATGGGCCCCTCTCCTCAGGTTATTGCCAGAGATAGCTCTTTGAGTTCTATCAAATCCGCTGAGAAACTTGATGCAAGGCAAAGAGACTGCAATAAGCTTCACCAGTAAAGTAACAGCAACTTCTTGTATATTCTTATGTCACCTTAACCCATTTTAAGCTAATCTGAATGGCAGAAAAAATATTTTTTTGCTTGCTTCGCTCACATATCCACGAAGTTTTGCATTTGCTATCAAGTGGGCTTCTTCAAATTCATTGAATAATTTGTAAGGTGGTTTGGCGCAAAGCCTCGAAAAAATTTATCAATAGAACATGGGCAGTTCTAAATTTTCCTTAGGATGACCCCTACCCCCCAATTTATAAAGGCTCTGGTATAAAACTAGAGTCTGGTACCCAGGGTAGTATAAACCATACAGTTTCATATACCATGTAGTCAGGATTGAGTTCGTTATTTTGTAAAGATGTGAACGTTTGGCTGAGCTTTGCCGACTTAAATCTGGACAAAAAATGCACTTAAAACACAGAGAATTTGAATATTGTTTCCCAAATCCAAAACTTTTTGATTAATTAATAAACTTTCTGAGTCTTATGAAGATGATTTCTGAAAAATTATGCAGCTTCCTAAACTATCTAACTCACAGTTTCACATGCCTTACTTAGAAGCAGCATTACTGACCATGTCTGTGGCGTTGTAATGAAGGAAGATTCTGGCCACTCTCTTTATGTCCTTGGAGAAGGGGTGCCAAAAATGATCTGGCCACCCCCAGTGGAAAACGGCCCACCACGCCACTGTTTCCGATGATACATCAAGTGTTTCTTCATTTTCATTTCAATCTTGATACATCGAGGGCGAAGCGCTCGGCAGAGTGATGTGACCTAGAGCTATACTTGAGTGGCATAATGAAGCTCCGTCACGTCACTCTGCCACTCTTTTCTCCTTCGATGTATCACGATTGAAATAAAAATCAGGAAAAATACTCGATGTATCATCGGAAAATCTAATTTTTAATTAAGAGTTTCCTAAAGCCCGTGATATAAACCAACCTCGTCCCCAGAGCCTTTTGTCATATTTGGACGGAGACGAAAAGGCTCTGGGGACGAGGTTGAGAACTTCTAGCTTAATTACACACTTTTCAACATTGTAACTAGTTAGTTTAGGTTTTCTTTTGGTTTAGGGGGTTTAGTTAACAGGGCAAGCTGTAAAGCAGTATTTATATATATTGATGTTTTTACGTCATCAGAAATTGTTGCTCCTGAGCAACATTATGCAGCAAGGGTATAGCTCTGGTACAATGATCAGAACATTTTTTTCTTCTCTGTTGATCCCATTGTGCCTAATTAATTTTCTATTCCACCTGCCCCTATATAAAGAAGTTGTTGCAATTGGTCAGCTTTGTACCATGCCTCTATAAACAAATCAAAATATCAAAATATTATAATATGGCCTAGAATGGCCAAATATGAGCTAAAAATTAATACTAAATTATGTGAAAACAATCTCTTTCAAGTGTTTTTTGATAAATGTTTGTGTCTTATAAAGAAAGAAAGTATTTGGGCTGTTGATTGATTGCAAATGAATTGTTTTTTGCAGCAACAATATAGTAAACAAATCCTCAAAATGCATGAAATGCCTCAAATATTAAAAATTCATGTTAGTAATTAAAAACAAAGCTGTAATTAAGATTAAAAACAATTATTTCGTAAGTAAATATACAGAAAACATCATTTTCAAGCATGTTTAGATTTACTTCCGTGTTCCGTGATACATCGAGCGCGAAGCGCGCGGCAGAGTGAGCCATAGCACTCGCCATAGGATGCGTTGATAATCATTGAAAGTATTAATGTTGAAAGAAACTTTTGGTAGCAAAAATGGCCTAAGATTTAAGAAACTGGCTACCGAGCTCAGCATTGGATGCATATTGCATATTTTAGGCCATTTTTGCTAAGAATTCTTATGAGTTTCTTAGATTTTTAAAGCTCTGGATATAGAATTGATTAATTTTTGTTAAAAAGGCTAACAGCATCACAGAATCCCATTCAAAACTCCCCAAATCAAAAGGATCATTAATACTTCCTTCGGTACTTTATGACGCTTAGAAACCTTTAGAAGAAACGTATTGTTTGGAAATTTTCATGCGATAACACATATCTTTGAAGCCATTTGAAAAAGCAGTGGTTTACCAGGGGTGGTCAAGTACTGTAAAATTTTTGACCCCACCTTTGTCCTGGGAACAAAAGTAAACCAACCCGGTTTTTGCCTAGGTTCATGGAAGAAACCCCAGAAAAAGCCAACTTTTTGGGACATAGCTGGTCAGGATAAAATTTCAGGTGTTCTAGTAGAATTTCTGGAGCTGTTCGGTTAATTTCCTCCACATCTTAAGGCTTTTGACATCCGTATGACGTAGCGTATGTCCTTGAAATTTCCAGGAAAAGCCATTTTTTTGCCGAATTTTGGGTGCACTGTTGTAACCTCTGTCCCAAGTTTTCCGAAATCTCACCCAGTTTTTATATTTTGTAATTGTGAAATACGTGTTTTGAATTAATTGGTGTTACCTCTGTCCTTAGTATTTGCTGGATCCCACCCAGTTTTGAGCAATTATTTCAATATTGTCCATGAATTTACCGAAAAAAAGCCAAACAACTCGGAAAATTTTTGTCCTATGATTTGAAGACAGAATAAGCCAAAACTTTTCTTAAATTATTACGATTTTAGTTTATCCTCGAAATTGAGCAGGAAAAAAACCAGTGCTGACAGCGCGAAAACAACCAGTTTTGGGGACAAACCTTGCCAAGTGATCTATTGTCCAATAATATACAGGAAAAAAGCCAAACTCACTAAAGGCAAAAAAGCCACCTTTTGGGGACAGAGCTAGCCCAAAGTTCTTAGAAAAAAGCCAATTTTTGGGACAGACCTAGAACCACTGTTCCTATAGGACATGACCACCCCTGGTTTACGCAACGCAACGTAACCTATGTAATCAGGGAATGGGCCACTAGTTTCGACCCGCACGATTTAACCTGCGTTTTATTAACCTACATGACCTGCGTTTTACACTAGCCGGGAACGGAGGGTGATTCAGACACGCAATAACGATTCAAAATAAGACGTTGACTTGAATTGAATATAATTTATGTGAAAAGCAACAGCTAATCAGATCGCTCATGTGGTAACACATTGAAGTGAATTTATGCAAAAAGCAAGAGCCAATCAGATTGCTTAAGTGACCAGCCGATGCCAGGGCCTTTTCGTCTCCGTCCAAACATGACAAAAGGCCCTGGGGACGAGTTTGAGGAGTTCTGTTCCAAATCCTTTCCATCCTAATTCATTTAGAGTTAGGATCATGATATTTTTATCGAAATCCCAAAGGTTTCACGGGACATTTTTCGCCCTGAGTTTATCCCCCTAACTTTTATTAGAGATTACGTTCTCAATTCTGCAGGCGTCTATGGCACGCGAAAGTCACCACAATTAGATAAACCCGGTTTATCACCAGATAAACTCAGTTTATCTCAGATAAACCTAGTTTATCTGAGATAAACCTACTTTATCTGCAGATAAACCCAATTTATCTCAGATAAACCTAGTTTATCTCAGATAAACCCACTTTATCTCAGATAAAGTACTGCCTCTGCACGATGGAGATAATTTTCCGATGCCAATAGTTCTTCAAATTTATGTAACTGATCTGTTCTGTGTTGTTTGCACTTTTACGAGGAACTGGACAATAATTATTAATTAAACATTATGAAAGTTTTGTCAAGTATGTTTTCTTACTTCTTCATTCTACTCAGAAAGTTTGGAGAATGCTGGTATATTTTGGTTACCATTTTGCGAATAATATTTTTAAAATCGAAATTTAACGATCGGCCATGTAGTCAAATTTTGGTGATTTTTGACTCACGTGTACAAAGTACAAGTGGAGTCTATAGGATGATAGGGAAATTTCCTGTCTCCTGTCTTCTGTGGTCTAATTGGGTATTGTTTTTGAACAGACAGCGATTGTCTGGTCGATTGTTTTTGAACAAACAAAGCTTGTGATCATGCCTTGCGATATTACTTGTCTCCAGTGCAATAATTGTTGGAAAGCTCTGCTTGATTGGGGGAAAGGACAGGCCAAACAAATAGGATTTTATGTCTGTGTCATGGCTAACTGACTTCAATTCAAATTCAAAAGTAATTACGTAAATATGCAAATGATCAAAACAAATTCTTTCTTTTACCACAATGGGCTGTTCAGTTTCTTAGGTGCACAATATCAGGTATCATTTCATTTCATATTCGAGTATGATTATTGCCGAGCCTCGAGCCTTCGAAGTATAAAAATAAACTAGCAATAGTTATTACTAAGGTGCCCCACACCAGATATAGCATGATTGTAGTGCGAGGTAAAATGGACTGGTATGGTTAGAACATTCCTCTGGAGTGCATAACACAGGATAAATTCAACTTAGAGAGTGCAGATTATTGATTCCATGAGTTTCGTTCCTTATTTCCGCCGTTTGCGTTGAGTGAATTGTGATGCGAGACAAATCGGTATATTGGCTTTTAGGCGATTAACAACAGGAGGACACGGATGTGACGTATTGCTCTTTTGTTGAGCAAAAGCAATTCCATTGAAATGGCAAATTCCAACCATAGAAATTATCTGCAGCAATTACCTTGGTCGCTTTTTCAAGCAAGCGTTGTTATTGCAGCGGAAAATCGGAAAATCCTAAAATCCATCCAGTTGACAACATTGAGCAAATTATTATGCAACTCCACTACCCTTTCTTCCTTTGAATAATGGGTCTATTCATAAGCAACGCAAGAACGTCAGTTGATTGTAAACCAAATTTGTTTACAAAAAGCTTGCACAAAGTCACTTCTTTGCCTTGACTCGCGTGGTCTTACTCAACATGCCGCTCAACTCTTACCAATTCAACTGAATTGATATTGCTGTAGTTGCATCAGTGAGGTAGCCATAGCGACTTAGTAAAATACAAACTACAACGAAAGCAGTAAGTCTGCGTCTTTCAAAACTGGCTAAACCCGTTTTGAGAGACAACCAATCAGACTCCAGGTTTCTTAAACAAGCTTGCGTGAGAACCCGTCAAACCTGTATTACGACGAAAAATTCCAAATATGCGAGGATTTGAGATTCGAAGCCCTAGACCGTGCAGCCTCGTATGCGCGCGGTGGGCTATACAGCCCCACTTCGGTGTGGGGCAATCACTACTTTTGAGCCGTTTGACCGATTTTTGCGCAGTAAACGGCCGCGGCAAGGTACTACACAGCTAGCCTTGCTAACGTAGAGGTAAAAAGGATAATGGCTGTTTATGCTTGCTTGCATTCAAGTAAGGATATGGAATATCAATACCACCTCTAATTGACTCATTGTTGCTGAAATCAGTAATGACGTCAATGTTAACATTGAAGGGCTTTCTCGGAATCTGATTGCAAGAACATACAAAGTTGAGGGCAATAGGACACCTTGTACACCTAAGAAGTAGCCCTATAAATTTTCCGTCGTAGCTCAGGAACAATGGAACAGAGTTTGAATGCTGCCTTTTCAGATATGTACTTTGATTTTAGCTAGAAACTAACTTCCCCATACTTTTTCATTGACATTTTTTACAGCTTTTGAAGGTTTAAAATAACGTCCTCAAAGAACATTTTCAAGGCTTGTCAAGTCTATGAACTTTTTCTTGAAGGTTTCATTTTTTATAAAAATTGTTCTTGTTTTAGAAGCAATTGAAGTTTTTGAAGCTGAAAAACATTGTTATGTAATGGGATTTTCTAAAAATGATATATCTCCTACGACCTTCTCAATAATAAATTTAACGTGAGTCCCCCCAAGGGTCCTTTGATTCAAACAGGAGTACTTTTTGGGACGGTAGAATTGAGCAAAATGTTCTCAAATTATTTGGCGATGAAATTTCAGTCAATTTATCAAGTATTAGTCCCCATTAATCCACCTGATATTAGAAGTAAACTTGCTCGCAAATGACCAAATCTGCAGATAATGTGGGTTCATTCCAGATAAAGTGGGTTTATCTGAGATAAAGTGGGTTTATCACCAGATAAAGTGGGTTTATCAACAGATAAACTAGGTTTATCTGAGATAAAGTGGGTTTATCTGCATAAAGACAAACGTTGTCAGATAAAGTGGGATTATCTGCAGATAAAGTAGGTTCATCTCAGATAAACTAGGTTTATCTGAGATAAACTGGGATTATCTGGTGATAAACCGGGTTTATCTAATTGTGGTGACTTTCGCGTGCCATAGGCGTCAGCCTCATATCAGACCTTTGAAAAAATGTCAAGACGGAAATGTCAAGACACACAAAAGTGTTTATTTTCAGTTCAAGTGGTTCAAGGCAACTTCAAGGTGATTTGCAATTGAAAAAGTATGTGTTTATTATTCTGTTCTATGGTAACTTTCAAGGCAATTTCCAATTTAAAAACTCCCAGTATTGTTTATTTTGAAAGATCATTTGATTCCCAGTCTTATGACCATTATGGCACGACAAGGTTGGTTTTTGTGCACGCGCGTACTCAGGGCGCAGGACTTTATCTTATTAGTTATCTTGCAAAAGCCACACACGTGCAATGATATCAATTGCTAGCTTGATCAGGGACCTGACTTTGAGCACGCGGACTCCAGCCTTGTTTTTAAATTCCTGCCCCAGTTTTCTGAAAGCATGTAGGTCAAAACGCAGACACTGAGAACAAGCTCCTCCTACCATTTTCCATTCAGCAGCGTTCTTAGTCCTGCTAAGTAACTTTTAGCATGGTCAAGCTTTATTGACCGACGGGCGGATGATCTCAACGTTTGCATAGTGCGTTGAGCATTTCTTTCTTGCTAGTTGAAGTCTGCAAAAATTTGCGACCCATCCACAGGCTGCTTTTTTAGTATAAAATGTTCAGTCTTAAGCTGACTATGCACTTGAAGTGTTTTTCTTGGCGCTGCGCTGAGCAGATCAGCTTGGCATTTCAAGAGCCTTTCATCATCATCATCATCATCATCATCATCATCATCATCATCATCATCATCATCATCATCATCATCATCATCATCATCATCATCATCATCATTTATTTATTTACAGTAGGCGAAAACAAAACAATAGCTAAAATTACAGCTAATTAAGGCCTACTATCCTTTATACTCTATAATTTATCTAAATAAATATAAATGCTAATTACAGGATATAAACATAAAAATTGATGACCAAACCTTTGCTACATATATGTTGCAAAGCCTACCGTTGCATTTTTCCCCATTCCAGCATCTTGTTTGTTTTTTAAAAATTGGAAGGGGGCTAGAGTCTTTTATCTTATGCGGTAACAGCTGCCACATTCTATTATAAGGAAGGCTATAGTCTCGATTCCAAAGAACGTAGTGCGCGTACCTTTGGAACTTTCTTGGGAAGACACGAGTCTTATAGCCCTCTTTGGAAATAGAATGTGGCAGATAAAACCGAGATGACAAAGATAACTAGTTCTCTTATTTCATCTTGATGTTGCCAAATATATGTGCAACAGGTTGGGTTCCTATTATGTTTACTACTCAAAGAAATTGAAAATAATAATTGAGAAGGCAAAATTAACTGTAATTTTAGCTATTTTCAGTTTGCCTAATGTAAATAAATTGATGCTGATGATGATGATTACTTTGGCAGCGGCACCGAGAACACTTTAAATGTGAATTAACTTCAGGCCTCTTTTGCAAAACCACTTAGGGGTGGCGGTGTGTAGTCTAGTGGTTCACGCTCTCACTTTCGATGCAAAAGGATGCATTAGTCTATGGGTACCCATACTACCTAGTAAGACGAAGCAGATGTGCTTATATGCTTCTGCGAAGGAAAAATGTCTATACTTCAGTGGAGGAGTAGAATTTTCTTCCGCAGAATAATACAAGCACACATGCGGCGCCTAACTACCAATGCTCAATCTTTCATCCAGAACACTTTCTGTTCCTCTCATTCGTTACAACACTGTACTGGTCCAAAATTGGATACCGATCCGGAGTTGTAAGGTAATGTGCGAACGGAATGTCGGCAAAGTAATCAATACAAGTTACATATACCACCACCTAGAGTATTGCCCCGTTAAGGAGAACGAAGTAAGGCACACATTGAAGCTATGCGTCTTATAATTACATCATGATCATTAGCATAATTACAGCATGAACTTTCCCCAAAACACCATGTGCTTCAAACTATACCAGGCGAGTGACTGATGATATTATACAAAATAAATATGTACGCAATAGTACCTAACAATTAATTATCAGAACAAACCATTAGAAAACCTCAGGCAATATTTACCGAAAGGCGAAAAGGCGTAAATGATGGGATCGGACCAGTCCAATGTTATACTTTGAAACCTTGGAATCTGTGAGGAAATCTTTTCTCAAAACTCTTGAACCGAGATACGGGGAATCGTGTGAAGATACTGTAAGCAGGAATGTCTAGATTGCTCAAATATCCCAAACATTAGCTGTTTCTCAAATATTTTCCCCCAAAAATTCCCTTGCGTCATTCTTCTTTACTTGTCAGTAAACTTCGTGCCCCAATGACAGAGCAGAAACAGCGCGCAAATGCGCGACACGTCGTAACTTTGAGCCCCCTAGCTCCTTGCAACAGATCCCGAAATAAGGCACCACTTGATATTTTATTCTTTATGTCTCAAACTCTTAATTTATCGTTTCAAAAAGCTTATGTGGGCAAGCACTAGTAAGCCAGCATGCACGATGACGTCATTTTAAGCAGCGTCATTTTAAGCAGTTTCTGCTGTCTGCCCAATAGAATTTGGGATGAATATTCACCTCAAACTGAAAGGCCTTTATGGGTACAAACCGAGTAATCCTGCGAGAGCCGCGTAGGAACCCCGTACAAATAATTGTTATAAATCTAAATTATTACATGCTTACCCACCGATAATACGTCCACGTTTTCCTAGTTTATCCTCAATAAATAACCCTTTTAGCTATCGAGAAACTAAACAACCAGAGACAGTAAAAACGAAAAGAACATAGAGGTTTAGAAGCCTTGAATTTCTTTAAAATTGGGGACGGGGGCGGGGATCTAGTTCGTCTCCTTTTCGAATCGAGGCTCGCTATACGGAACGGAGATTTTTATACGCCAAAAGTAGATTTCTTTGGATATCTGGAGATGGGCGACATCAGAATTATCTAACAACGTTATCTTCCGTAAATCACCTTTCCCTACTTCAAATCATGTCAGGAATAATATATGGATTGATCAAGGGCGCCTACCTTGTATGAATTAGGTTTATTCGCAGTCCTGTTTTCGTGACATAGTTCACACAGTAATTGCTGTATTGTAGTCTTTTTATCCGAACCGGAAGACGTAAGGGGGTAAGATGACGTAAGATAACTTTGTGGTTTCAGATTCAGGTGTTGATGTAATGCGATATCAACTGTTATAAGAGACGACCACAGGGAACCAGACAGGGCGCTTTTTGATTGGTCAACACTGATAGACGCACAGAGGGTCCAGTCGTATCCCTTAGCAAGTTCCCTAGTTTTCGTTTCTTTGCCTCCCTGTGATCCGGATTATGAAAACAACACCTGTGTAATTCGAGATTGGGTGACCTCATCTTTTGTAATGTGAGATCTTTGTTCTCATTGGTTGCGGTTGAACTCGCGGTTTTTTCAAATCCCGCGCGTCGTAACCCAATCTCGAAATACACAGGTGTTGTCTTCATAATCCGGATCACAGGGAAGCAAAGAAACGAAAACTAGGGAACTCGCTAGGGGATATGACTGTGATAGACGTTAGAATTTGAAAGTCACCGTACATGTATTAAAAGGACAGCAATTGCTCCGTGTACTATGTCACGAAAAGAGGACCGCGAATAAACCCAGTACAAGGTAGGCGCCCTGGGATTGATATTCGTTTTTCGCATTAAAGACTTAACATCGCGGTGACACTAGCTCGTATTTCCCACGGTTAATCGAAGTGTTAGCTGCTTTACGAAATCTGGACTTGATGGCAGATGGGTTATCTGTACATCGTCCTGAGGTTTTAAGGTTTAACAAATCTTTCTAATGGACAACGCGAGAAGGGACAGGAGAGACTGTAAATTATAAAGACGGGGGCCAATGTTCTTTTTAGAACCCCTGATAACTTGATAACACCACACTTTTTGCAAAAATGTTAGTCAAACGAACTACTTGTGACGGGCTGCATACATTTGTGCACTACATTAGTCACATTAACTTACTTCAACTGGAACATAAAAAATATTTGCGTGCATTACAAACTACAAGCAACTACGACAAAGTGCTGTCTGCCCTTTTACATAGTTTCTACAAGGACAAACTCTTGCAAAAGTAGGACTCGCAGAAGTGCAACTGTACATAAGTTTCTCATCCTGGAGGGTGCAAACGTTACCTTGTAAATTAACTGCAGGGGCAACGTATGACGCTTTCTTGTCCTGTGAGCTACAGCTTCCATGCTCTTTTAGCATCTCAAATGAATTTATTGATGGGAAATATGCTGGCTCACAGATTAATCCTGCAAAAAAGAGAAAAATTAAATCAAAATGAGGTGTTCACCTGGTGTCTCAAAAAAGAAGTGTTTGTAAAGTCACCAAAATTTGATTAAAAAACTAACTTTCAATTTCCTTGCACGCCAATTTTGTAAAAGAAATGCAAATTGTCTGTGATGGTTTTGAATTGGTAAAATTTAAATGATTTGATACCGGAAAAAATAACAACATAATTGAGCTTGTCACTTGGAAATAAATGTACGAAACATTAATGCTATTGTGCCATGCCAAATTAATGCTATTGATTTTCAGATTTTCAGATTTTCATTAATTTTAAACAAAATAGTATAAGTTACCAGCTACTTTAAGAATTTAATTACTGCGAAACAAAGAACAACAAACATAACATTATAAACTAAATGAGAACTAAAGAAGAGCTAAAGATTGTATTGTATTGTATTGTATTTTATTTTTTTTATTTTATTTTTATTTTAATTTGTTTATACACGGTAGCCCCGTCAGTCCGATTGGATTGCTTTTCAGGGGGCCGTGTCCAAAAACTACAGCTAAGAAATTACACTTAAACTACAAAATTTACAAAAATAAGAATTTTGATTAGGTTCTATTATTTATTCCTTTCTTGAAACTGGCAAGGAAGGGTGCTTGTTTAGCGTCGTGTTCAAGTTGATTCCAGAGTTTAGCTCCACGGAAGGATATCGCCTTTTGCCCATTGCTAGTTTTCCGTAAAGGCAGTGAAAGATCAGTATAAGTATTTCTCAGTNTGGCCATCAATTAGAGATCTTATCAGAAAAGAAACGGTGTCGCTGACCTATAAAGCATTGAACTCACTTGCTCCTCAATATTTAGGGGAACTTTTCACTAAATGTTCAGAGCGTAGTGATCGCAATCTTCGCTCAACAGAAACAAAAAATTTGCAGATACCTCTGTTAAGAACATGCACAGGTCAAAAAGCATTTTCTTATCGAGGAGCAAAATTGTGGAATGAGCTTAATACGGAAACTAAATTGGCACCGTCCCTGGCTACCTTTAAAAAAACCATTTGAGAGGTACATTTTAATTTTCTTTTTACTTTTGTTATCCTCGATATAACAAGTATATTATATAGGCTATATCTAAATATTGTACATATTGTAATTTTCTTTAATTTAGGCTTTATCGTTTTTGCACAGGTCAATTTGTAAAACAGTTATTTATTACTGAAATCTGTAACCTGTATAAATATTTAAAAATGAAAATATTTAAAAATGAAATGAAATGAAATGAATCAGTTTTCTTAAACAAGATTTTATAAGATGCCATTACATACCACTCGACCAACGGAAACAAAATCTTATCATTGCTAACATAATTTGTATTGTATCATGCAAGATTTGAATGCTGATTAAAATCACAAATCAGTTTTCTTAAACAAGATTTTATAAGATGCCATTACATACCACTCGACCAACGGAAACAAAATCTTATCATTGCTAACATAATTTTGACGATCGAAAAAACCGAGCAAAATTCCCTTATATTAATAAGGAAATTTTGCTCATTTTTCAAATTTATAGATCTTTTTAGGACATCAGGTATAAATTCCATAACGTAAGAATTCAAGTCAAATCTTGGATGCAAAAATGTCCTCCGAATATTTTCTTCCCATAAAAAATGCCCCTTCACTGGCTACTTTCAAAAATTTGCTGAAGCAAGCTTTGAAAAATCAAAGGGTGTGAAAGTTCTTTTACAACATCAAACCGTTTCTTTTCCTAATATTGTATATCAATTTTTGTTTTTCTTTGTTATTGAATTGTATATTAATTAGCTTAGGTTTTTAGACAGGGCACATTGTAAATCAGTTATTTCTTTTCATTACTGAATGTATTACCCTGTATAAATAATTAAAAATCAAATCAAATCAAATGTGTCAATTTCTCAATTCACTCTCTACACTTCATCTTCAATATTCGACACTTCCCGTGAAAAGTTCTCAATTTTACGAAAGAGACTTTACACATCCAAATAGAAACTGAAATTCCTAGCTCGTTTAAGAAAGTGTGAATCGCACATAGTTCCGCTTCATGCATTTCACAAGGGCCTACGACTTCACCAATAGAGGAGGAGCGTATGAAATGTCGTACCTTTTGCTTTACAAACTTCTACGCAAGATCGCCCTCCTTTACCAACAAAGATTTCCCTATCTGTGACAGGAGGCCAGTTGTTATCGACGCATAAATCTTGATGCTTCAACAGCGCATAGATTCTTTCAAGAGTACCCTCGAACGTGAATTCATACGGCAGTTGCGGCCGACCCTGATGGAAAGTAAATATGAATTAATAAATGAGTTGATAAATTTTATCAGAAACAATGCAATAATCATCATTAACTCATTCTTTTTGACCCCCAATAGATGACAGCGGAAATGATGGCGGCGGGGACGGTTTCTTCATAATTCTCTGCGTTCTCCTGTAGTGTCTCAATCCATTCTGAGGAAATGACCCTTGGCGCAATCTCTTCCGTAATCACCTAACGAGGCGTTCTTTCATTAGGCTACCACCACTAAGTAATGCAGCAAAAGGTACAAATTTCAGTTCAAAGAAAAAAACAATTTTGCAATTTTGAGAAAAAGTTTGCAATTTTTTCTTTTTATTCTTGATGAAAAAGGCATCAAGGCCAAAAAGGCCTCTACATATAATTTCAAAACTCCCAGAAGAACACGAGACTCGGATCAGCAAATCGTATAAACTATCAGGATTTTAACTTTTTTAAGGCCAAATATTGTTATGTAACTGGAGAGGTTTTTATTGCAAAAGGCAAGCAGATTTCTCCTCTTCTTTTTCAATTATCTGAGGTTCTCTTGCTAGGGAAACTGTAAAAGATCGAAACACCAGAATGAAAGCGTCAATCATGTTGTACTTTCATGGCATTCCACAGATCCGTTAGTTAGAACTGACTCAGCTCAACTCAAATTGTCATTATTAAAGATTGTTCAGAACGTTTCGAATCATTCGCAATTCATTATGAAACCACACAAATGAGAATAAGAGTAAACTTTAAAAATAACTGAATCAAACTCCTTGCAGGTCTTAGCTATGATTCTAAAAACATCGAGAGAAAAAGAATGCCCTGACTCCTTGATAAGGGTTTACACGACAGGCTTTCTATACTGTTCTACATTTCTCCCGGGAATCGATTTTGATGGGACAAAAATTGGAGCAATGCAAAAAAATTGGCGCGTCAAATGTTTGGTCATCATTTCAAACACTAATACAATTTGATAGGATCCATTGAGTAAACTTACCGTATTATTTTTCATGTATTTCAGAGCTGTTTCGAGTTCTGCTTGATCATCTAAATTGACTGTTTGTACTTGAGGTTTTCCGATGTACTGCGCTGCATAGGGATGTTGTGACGAAAGTTTGCGAAACATCGGCTTTGATTTGAAGAACTGAGAGTTGTCTCGGTCTGCGAATATCAAAATGAAGCAAGATGACATGGTGAAAATTGTTACCTACGGGAATACCTAACGGGTGTGCTGTCAACAAAAGCTATATGTGAAGCATTGGAGAAACAAAGTTAAAGAATATTTCATCAATCTAAAGCTAAAGAATTGCAGGAAAACGGAAAGTCAAAGTCGAAGAGAAATAGCAAATTAAATGACCAGAATAGTACTCGAACCTGTGACCAGTGAATATGTACATCGAAGCTTTACCATTTACCAACGCAAGTATTTAACTATGAATTTTCTTCACTACTTTAGTCTTCTCTACTGTTCATATTTACGAAACAAACGCAAAAATATCTTTTACAGCATAAAAATTCATGGTAAATGGTTGTAATATAGGTACAATAAACGTGGCGATTATATAATTGTATGTCCCCATTGCAGAACGTATATGCCTAGCGGGGCAATTGTTCTTGTGCACTACTTGAAGGATGTATAAAATACCCCTCCCAGTTGAGGATAATTCTGCATACAAAATGTTCGAAAGGCATACGTTTTTAATAAAGTATCTCTAAGAAATCTGCTCAGTTTCCCTTCTCACTTTATACATAAATCTATGCTCATAGGTACCTTTTTTTTATCCAGATAAAATGCTTACAATACATGCTTACTTACTTTACCTATTAATACTATACAACTATACAACACTACAGGGACGATAACACGAGGAGCAAAATATCCTGGCTACCCCATGTTCTTACATATAACAAAAAACAATGAACACTACACAAAAAGAAAACAAAGAATACTTGTAAATTAATCACCATACGCTAACTGTAACATAAATTAACTACAATGAACGTTTGCGGCATAAAGACTGTGGGAAAGGAGTTTCAGAACATTCCCCTTCTCCCCACCGAATTATATCAATTTGATCGGTGGATTAAATGCAAAAAGGCAGGGGTTTTGGTTGGAAGATTGTACCACCATCTTTTCCGCAATCTTTCATTTCCATTAAGTATATAAATATAACGTAGCTACTCTAAATGGAAAAGAAATGAAAGCCAAACAATAGCCAAACAATGTTTCCTCATTTGACCAGGGCTCTTAGGTGAGCGAGGTAGGAGGCTACTAAAACGTGACTTACTAAGTGGTGGCATAAGCTTTGCATTCAAGAAATAGCAACCCTGCATGATTGCTTCAAGAGGTGCTGGTCCTTCGAATGGGAATCCCATACCAACGAAAACCTGGAAAGGAGGAAAGGAATAAAAACACGGTAACACACAAAGAACAAATAGCTTAGCTAAGCACCCCTGCCTGCATAAAATATCTCAAACACCCCACCAGGCTA
This sequence comes from Aurelia aurita, assembly GCA_004194415.1. NCBI lineage: Eukaryota > Metazoa > Cnidaria > Scyphozoa > Semaeostomeae > Ulmaridae > Aurelia > Aurelia aurita. The sequence continues at coordinate 1,389,424 of REGM01000025.1, read as the reverse complement.
AAACAATCTTGCAACGTTTGCAATATTCGCAAATTCCAGATCTGCATGTAAACGTTGGAGCTATGTACTAAATATTAAATAAAGTCAGTTTGAGAGATATTTTGATACATTTGCAACATATATTGTCACGACCTTAGCATTCAAGCGCTGTATCCTTTCAAAATAAGACAGATGAGTTACATCTTGCATTCTTTAACTAACTGTTAATAAACAAATCTATGTCTGGTCTGAAAATGACCGGGTGAGTAAAAACAAACTTGCACCTTTAGAGGAATCATCAAAATTTGATTATATTACCAATCATGACATTTATGCGTGTACATTTGTCTCAAGGACCAAATTCATTCGAGATCTATTGCTCGAACTTTCATATGAAATCGCAAATTAAGGACTTTCGGCAAAAACTGCCACGTTTTGTAAATACCGGGTGCGCCAAAAAAAGTTCAGGCATTTGAAGATTCCTAGCACCTAGAATACTGGATTGATTTGAATGAATCGAATTCTTCTTGATGGGTAAAGGACCAAAGGTATTTTTGTGATTTTTTCCTGTTTTTATGAATACTGAAAATATAGGTAAATTCGACTTTACGAAAATCTCTTTTTGTGAAATGCATGAAATGTGAAATCTGTGTGAGAAATTACTTACGATTTGATCGAGTGTTTTAGGCCCTTTTTCAGCCATTTCGCAACCAATGAATTTTCGTAAAGTCAAATTTACCCATTTTCCTTGCTCATAAAAAGACGAGGAAAATCACAAAAATACTTCGGTTATTCTGCTATCAAGTGGAATCTAAGTACTACAATTTTTCAAACGCCTGAACTTTTTTTGGCGCACCCGCTATTATTGCTCAAATTAATTTTTCTATTTCTATTTATATTTTAATTTGTTTATACATGGTAGCCCCGTCAGTCCGATTGGATTGCTTTTCAGGGGGCCGTGTCCAAAAACTACAGATAAGAAATTATACTTAAACTACAAAATTTACAAAAATAAAAATTTTAATTAAGTTCTATTATTTATTCTTTTCTTGAAACTGGCAAGGGAGGGTGCTTGTTTAGCGTCGTGTTCAAGTTGATTCCAGAGTTTAGCTCCACGGAAGGATATCGCCTTTTGCCCATTGCTAGTTTTCCGTAAAGGCAGTGAAAGATCAGTATGAGTATTTCTCAGTGTTTTGATGTTTCTACTCGAGTTTTTAATGAACAATTCAGAAAGATACTCAGGTACATGGCCGTTTAACGACTTGTACATCATTGTAGCAGTTTCGCTTGTAATAATATCACTTACAGTTGGCCATTGTAGACTGTGTATCAATGAAGCTGCAGAAGAATCAAAATTGCTGTTTGTCACAATTCGAGCCGCTCGATTCTGTAACTTTTGAAGGGTTTGCATCCTGGTCACCCCACAGCTTCCCCACACTGAACAACAGTAACGAAAATAGGGCTCTACGATGCCCCGATACATCTTACACAACGTGTTTTGAGGTAAGAACTTTTTAGAATATTTCAAAAAGCCTATTGCGCGAGATACCTTAGCACGCGTAGTATTAACTTGTTCCTCCCAATCCAAATTTCTATCGATCATCACACCCAAATACTTTGTATGCTCCACACTCTCCACTTGACAGTCACCAATACAGAATTTAGGAGAAGCAACAGTTTTATCTGCAATCTTTTTAATTTTAGGTCTGGAACCTATAACCAGTGCTTGAGTTTTCAGGATATTCAAAGAAAGTTTATTTCCTTGCAGCCACTGCTTCAAATGATTCAGTTCACTATTTAGGGTTTGGTTTATGTCTTCTATGCTTTTTGAAGAGTAGGAAATACTAGTATCATCGGCGTACATCGTCACTTTACTTTTGCGAAGGGAGAATGGAAGGTCATTGATATAGATAAGAAACAAGAGAGGGCCAAGGCAGGAACCCTGAGGAACACCATAGTGAATTTCTTCAGTTTTAGAACAAACCCCATTAACTTTGCAGAATTGCTTTCTGTTAGTTAGATAGGATGTAAACCATGTAAGTTCTACATTTTCGATACCGTATTTTCTCAACTTAGCGAGTAAGATGTCATGATCTACAGTATCAAATGCCTTTTTGAGATCAATAAAAATCATTGCAGTGTATTTGCCATTGTCCATGTTAACATACCAGTCATCTGTGCTGTTTAGAAGACAAGTGACGACCGAGTGAAGAGCTCTAAAGCCAGACTGATTAGCAAACAAATGCTTGTATTTAATGCTTGTATTTACATTTGGTTATGAACAAGCTTTTCAAAGACCCTGGACAAAACAGGGAGAACAGAAATAGGTCGGTAGTTAGATCTGTCATCTGGTTGACCACTTTTAAAAATGGGGGCAACTCTGGCGATCTTCCAGCAGTCTGGAAAACAGCCAGTTGTAATTGAAAGATTGAAGATGTCACAAAGAGACTGAGAAAGTAATTTCTCAGTCTCTCTCCAAGAAATTTAAGAATTAAGTAATTAAAGTAATTAATTAAAGTAATTAATTAAAGAAATAATTAAAGTAATTAAAGCAATTAATAATGAATGAGTAATTAAAGAAATTTAACGTTTACCAAGACGTAATTTCATTATCTCTCCCCCAGAAAAACAAGAAAACGACCCCCTATTAAATCTATTTGGTCCTTGACATTAATATAGAAAAGAAAATTTTCAGATCGGTAACATAATCAAATTTGTGTGACTTCCTGAAGGTTTTTGACTGACCCGGTATGAGTTTTGGTGACATCATATCACAAAAATTGAAACGGCTGCCATTTTAGTACAATACTTTTACGGAAGTAGAAAAAGCCAAAGAAAGAATAAAATCATTTGGTTCAGATTAGCCAAGACACAAATATCAGAGGCGGATCCAGACTATTGCTATTGATGCTCGAGCAACAGTCCGATTTTCCAAACAATAGGACATTTTTTTGATAGCTATAGTTGTTAGATTAGAAACATCTCTTCGTTAAAATCGTATTATTTCGATTCCGCTTGTTGAAACTAGGCTTTATACCCCCCCCCCCCACCATACCCCTTTACCAGCCTTGGTGTCGAGAGCTACTGCGAAGGAGTATGCATATTTGATAGACCACTTTGCTTTAGCTTTCCCTTTGTTCTGTCCATCGAGACGAGGTTTTAACAAAGGCCAATATTCCNATCGTATTATTTCGATTCCGCTTGTTGAAACTAGGCTTTATACCCCCCCCCCCCACCATACCCCTTTACCAGCCTTGGTGTCGAGAGCTACTGCGAAGGAGTATGCATATTTGATAGACCACTTTGCTTTAGCTTTCCCTTTGTTCTGTCCATCGAGACGAGGTTTTAACAAAGGCCAATATTCCAAGCAACTGTGGTCGGCAAATTACTGCAATCACACACACGGACTCATAGAGGCAACTTTTAGCGGGAGCAACAGTGAAATTTGAAAATGTGGCTGATAGCCAATCAGAAAGAGTTGGAGAGAAGAGACGAATTATTGAGAAGAAGGAAATTTGGATTCTATTTTGGGCGAAGAAAGAGAAGGAGTCTTCACAACGAAGTGCCTAATCGGGCCCAGGTAATGTGATTTTTCTGCACTGCAGTTCACAAAGACGCAGTTGGAAAGGGTACACACTTCCCCCTGTTCGGTATGTTACAAAGTTTCCCAATTAGTAGCTCCAATATTCTCGTAACCATGTTATCCGATGTTATCTATACGGACAGCCAGTAAAGTGCTACAAATATTTTGTATGCCTTCATATGTTAGGTGTATGGCCCCAAAAAAGTAATACCAAGCGACTTGCTGCATCTCTGTTTTTTTACCACAGCTTCTTTAAACGGACAATTGACGGACAATGAGTGCACAGAGATTATGAAAGACTTTTTTGTCCCTACAATATGTTTAGTTTTGAATTTGAATGGGAATACCTAGGAAACTTGAAGAATTTAATTCAAAGCGTTGCTAATACAATCAGAGGGCAGTTTTGTTGTAGGCTAGAGATATGACGTAATGGGATGACACCTCAACTCCAGAATTTCGCGGCCAGAAAGATATTTGATAGTTCGAGTAATAGAATCTCAAAAATTCTACGATAATATAAAACACACCAGATTTACGATATTTGATTTATAATCTAACTAATATACAGTATCTTTAATTTTTTTATGATAGATTGGGCTTTATGAGATATTTTCATTTGAGAGAGATCCTGGCTTAGATCCGTTTCTAATAAGAACTATTTAGGGCGTTTCCATGTAGTTTCCTTTTAAAGTAGGGCGTTTCACACTATGTCAAAGGGCGTGGTCCCAAAAATTTTCCGCATTCGGCGCATATGCCCCTCCTTTGATGCGCCTTCGGCGCATAGCAACTTGAGCTATAGTCAGATTTTCGCCTGGATCCGCCTCTGAATATAGATAAACCAGGCCACATGAAATGTGATGAAACATGGTCGATGCACGGGAGAGAATTAACGAAAATGAAAACCGTTGTCCGAAGGCAACCGACTACACATAAATCTACTAAATAGTTGCCCCAGAGCTTAGATCCTCGAGCATGCACACTCGAAATATGGAACATAACTTTCGCGAATGCAACTGCATATTACACAGGATATAAGCTGGATAGGATGAAGGTTACCACAAAAAATTTTTGTAAAATTTTGCCAAAAATTAAACTGACCATTTAAGATTGGTGCAAGGGTCGGTGCTAATCGGCCGAACAAATCGCTTTGTCCTGCGCAAAAAATTCCATTTCACGAGAAAATCTGAAAATCAGAAATTGACTTTCTAATTGTCACTAATTGTTTCTAATTGTTCACTTTGTCAACCGGATGCAGTTTTCTGGCTATACCCAAGAAGAGCGAATCGAAGTGTACAGAAAGGCAAAAAGGAAGTTTGATAAGACAGTAGAACGTGATATAAAAGGAGAATGTCCAATGTATCGAGGAAAGTTTTGGGAACGTGAAAGAAGAGAAATGGAAAAAATGGAGAAAAGGAACAAGTGTTACGAAAGAGGAGGATACGAGACGGTAATGTTCGTGGATGCAACACCAAATGGAGAGCTAGCAGCAGAATGCAAGAAAGCACTTAAAGATTCCGAACTAAAAATACGCGTCGTTGAAAGGTCGGGAAATCAATAAGAAAAGTTCTCAGCAAATCAGATCCATTTCAGGAGACTTCTTGTGGCAGAGAAAGCTGTAAAGTTTGCAAGATAAACCCAAAAATAAACTGCAGAGCAAGAGACGTCGTTTATAGAGTTACGTGTAACGGTTGTGTGGGAAGGAATAGTAGAGACGGAACCTATATAGGAGAAACAGCACGGAGCATTGGAGAAAGAGCAAGCGAACACTTTTTCAAAATTCGAAAACAAAGAGAAGAACTCGGTGTTGCACAAACACATGGTAGAGAAACATGATGCGGTTCCGCAAGGACTAGCTTTGGATTTACTGGCCAAATGCCCAGGTGATGCGATGCTCAGGCAAGTCACCGAAGCAGTCTTCATAAACGAATTAAATCCAACATTGAACACAAAAGAAGAATGGGGAAATTCGAATAAGTTAAGAGAACGCAGAACCGGATTCGAGCCAATTAATTTATCGAACTTAAGATCGAAGAACTGTGAAAGAACGCAACATTCGGGAGATTCAAAGCATTTCCCTGCGAAAATTTTTGGATAACAACAAAAAGAAAAATGTGTAAGTGTGTTTCAAATAATGTTTTATAACAAGAAGGTATGAAATTACCAAAATATAACTTAGCATACAACACACGGGATTGTTTCCCGCTCATTAGGTTTCTTAAAATATGCAAAGAAATTTTTGCCTAAACTTATTCTTTGCAGTTTATATAGAGGTATTGTTGAGCCACATTTGAGATACTGCTGTTCTGTGTGGGGGAACTGTGCTGAGTCCCGACTAGTTAAACTTCAGAAATTGCAAAATCGTGCGGCTAGAATTATCACAAATAGCAGCTACGATGCTCCTGCCGAAGCTTTAATTAAAGAATTAAAATGGCCAACTGTGAAAGATCTGATTAGAAGTGAGACAGCAACAGTTGTGTATAAGTCTGTCAATAATCTCGCTCCTGATTATCTTTCACACTTGTTTATCAGAAACTCTGAACGCAATATCATCAGTCTAAGAAATGCCGATACTGACTTGCTAGTACCATTCATGAAAACTAGCAATGGGCAGAAAGCGTTTTCTTTTAGTGGAGCGAAGATCTGGAATCAACTTAGCCGCGAGGCCAAGCAAGCTCCCTCTTTATCTTCTTTTAAGAACAAGATAAAGGACTCTCGTAATTAGTTTTTGATTGTATATATTCTGATTGTAATTAGTTTCTTTTTACCATTATTATGTATTACTTGTAGATTTTTAATTTGTAAAGTTTTTGGCACGGCCCCCTGAAAATCAGTTATACTGACGGGGCTACCGTGGATAAATAATTTTAAAATGAAAAAAAAAAAAATGAAAATCTATTAAGATCATTGGCGATAACCGCTGGTGAAAGCAAACATGACTTTCTAATAAAATAAGTGGTCATCAGCCCAAGCCTGGGACTTATTGCTATCGAAAGTCAAATAAAAAGTGTCAATCGGGTACACTAATGGCTAATAATTCTTTAATTACACATGCTATAAGGAAATCAATTTCAGATTTGAAATAAAGAGGACCCAGAGCCTCAGACGACGTACAGTTCATTTCTGAAATATTTTGAATGCAAAAGTTGCCGGAATTCCCACGGGAGTAAACCTTTGTCTTGTATTTGAAATTCCGAACTCTTTACATTAAACAAGTAAGCCCTCACCGAAAACGATTGTACCAATGGTATTGATTTGAAAGCAAAAACTGTAACGATGCTTTTGAGGCGAAGACTGTACAATAAATACTCAGACGAAGAACCTACTCACCTTAGCTGATCTTAACAGTTTCATGAGCTCAGGTCGTTGCAACACACCGTGATTTTTCACGTAAGAAGGCATCGTTAATTTGGAATTGCCATTACTTCCAACAGTTGCATGTACTTCAAAGTATTTACTAACGGTATCAAGGAATTTCGTCTTTTGGATATTCTGCAATTTTGAAAAGAAAGGATATAGCAAGTAGTAGGTACAGTGAGTAGTACAACAGGGTTCAACGAGGCGAAAACGACATAAATTCTACCGGCGGAATGTGTTTACACGGTGCCGACAAAATGCTCTGCAAAAGAAACTACGTCACTGATTTTATGCCGAATTTCAATTCTACTGACATCAACATCAAGTAAACGGGACCTAAGTCACCGTTTGGAGTGACTAAAATGCTGCAGCCTATAGTACTGCTATCATTTTTACAAGTTTTGCCATATTATGAATGAGCAAAAAATACAGATAGAACTCTTACCAAAACAATGCATCTAAAATACCCAAAAAGAGAAAAGATGTAATAGAAAACAAAGTAATCTAGAGAAAGGAACGATTCAAACGTTATTTGGTAACTAAACGACTAGCATACCTCACCATTATTTTGTTCTGGTTTTATCGACACCGCAAATTGGTGAAAATAAGGATTTAATGAAACCAGGTAGATCTAAAATCGGTTGCAAGTAATCAAATCAGGAGATGATTTCGATGATGACGATGACGATAAAATAAGCACATCATCCAAGGAATATGCAGCTCAGATTAAGAAGTATCAAAACGATGCCATGGTGGTGTCAGAAGTTTTCTTCCCTCAGAAATAAAATAGTTCCTTTTCGCAACTGGGAATTTCATTGCATGATTCGCAAGCCAAGACGCCAAGGTGAAATGCGTTCCATATTGTTTCTTACTGATCCAATCTATCCTCTGTTTCTGAAAACATTTAGAAATGCCGTTTCATTAAATCCTTCTTTTCGCCAATTTGTGACAGCGATCAAAAATCAAGAAATGATGGCGGTCAAGGTTGAGCATTTAGCTACCAAACAGCGTATGAATAATTCCTTTATCGATAACTTTGTTGTTGAACAGGCTCTTGCTTAATGGAAACAACACTGAAATGTTAATCATTGGTACCCATAAGCAATGCAAGAAACTCTCGAACATATCTATCAATGTTGGAGGCAGTGTCATTGAAGCGAGTGAAAAAGCAAGGAATCTTGGTGTAATTTTCTATATGCATTGGACAATGAAATCACACGTGAATGCGTTGTGCCAATCAGCTAGGTAACATCTGCACAGCATTAACCTTACTCGAAGGTATCTTACCAAGGAGGCTGCATACAAGTTATTCATGCATTTGTCATATCAAGACTTGATTGTAACAATAGACCCTTTCGCAATTTGCAGAAAGGGATTGAGGAGAGCGCGGCCAATTCAGCCAGCCTTGGCAACAAGTAGGAAGTCTTGGGAATCCTCTCATCTGCAGTGACGAATTTACGGTTTGCGGCTAGGTCACATCTCTTTGCAAACTTGAGTTATTTTCGATTTATTTACTATGGTAAGTGTTTTCGCTGGATTATTTAGCCGTCTTGTCATCCTTTCGCCCACTTGTGAGCGTATTTTGAGCTCAGGTGAACGCAAACATTGTCTAATAACATCAGTGTTGAAGCGACTTCATTGGTTGCCGATTTCAAGCAGAATACAATATAAAATACATATTTTAACCTTTCAATGTTTAAAAGATCTTGCACCAAAGTATCTTAAAGAATTATTGAAATTACGTAAGACATCTCGTTTCACTAGATCTGCAAGTGATGAACTATTATTGGAAGCGGGAAAGACCAGATTAGTAACGGCTGGTGATCGTGCTTTCGTGAATGTTGCTCCAATCCTTTGGAACAGATTTCCCTATTCGATTAGAGCGTGTGACACTGTAGAGACGTTTAAAATCTATTTGAAGACCTATTTCTTTAAACAGTAAAAATGTTTTAACATTTTTTGATAAAACCTTGTGAACTTATTTATATCTTTTAACATATTTCAATTAGGTTTAGTTATATAAAATTGTAATGCGCCTATGCCCTGTGGAAATATGGCGTAATATAAGTGCTTTTTGGGTGCTTTTATTATTATTATTATTATTAGTATTATTATTATTATTATTATTATTATTACTATTATCATACTTCATTTTATACATAACAGATTCTCTCCCGGTTCATTTTTTCTTGGTCACCCGGTACTATCATTCTTCATTCTGAGGTTGCAGCCATCATTCTGAGGTTGCGGCAATTTCTTTTCGTTGAACGCACCAAATTCAGTTAGGAGGGTGTCAGATATTCTTTAAACATGGTCAAAGATAGCATTCTTTAGGGGCAAAAATATGCTATAAAAAATGCTCCAATCAATGAGGCAAGGTAAAATTAATTAATTCTAGCCTTTTAGAATATTACTTTTCTGAAAAATCACACAAAAACAACAACAAACTTATTGTTTGGGAATTTTAAAGAATTGAGATATATCAGAATATCGAGACCGTCTGTCATCGACCGGTCAACAAATTTGGGTAACTTTGAGCAACCAATCTATTTCAGGCGCTTTGCAGCCCATTTTTTCTGATACACCCGGTAGTTGTGCCATATGAGCAAACATATGGATAGCAGAATCCATATAATGACCAGAAATTTAGGGGAAAGAATCAGTTTTGATTTATTCCAGACGTACGAGACAATGGCAAAAGTTTTTCATCTCAAACAGACCACACGCGATCATACCTCAAATATGCGTGTATACATACATGTTTCATGCCTCAAGGGCTGTTTAAATACGGCAAAGCTTTCTGCTAAACTCCGACTCAGATCGTACCGTATAAGGGCATAAGGGCACGCCCTCTTAACTGAGAAATACTAAAAACTGACATTTCTACCTCTCCAGATGATCTCGCATATATAAGATCATAGGTTAATCGAGAATATTTTGTGAGAATTAACGATAATCGGTTATCCATAATGCATCATCTCGTATTTGTTGGTAACTTTCCTCAAGACGATTCGCATATAAGGGCACTGCACTTTTATTCAGTCATAAGGGCAGATGCCTAATACACGCGGCTCACATGAAGCCAAAATACAACTTTAGACACTAACAACCAAATAAATATAATAAAAATACGACTAAGATTGCGAAAAGCTAACCTCCCACATTTTGCGATGTTTCCCATACACGAGGGCGATTGGCTTCTTGTAGTAAAACGAATTTTCTTTGACCTTGGGGCCAACAACGAATCCAAGGAATGTATTATCAGGGCTGTGAGCTGCAACAAGATTATACAAATATCAAAACAGTTGCTATAATTGTTAGGAATGCTACATATTTAAAATCCTATTTTAGCAATGTTCGTGCTTGGATTAGTGAGACCAAACAAACGTTGTCGATAAACAAACGCGTATACAGAGAAAAAGATCTCTAGAGGTATTGGTATACTACGCTATGCTAAGCAGTAACTCCCGATGTCAACTGTCAAGACTGTGTATAAGAGTTTAGTGGAGCCCTACTTTAGATATTGTTGTCCTGTCTGGGGAAATGCTGGTGTGACTGCCATCGACAAATTGCAGAAACTTCAAAATCGTGCTGCAAAACTGGTTACCAACAGTCCATTTGATGCGACCGCCTTACCAGTTATTCGGGCGCTTGAATGGCCCACTGTTAGGGAGCTTATTGATTTTGAATCACAAAAAATGGTTTTCAGATCCCTTAATGGTGATGTGCCTTCTTACATGAAAGAAATTTTTGTGAGAGTCAACAACTCTACTGTTCNTCCTATTTTAGCAATGTTCGTGCTTGGATTAGTGAGACCAAACAAACGTTGTCGATAAACAAACGCGTATACAGAGAAAAAGATCTCTAGAGGTATTGGTATACTACGCTATGCTAAGCAGTAACTCCCGATGTCAACTGTCAAGACTGTGTATAAGAGTTTAGTGGAGCCCTACTTTAGATATTGTTGTCCTGTCTGGGGAAATGCTGGTGTGACTGCCATCGACAAATTGCAGAAACTTCAAAATCGTGCTGCAAAACTGGTTACCAACAGTCCATTTGATGCGACCGCCTTACCAGTTATTCGGGCGCTTGAATGGCCCACTGTTAGGGAGCTTATTGATTTTGAATCACAAAAAATGGTTTTCAGATCCCTTAATGGTGATGTGCCTTCTTACATGAAAGAAATTTTTGTGAGAGTCAACAACTCTACTGTTCGTTCTCTTAGGAATGCCGATGTCAACCTCAAGTTGCCCTTATTAAAATCGGCAGTGGGGCAGAAATGCTTCTCGTACCGAGGCGCCAAACTTTGGAACAGTCTTGGCACTGAAGTCAGAAATTCCTCTACATTGAGAGCATTCAAAAAGGAGCTGCAAAAATAGAACACCTAAAACTGTTTTAGTTTTTCTTTTGTTTATTTCATGACAATTTGTAATTTAGTTTAGATATAAATAGCATATCTTGTATTTATTGTAAATTAGTATAAGTGTTTAGCATGGCCCCCTGTAAATCAGTTTTCTAACTGAGGGGCTACCATGGGTAAAAAAGATAAAATCAAATCAAATCAAATCAAATGCAGTAAAACAAAGGAGCGCGTGCTTAAGATCATAGAAGAGGACCCGTACTGTTCTTAGCTATGGGAGCAGCATTTTTGGATAAAAAGGGTTTCTAATACCGCACATTACATTATTATCATTATTATAATATGTCCACTTGTTCTTAGAGCATCTGCAACAAACATGAACTGCTCACCATCAAATAATACCGGGTGATCAAAAGTTGATGTATCACAATATCACTATTTGTATCAAGGAAATACTACTTTGTACAACAAGGAAATAAGATGAACAAATTTGACGCTTTCATTCATGAACGCTTTTCGATCGGTCAATAGCAAATACCATAAGATTTTCTACTTTTGTAGGTTTGAAATAGGAAACACATTTAAGTTATCCTGTAAGCAATATCCCACTGTTTGAACGGCTTGATGCAAGTCATTGGTTCCTTTTGCAACATTTCAAATCAGAAACCTTCCTGGTACAGCCACTATCCCGACTATGTCACCGACTGTTGGAATATCTCCTAAACAATGACTAACAGATGACATATTCTGCAATGATATGACTGTTCTGCAATAAAGGTGCAAACAAAGAAATTGACCGCGCTCATAAAAGTGCTATAAGAATCCTCTACAAAGACTATGAATCGTCGCTTCAAACATTGCTCTGTTGAAGTGGCAGCTTTAGTAAACAGGTTGCAGAAATTGATGATAAGAATACAAAACTTATGCAAACTGACAAAAATTAAGACATTGAGCGTTGGACAAGAATCGCTGTCTTTCAGAGGTAGTTTCCTCTCGAACACTCTCGATGGAAGTGTCAAACAAGAACCAACACTATCGACTTTTAACAAGAGGATCAAAGACTGGGCTGGAGATAAATGCACCTGTAAATTATGTCACTAATTATATGATTTCTTTTTTTCACTGCTTTTGCATATGCTATGTTTGTAAATAGTTGGTTTGAACGAGTACTTATTTAATACTACTGTAAATTACTACCTTTGAATACTGATAAAATAAAAATGACAGTTATAACTTACGAAACATTGTATTGAATTGCTTCAGATTGAGGTCATGGCTACCAAACGAGGTTTTCATATGAAAGTCAGTTACATGGTTGAACTGAGCCTCGGTTCCAAACGAATCGAGAATGCGGATGCGGCATCTGCAATAAGGTAAACAGAATTAATAAGCCTGAATTCATTGATAGCATTTCTCTTGCCACTGCTTAAGTAAGGCTCTCGTTTATGACCAATGATCAACACAGCCTGCCAAGACCACTCTTTTTGCCAATGTGGAAAAGATGGATAACACTCTCTTTGCCAATGTGGAAAAGATGGATAAACCAGACTTTTCTTCCGGGAGAGTCAAACAAAGTTTCGGTGTTTGCAAGATTACCAAAATTCGAAAATTCAACTGAATTTTTCTTTTGAGGTATTGTATCAAAAATAAAAATAATTAAAGAATACTGATTATCCCATCAACGGCTCTCAACGAGCAAAATTCTAAAGATTTATCAGCTACTTGGTTTTGAAGCATTCTACAAAATTGCAGAAGATTTTAAAAATATCTATCTTCTGTCCTTAGGAATTCTCTAACATGGTTCATTATGCCAGCAATTACTCGCGAGATCACGTACGAATTAAAAGGAAATATGAAATCGTAAAATCAAGAATCCTGCGAAAGATTTGAGTTCTTCTGAAGCCTATAGCTCAACATATGGGTTGTCAAGCTACCGTTTCAAAGTCTTTCACACAATTTAGCATAATTGTTATTATTGCTAAGAATGATTTGGCTTTCGGAATAACTGAAAACGAAGAAATCTTAAAGACAGGCAGCAAAATTAAATTTTGTGGATTTTCCAAACGTCGAAACTTTTTGACTCATGCGGTAAACGTCAAAACGCTTTCCAACAAAAGACAGCTTCAGATGCGAGCACAGGAAGCCCATAAAACAGGTTATTAAAAAAATTATTTTCCTGTCCAGCGCTTATCAGTAACATGTTTTTTTTACATATATCATTAAAACTAAAAACACAAAAATTGCAATACATTGTACCATCCATAGCCAAAAAAGACACATGGTCACCGAGTTCTGGCTATGAATGGTACTTACAATTTTCAACTTTAAATAAACTTAAAAAAAGTAAGAGAAATTAATCTAAATTGAAGAAGCTAAAGTGTGTCTCAAAATAGATGTGAGAAGATTCCACAGAACAAGAAAAGACCTCTTTCACAATGACACCAGCTCCGAAATACATCCCGGAATACCGCCACCTCCGACACGACGCGGAGCCAAATCCCGCACCGCTCCCAGCAATGGGCGGAACAGTTCTGCGCATACAAAACTATTCCACCCACCGCCGCCGAGAGCAGCGCACGCCCCGGGACCCAGCCCCACACCACACCGATGACGACGAGACCCCAGGACGCACTCCAAAAAGCCGACGCCACTGCGAAAAAGACCTATTCTACAAATTTTGAATCTATGATTGATGATAGGGATTTCCGCAGACCTCACCAGCATCTATTTTGAGACAGACCTTTAAAGTTAAGCGCTGCTGCTGTTTTAATTCCCTTCACATCTAGTCAAACCGACCCGTACCTTTAACAAAGGTTATGGTTGACTCCAGAATAATGCTATTCTCAATGATGGTACAACGGGGGCTTCCATATAGAAGAAGATTGCATTGGGAATTATCATCAAGGCTTGTAACATTAATTCCTGGGATATATAAGAGCTGGCCAAAGAGATCTAAACGCAGGGCGTGATACTGAGGGCAGTGAAGGAGAAAATGCTCATGATCCTCATTGGCTAAACCGCAAGTACAGACTGGAGTAAGGCAGTCAAATGCATGTCTGAAACTATGGCGAGCGATTACCGCCAAAATTGCCGAACACATAATTTAGGTCAAGCGCACAGTTTTTATCATGTCTTGGTTTTAGTATTAGCATGTAAACCAAAGTCTCAACCGCTTTTTTATGTTGTTTACCAAATTTGATGTCAGTTTACCAAATCGAAGTCTTGACCTCGTTTTGATGTCAGGTTGCCAAATCGAAGTCTCGACCTCGTTTTGATGTCAGGTTACCAAATCGAAGTATCAACCTCGTTTTGATGTCAGTTTACCAAATCGAACTCTCGACCTCGTGTTGATGTCAGTTTACCAAATCAAACTCTCAGCCTCGTTTTGAAGTCAGGTTACTAAATCGAAGTCTCAGCCTCGTTTGATGTCAAACGTAAGTCTGAAACTCGAGTCTATTTCAGCCTCCTTTTTAAACTATGATCTTCAATATTTAGGCCCATCGTTTCCACAAAATGTATGATTCGTTTGAGGAGCGTTTGAGAGAAGAAATTAGCCAATTAATAGGGCGAATGATTCGGGATTGCCAACATGGAACGTTTGATGAAAATCTTCTTGACTCCGTGCAATTTCAAATTGATTTTCTCTGTAATTCTCTTGTACGGTTTCAACATCAGGATGGATCAACGAATAACCAGCTTGAGCAGTTATTGGAATTTCTTGCAGAGGCTGCCGTAGTAGCTGCTGCTAGTAGCCCTATTTCACCAATAGAACACAACACTCTATAACCTGGTTTAATTCAAGATAGTTTAACTTGCAAATGTTATACCCCATTCACACTTGAAGTTAAACCAGCTTAAACTAAACCAGGTTATCGAATGGGGTCTTCTAATTGGTCAATCAAAAAATCGAATGAATTTGATTGGTTGAAATCTAACCTGGCTTAAGTAAAGCTGGATTAACTGTGTCAGTGTGAATGCGGTATTAGTTAAACCAGGTTATAGAGTGTTGTGTTCTATTGGTGAAGTAGGGCTACTAGCAGCAGCTACTACGGCAGCCTCTGCAAGAAGTTCCAATAACTGCTCAAGCTGGTTATTCGATGATCCATCCTGATGTTGAAACCGTACAAGAGAATTACAGAGAAAATCAATTTGAAATTGCACGGAGTCAAGAAGATTTTCATCAAACATTCCATGTTGGCAATCCCGAATCATTCGCCCTATTAATTGGCTAATTTCTTCTCTCAAACGCTCCTCAAACGGATCATACATTTTGTGGAAACGATGGGCCTAAATATTGAAGATCATAGTTTAAAAAGGAGGCTGAAATAGACTCGAGTTTCAGACTTACGTTTGACATCAAACGAGGCTGAGATTTCGATTTAGTAACCTGACTTCAAAACGAGGCTGAGAGTTCGATTTGGTAAACTGACATCAACACGAAGTCGAGAGTTCGATTTGGTAAACTGACATCAAAACGAGGTTGATATTTCGATTTGGTAACCTGACATCAAAACGAGGTCGAGACTTTGATTTGGCAACCTGACATCAAAACGAGGTCAAGACTTCGATTTGGTAACCTAACATCAAAATGAAGTCAAGACTTCGATTTGGTAAACTGACATCAAATTTGGTAAATAACATAAAAAAGCGGTTGAGACTTCGGTTTACATGTTAAAACTAAAACCAAGACATGATAAGAACTGTGCGCTTGACCTAAATTATGTGTTCGGCAATTTTGGCGGTAATCGCTCGCCATATGAAACGGTGTTCATGTAGGGCACTAAACTGAAGACGGAGCCTAGTCAATAATCTTATACCTAAAATATCAGATATGCGATATGTAGGTTTTTTAACTGGTCGAATAATTGAAAGCAATTTCTGTTTAAACTGTGCGATTGAAGTACAGTTTTGGATCTCTCTGTCAAGCGAATTCCACTCGAACAGTGTGTTTTGAAAATACGTGTTAGAAAAACGAACCGTTCTTCCGCTGCTGGTTGTTCGTAAGCACTTGGGTTCCGTAAATTATACATTAACTGACGCTCTTGTGTTATTTCATTAAAACGTGTTTCATTTGTGAAATAAATATTTTGTTGAGAGAGCACAAGAAAACATTGTGCTCTCTCAACAAATTTATATTTCACAAATGAAAAACGTTATTAATAAAAAACAGGAAAGGAAAATAACGTTTTTTAAATAAACTTTTATATGGGATTTCTGCGATGCGAGCAAGACTTTAGTTTTAAATGCCGCATACCGTGCCATATTATGTTGCCTACAGCGTGAATTCAGCTTTACACGAATTCCTTCTTTAAATGCAGTGAGCCTTTTCTCACAAGGATGGTAAAACATTTGCCCATGCATTCACTACAGTAATCATCGACAGTACCTTCAAGCATAAACCATTTTGCCTTGTTTTTTTCTCTAAAAAATCTTAACCCTAATCCATATGGGCTTTTTTCAAGCTACCATGTACCGGGTGTCTCAAAAATAAGTACCCCTTTTTGACTGGAAAAAGGAACAAAACGATATGATATCGGGACTTTCCGATTGCACAGCTACATTTTTGAATCTTCAATTTAAATGTACGTACCTTGCATTTATAAATCGTCTGCGAAATACTGGAGATACGAGCTCCCAACGTCAAAATTTTAATTGCACCTGAAACCAGAGGTTTTGAGAAAGGGCCTAACCATGATTAGATATCATAAGCATTTTCAAATGGAATTTTAAACTATTATTTTTAGTTTTTGCTTTTGAAAAGAATCATAGACACATAGCCACGATCCTGATTAAACAAATAGAAGAAAAATGTGGCGAGAATAATAAACTCGTGCCACATCTCCAAAATAAGCGTGCATGCGCTCCTTTTCCTCTTATTTGATGCAGATAAATTTTCAATGGAATGCAAGGAACGATTTTCTCCTCAAAAGAAAAGTTCTTTTAAGAACAATTGAAACATCTCCAAGTGGAATTCTTTTCAAAAGTAAAAACTAAAAGAGAAAAAGTTGAAAATTCCTTTGGAAAATGCCCAAGAAATCAAATAATGGTTAGGCCCTTTCTCAAAACCTCTGGTTTCAGGAGCACTCAACATTTTGACGTTGGGAGCTCGTATCTCCAGTATTTCGCAGACGATTTATAAATGCAAGGTACGTGCATTTAAGTTGAAGATTCAAAAATGTAGCTGTGCAATCGGAAAGTCCCGATATCATATCGTTTTGTTCTTTTTTCCAGTCAAAAGGGGGTACTTTTTTCTGAGACACCCGGTATGGGGGGGGGGGGGGGTGCTTTCCACCCCCCTCTGAAAACAGCCTTAGACTCACCAGAATTCAGTATAACTTGGCACAGTTATAGAGCAAGTAATTTGCAACATCTAGCACAATTTGGGTGTGGTTGCCACGCCCTATGACGTCACAGTGACGTCATAAAGTTGAAAATTGGCCAAAATCAGGTTCTCAAGTTAAATTTGAGTTTAACGAAGATTTTGAAGGAACTGTATGCGGTTTTTGGTCTAGTTTGTCAAAATACTTGCTGAAAAGTGTTATTTTATTGTAAATAGTGCTTTTTGAATGATATTTTGGTAGAAATTATTCAATTCTGATGACGTAATTTATGTTATAAATTTGTTCCATGCAAAAATAGACAAAAAGAAGCGACAAAATGGTGATAATCTATCACAAATGCATCATTGGAGTGTTTTTAATGGAAAAAGGCGGAAAATATTTTTAAAAATTGCTAATTAGCCCAAAATGGCGGCCAAAATGACGTCATAATAAAAAAATGCTGATGTCATCAAATTCCAGAAATTCCGGTATCAAATTAAAGCCCTTTGTTTGCTGATTCGTTTGATATATAATACTTCATAATTTAAGCAAATTTTGCCATTGAAATCATCGAAAGCAACGATTTTTCTGTTACCTGCTTCCAAATATGGGCATGTCACGTGACCTGTGAGTTCTATTGTTGAAATTTTTTTTTCATCAAAATGTAGCTAATAGATAATTAGTAAAAGTCAAGGAGACTGGGGGACATAGCTGATGTCGTCTAAAAACACAGCACGAAAAACCTTGAGGGGGGGCGGAATCCACCCCCCCCATATGGATTAGGGTTAACATTTAAGCAGTAGGATTTTGTAAACCTTCCCCTTCTATCTATTAATGTTGTTTCCTTTACTGTAGAAATTAAAAGTTAGATATTTTTAAAGTTAGAGCTCTCATCAGCATTGAATTTGGTGGGGAGGGAAAGGGCTAAAGACCGTTTCTCTTCATGTCTTTAATCCTGTGTCCTGCTTACTCATAGTAGCTGGAAGCGCTGCTAAGATCTCCTTAAAATCCCGGGGTGGGGGGGGGGGGGTAGGGTAACTTCCATATATACTGGTACGGGATGTGCCATTGTTTGAGGTGCCGTTTTTCAAACAGAAAATAAATTTTAGGGTGTCATTTTTGGTAAGATCACAAATATCAATAAATGTTGGGATGTTATTTTCAAAAATAGCTCTTTATGGTATTCAATTTGATCTAATTTCATATACCGGATTAAATTGTTTGATTTTTGACACAATTTTCGGGTATGCATTTTGTATCGCCTGTAAATTTTGGGGTATGGTTTTTGGAAAATTTATAAATTTTAGGTTGAGATTTCACATGCCAAAATGGCACACCCCCGTCATCTGTCTACTGAAGTTACCCTCGGGTTAAAATCCTATCATTCTTCCCCTCTATCTCTAGTATTCTACAACACCTGAGCAAAAGAGCAGTACATTGTGTACATACACACCATGAAAATATACAATCCAAGGGCCTCAAAATGACTTACTTTACTTTGCTAATATTTCCCATTAACTTCTTGATATTCAGCAATCCAATGTAATCCAGGTATATAAGATCAAATTGGTTTGAAACGACACTTGGGCAGCTACTACTTCCAGAAGTACCAAGTAACCTAACAGAGACAAAAACCAAAAGTTAGAGTTTTTTTTTATCGAACGGTATTAGTTATGAAAAATGGAAATGATTCCAAATATTTTATCAAATCCAAAGAGAAAAACGAAAAGGCTGCAATCGCCGATGAAATATTGCTATTTCTTGGTTTGTTGATGTTTTCTGGTACTCCAAATGCTATAACTTACCATTTGGCGTGGTTTAGTGTCGGAGGGAAAAGCCGGGAGAAAAATCGTTACAAAAAAGTGGCAAAATCAAAAATCGAAATCATGTTTTGAGTAGATACATCAAACACCAAGGCCTTCTACTCATTAGTTGGAAGAATGAATCACATTCCTTAGAATAAATTGCGACAAACAAGACGGTCGTCGAATTCGATGGAATTTAATGAATTAAAAGGGTTTTGCATAACTGATGTTCCTGTTAACGAAAGCTGGTGTCTATTATTGAAGTCTCACGCATCAATTTGACGTATTGGAAACACTAAAGAAGCAATGATATTTGAAAACCATTGATATTAATTGTGTTCCATTGATGATGACCACGTCAAAATACCCCCTGCTACTGACACAATGCCATGATTCGTGGATCCCAAGGTCGAATTTTCTTAATATCAATGCTTCTTAAACGCTTGCTTTACTGTTTTAAAAAGCTTACATGGGCAAACACTTCCCCAGCCGGAAAATCGACGTCAAATCACCGTCGAAATAACGTCTATCAGTATGAAAATTGAAAAGACGTCGAGATATCGATGTCTCATCTGATCATCAAGTTCTTCAAAACTGTGACCAAATCAAGAAATCGATCCAACCAATAAGACATTGAAATTGATCCAATAAGACAAACCAATTCTTTGCTTTGCGAGATTTAGATTCATGAGGTTTAATCGACGTCGGGATCTAGTCATTTGATGACGTGACCTTCTTTCGACCATATATCGACGTCAATTTGACGTCGTGCAACGGCTGGGCCTTATATCAGATAGCACGATGATGTCGTTTTACGCAGATTCTGCTCTGTTGGGGTGTAAAAATTCAATAAAGAATAAACAAAAGGTAGCCAAAACAGTCTTGGTGGGATACCGTAAAAACCAGCGAATCAGAACCTTTAATTTTCGAATCAGCCTGAATTAGGTTCTTATACAATTGGTATAAAATGAAAATCAGAGTCTAATCATAGTTAAAAATTCCAACTCGGAGAATTGATTTAGATGTATCTATTTTGGAACTTATTCATAAAAAGAAACGGTGTATGTTTTCATTCAGTAAATATTTTCAGAACAGATGAATAAATTAACTCAATTTTGATTTTATTTTTGGGCTTAAATCACATTCTTTCTCAAAAGAGGATTCTTCTTTATCCTAACCAGTTTGTCCTCACCCAACACAACAATTAAGCTTATTAATAACAACCCTCCTTAAATATCAGCCTGAAATAAGGTTTTTACTTAAAGGTAAAAATACTTCAAATTTCAGCCTAAAGGCCTAACGGTTCTTATAACATATGGTTCTTATTCGCGGGGTTTTAGAGTACCGGTGATACAGTAAGAACCCATAAACAAGAACCCACTTTATGAGAAACTGCAGCCTGACATTTTTAATAAAATGAAAAACTTCAAACATCAATTGTTTTATTTACATTTGATCTTTGCCGACAGATGCAAATTGTCAAGTTCTGATTTCAAGAAGTATTTTCAAGCATACTAATCTTACCCTACCTCCTAGTAAAAATATTACAATTCCCAAAGGCTAAGAAACTCAACAAGCTGATTTTGAAAACCCGTTTCCTTTTTTTCGGTTTCTTGCCGCAGCTTCCCTGGCAGTGTAGAGATCACTTTCACTTCTTTCTTTACTTCTTTCATTGAATTTCTACGTATTTAATATTTCATAGAAGTTACTATGTCACGACACTAGAACAATATTTGATGGGGAAAACTGAAATTGAAATTAATAGCAATCTGAACAAATAAGGTGGGATCAAAACTAATCTTAAAGTAATGGATATATTCAAATGGAAATATCAAAGGCTTCTCCTTATAGAACCCGGGTCTCTCTTCATTGAACTTGGTGCAAATATCCTTTTCTCTCAATAATTAATGACTTCCTTATCAAAATAATCTACCGGGTGCGCCAAAAAAAACTTTTGACAGGCCACGATAAATCGTACACTGGACCGGTTTTGAAGATTTATGGCTTAATCTTTTGCTAAAATCCAGAATTGGATTCTAGGATTTTATTGTAAATTTTTTAGTCTTCTGCTTCTGGAGCTACAAGCGAGTTTCTCAAAATTTTCGGTCTCAAAAACACTGACAACGGTCAAAAACGTCGATCAAAATTTCTAAAGACTCGACATGGATGGACAAAGAGGAAATTTCTTCGTGGTGATTTGAGGATTTAGAAATCGATTAGTTTTATTCTGCAGCACGAAGTTAGCTCAGGGGTTAGCTTAGTGCTCGGAGAAATGTAATATTGCTTTTAAATGATGCAAAGAAATGTCTTTCCTGAGGTAATGTCATTGAATTTATACTTTGGTGCTGCGTTCCTGTGTCAAGGGAGTTAAAAAGACAAACAGTGAAAGGCCATGAGGTAGAGCAAGCATGGAGTCTCGTTGAATTGTCATGCGAGGAACGGCTTGGTGCGGCGCGTCATTGCAACTACTCCAGAATTTCGCAACATGGATTGGCCGGTCGTTGAACTAACGCTCTTGCAGAAGAATATAAATTGATTTCTAAATCCCCAAACACTATGAAAAGTTTTCTCTTTGTCCATTCATGTCGAGTCTTTAGATAATTTGGTCGACGTTTTTTTTAACGTTTTCAGTGTTTTCGAGACCGAAAATTTTAAGAAACTCGCTTGTAGCTCCAGAAGCAGAAGACTACAAAATTTACAATACAATCCTAGAATCCAATTCTGGATTTTAGCAAAAGATTAAGCCATAAATCTTCAAAACCGGTCCAGTGTACGATTTATCGTGGCCTGTCAAAAGTTTTTTCTGGCGCACCCGGTATCATGTTTTTATTCCGTATAAATGCACCACCAGAGGGACAATTACCAACTAAGGTCAATTTTTTTTATCTACAAAAAAATTGCTTTTATATTACTCATTAAGTAAAAAGCTGCATACACCAACCACAACTGTAAAGAACCTTTTAGGCTAAAAGTTTGGAGGAAAATTTCTAAACTTTGTGAAAATTTCATTAAAATGTTGAAAAAGGTATTTCAAAGTCCTAGATGCATTTATATGGTTTTTACACAGTACTTGTCTTTCCGTAGGTTGCATAGCGGAGCTTATCATCATTCACCAACATTCACAACACAAGATTGTAATCTAAATCCAACATACCTTTTGACTTCATTATTATCTACTGAAACTGTTACATCATGTCCAAGAAGGTACATAGATGCAATCAAATCGGTCCATTGTACCAGTTCACCGAGGGGACCTCCGTTCAAAGAATTTTGTCCAAAGTGATACACTTTCTCATCAGCCAGGAGACCAATGTATACCAAAATCTGAAGAAAAGATACCGAAATGATTAATGGTACAGAATATTGAAACAGCTTAAAAAAATATCATTGTTATTTTCCTGCAAGCGCAACATTAAAACCTGAAAGCCTTCAAAAGCAATAAAAGTAATTAACCCTTTCTGGGCGAGAAGGGCCACCAAATGGCCCAAAACGGTGGTATTTACACGAAGGACTTTGGTTGCACAGCAATTTTTTGGAGTGTTGGTTGAGTGACTCAGTAATGGGAAATTTTAAAGTCATATCACAGGTAATCCCTTGCCATCTACAAACTATTTTTTCGCATCTTAAAGTGTTTATCTGATCATTTATTCCTTTTTTGGCGTAATAAATTAAGTGAATACGTTTTGTTGCTGGGCCATTGCTGGGCCATACGGCCCTTCGGGTTCTTCAAGGATTGGACATGGCCTAATGGGCGCCTACAAAACCAGTGGCTCAGTACCGGAAGTACTTCATGCAGAAATATTATACTCAACTATTTTGACATTTTACTTACAAATAATGTTTGTATTGATATTTTTCATATTTTTCAACTTACATTTTACGCTGCTTTCTTTAATGTTAGGCCCAATAACAGTCAAATGGATGCCAAAATGCAAGAAAGGGTTGTGCTCGACGGAGAAGAGGAACTGTTTGATGGATTTTTGCAAATATATCATGTTGAACATACCTCTTCATACTTGTATGAGGCTTGAATTTGTTTCAAATCATTCATAAAAGAATGTTATGCTGTTTTAAATGCCTGATTCTATTGGTAAACACAGAAAAATTAGTTCCTCGAATGGCTGGAAGGGCCATATGGCCCAACCCCCAGTTTTGCCCCCACATTGATTTTTCAGAAAATTATAGCAAAATATAAATTCTCCTTGTATTTTTACACCAAAAACCTACTCAATGATTTTTGTTTACAGTGCATCTATATTCAACCCTGAAAGGTTACTGGCCGCAAAATAACAATACACAAAGTTAACTTGTACAGTGAAACTACAATAGCCAATTCTTGAATAGCGTTTGCAGCTTAATAATCATGCGTCTGCTACTTGAAGATATTATGAAAAGTCATGATTATTATTGTTTTTTTATATCACTGTTAAAAACTAAAAAAACAACAACAACAAAATACAATATTCTGTGCCATCCATAGCAGAAATAGACATTACGTCAACTGGTTCTGGCTATGAACGGCACTCAACAAAAATTTACACAATGATCTCAGAAAAAAACAAACAAAGATTTAACCCTATCCAGACTAGGGGGGGGGGGGGGCACAAAGTGAATTTTTCCACACAACTCCTTGAGTTCTTCTACTATAACCTAGTTTTTTTGCGACTTTTAGTTTCTATTCAGGAGACATCCTTTTATGTCAATTTCAAAAATTTTGACACTGGTTCAGGGGGTCAACAAATAATTTAAAATTGAGAGCTCGGCAAAATAAATACCCTTTCAGCCATAACTTTTGAACCACTGGTTATATAACAATGAAACAAACATAGCTGATTCCATCTTGAGAAGAGCTTTAATTTGATATACAGTTTGTTGATTTTTGATAACGTCATCAATAATTCGTTGTTAAAGCCAATTCTTAACCAATTTTAGGCGAAAAATTCTTTTTTTTGTGAACAAAATAAATAAATGCTGACATCAGCAAAAATATTAATGATACAAAGTAAGAATGTTAAAATAAGAATATTAAGGATATATCTTTGTATGTTTCAAATCTCATATCAATATGTTTAGTTGATTTGGAGATACAACATGTCAAAGTCCGGGTGGTTTTAGACCTAATTTAGCAACATTTGCTGACGTCAGCACTTAACCACGTGACATGAACAGAAACAAATGACCTCATCTTGTTTGCCTTATCGTGTTTGTTACTTGTGCCAAGTCTCAAGCACTTATGGTTCTGATAATAAAGTGGGGGGGGGGGGTGCACAATGTCGCTAATCGTCAGGTCTACAAAGTACTCCCAAAAATCCCACAGACCAGAAATGCCCCCCGGCCACAGAACCGCCATTCCACCGCCAAATACCGCAACCAGCCCCCACCCGAAAGAGCCCAGCGAGCGGAACCTGAACCCCGCAAAGGCCACAACCATTGCAGGGCCCAAGCTCCACCCGATAAGAATCATTTCAATATCTAATTGCTGATCCTAATATAGGGTTTGTAGGGGTTAAGAATAGGCTGGGGATAACTGGGAACGTTGCTGGCTTGAAAACTGTAGATTCACTCATAAACAGTTGAATCAACATCTGCATCATCAAGGTGGGTATTTGAAACAATTGTATGTAGCTAGATAAAATCTATGAACATGAATCAAGATTTTCACAAAGTCCATTCACATTTTTTCGTTTACCTATTTTATCCCAAGCTGACCCACTTTACCCATGTGGACCACATTCTTTTCTTCCGGAATGACAAAATATCCCTTGCCTCTTATGAAGATTCACGGTAGCCTCTCTTGCCCATCATCCCTCTGAGATGCAACAAAACTTCTGTACTTTTTCGTTGCTTTATCCCACCTTTGTCAAACACTGAGGAAACAATAGGTGTACTGAACAATAGGCCAGATTATTAATTTGCAACACTTTATTTTATTGTTTGTAGGCTAGGGGGCTACCTACCATAGTGGCTGAGATATTTTTTTTCATTTTTGTGCTCTCAATAGAGTAAATCAACTGTTCGTGTTAGTCTTAATTGAGTGCTTTCGCAAAGCTGACGTGTTGTTCTTGTGTGTCGTTCTAAGCTCGTTTTGGCTAGGCCATGTAAGGGAATACATAACATTTTGGCGCAGTCGGCAGGATTTTTTCAAAAATGTCCGATGATGAAGTAGGCCCTAGGCCTGGGCAAGCTTCCCAGCCAAGAAGAGAGCAATATATTGGAATTCCGGGGGAATTCGATGAACGAGAAGACTGGGATAGCTACGTTGCGCGTGTGAAACTCTTCTGGAGAGTAAACAAAGTCGCCGAAGAGGAGAAAACCGATCAATTCTTGCTTTTCGTTGGACGTGATGCTTTCGAAAAGTTGGCAACGCTCTGTTCGCCAGAGGAACCAGAAAACAAGTCATTGGAAGAGCTCGTTACGCTTTTGAGAAAATATTATGAACCGAAACCTTCAATTATGGCCGAACGTTATAAGTTTTATAACAGAAAGCAGATGCCAAACGAGTCAGTAGCTGAATATGAAGCAGAACTGAGAAGATTAGCAAAAACATGCGAATTTACAGCCTCTACAGATGCAGCATTAACACCATTATTACAGTCACTCAGGGA
>REGM01000025.1:1326750-1348214 GCA_004194415.1 Aurelia aurita | reverse complement strand
AATTGCTTGACCCGGATTACAGTGTGGTTTAAGTGACCTTAGTATTTACATTTTAAATGCCATCAGTAAAATTCCCTTTTTTCAGGATTTACAAATCCACTAGGTACAGGTACGAAAAAGCTATTTTGTACCCTAGGAACCAATCGAATGGCTCCACATTTTGCACACTACCAGAGCAGGCTTCAGGCAAGCAAAGTGTGTCTCAGAACCTTGGCATGTCCTCTGGTCCGCCTTTTATAGCCAAATATAACTGTACGAGGGCAGAGAAGTTATTTCCAAATTTATGACAGCGTGTATTATCAAGGGAAGGCGGACTCTAAAGAATCTGAGACAAACTTTGGTAGCTTAGAGCCTGCACTTCGTGTTGATAGGAGTTAGATTTTGTTATGTTAAACACAAGGGTACAAAATAGCTTTTGAGTGAGGTATACTCTCTTGAGCAATAAAGTTGCCTGGAAAATATCATTTTACAAGCTTTGCCAATTATTTTGATATGGTTAGAATCCCTACTTTCTTACGCATCGAATGATGTATAGTTTAACTAGACCCCGCTAATAGTTTGGCTTTTGGGGAGAGAAAACCCAATCTTGTGCTACAAACGTTTACCGTAACCTTAAAGGCATCAACTGCATAGGCGTCAGGGTCTGGTCTATATATGACAGAAATTTCGGAGTAAAATCTGAGCGAACGACCATCCCTTTCTAAGGGTTTACCGCCTTCCCTCCACAGGGTATATTGGTGCTAAAAAACTTTTTGCAAACTCTTTTAAAAGACCAACAATAAATGTACAGGATCACTTTTAAGGGCAACGGTAGCCCAAAATAATATAAACTTTAAGTCAACCTCATCACAAGGAACTTAAATGAAACTCAAGCCCTGTCATTTCCACCTGGAAATCAAAGCTTCGATCAGTTACAGATGATTCCTACGAAGCACAAACTGGAAAAAATTCTGAGACAAATTTGAAGGTACTTACTGGTTTTTCACTTAGTTGTGAAATTGATGTCGGCGTTGGTCGTACTTGTCTGTCAGGTAGTAACGGGCACCAATTCTCGACCTAAAATCAGATATCGTAGGAGCGTTATCTAGCATGTTTTTTGATAGCATGGTATGTGTAGAAGACCACCAGTTTCATATCAAGCACTTCCCATGGTCCAATTTCTCACCATGCAGTGGTAATCTTATTACTTTGCAGCACGAATAGTACAGACGGACGGGGTTTGAGCCCTTTCTCACCACATCAGCGTCAAGACAAGAGGTCGCGGACTTGATTAGCGATTAAGCTAGTTCTGTTATCCCCGCATTTGGCACTAAAAAACTGCTATCACCTTCACCACCGTGCAACCAATATCAATCTATAGACCGTCTATCGCATAGACAATGAGCTTTGATCTATTTAAACTTTTACTTTAAATAACACTTTATTTGTAACTTAAACTTAAATAGCACTGTAATTGCAATTGAATTATAACTTGCACAAATGCTTGCACTAGAAATACACCGGGTGCATCAACTGCAAGGAAATTTTTGATTCTTTGCATTTCCGAACTGTTAAAAGACTTACTTAAACTTACAAATATGAAAGTTGTAGGAAAAAGGATTCCGAAAGTAATTTCCGCACAGTGGGCCCAAAATCCCAAGTTTTGGAAATATGAATGTGATAATGGAAAATATGTGTTTACTTATGGTTCAGTTTTCGTCAAGCCAATCTTGCCAAGCAAATCAGCAAGAGAATAAACGCAGCTCGGGATATATTTAAGCAACAACTAACGTCATTGATTGATCGCCACGCCCCTTATGTTGAAAGACGTAAACGAGGGCGCAGCTGCACATGGCTAACTAAAGAAATATAACAAAAAATGCATGAAAGGGATTACCATCTTAGGAAAGCAAGGCAGAGCGGTAGTGAACGTGAATGGTCGATTTACAAAAGGCTACGTAATGTGGTAACGAAAAAGATCCGGCAAAGCAAAGCCAACTGCTGCCGAAAGATGTTCCGAGACAACATAGAGAACCCAAAAGACTTCTGGAAACAAATTAAGCGATCATATCCTTCGAATAAGAAAAGTCTAACATCTAATGTGTTCAGTATTGGGGGTGAACTCGTATCTGATAAAAAGAAGATATCCTTTGTTCCTTTTTCACCAATATTGGGTCTGCCCTACAAAGAGATGCTTCAAATTTGACCAGTAAAGCTTGGCAATTTTTCAATGGAAAAACAATTTCTACAGAGATCAACCCAAGATGTAATGTATTTAACTTCAGGACTATAGAAATGAATAAGGTAACAGCAGCCCTAAAATCAATAAAGGTGTCAAAATCTGCTGGCCCAGATAACCTACCTGCACAACTTATAAAGGATGGCTCGGAACAGATCGCTGCAATTCTTTCTTTTCTTGCAAATCTAAGTCTACGATCAGGGTCCTTTCCGAACAGTGAAAAATGCGCAAGACTGACTCCGATTTAAAAATCTGGTGAAAAGTCAAACTTTGATAACCACAGACCTATTTCTGTCTTAAACATCTTATCTAAAGTATTGGAAAGACTTGTGCATCGACAACTCTCAGAGAATCTAGAACATAACAACCTCTTATCTTGCTGTCAATTCGGTTTTCGACGAGAAAGATCAACGCAGCATGCGGTCACTCTCTTTACTGAACACATTCGAAATAACATGGAACAGAGCCGCTGCACAGGTGCACTATATATGGACTTAAGTAAAGCTTTCGATACCGTCCATCATGGAACTCTGCTTGATAAGTTAAGATGCTACAGTATACAAAATACAGAACTTGCCTGGTTCGAAGATTATTTATTCAATAGGAAGCAATTTGTCAGCTATGATCAAGCAACATCACAAACTGAGCAGATGACATATGGGGTACCTCAAGGTTCAATCCTTGGGCCGCTCCTGTTCATCATTTTAATCAATGACGTTCATTTAGTACTGAACAAATGCAAAATTCTTATGTATGCAGATGACACAGTGATATTTTTCTCCGAAAGATCGGTAACGGCTGTTGAAGAAGTTCTGAATCAAGAGGCAAACTTAGTTGGTAAATGGTTTATGAACAATAATCTAATACTTAATCTCAAAAAAGGCAAAACTGAACTCGTTATTTACGGTACAAGTCAAAAACTAGCGAAACAGCCGTCATGTAATGTCTCTGTAAATGGCACTCCAATAAACCAAGCTACGAGCTATGAATATTTGGGAATCACCCTCGATAATCACCTAACAATGAGGCAGCAAATTGAGAAGATCTACAAGCGAGCCTTAAATCGGGTAAAACTCCTGCAACGAATTCGTCCCAACATCACCCCCACTTGTTGCAGAGAACATATACAACGTTATGATAAAGCCTGTGCTACTCTATTGCTATCCAGTTTATCTAAGCATAGGTGAAAGTGCTAAGAGAAAGTTGCAGTCGATTCAAGACAGAGCTCACAAGATCATAGCTCCTACTAAGAACACAACCCTGAAAATGGACACACTAGATGAAACCCGAAAAAACGAGTCTTAATGGACGTTTTCAAGTCATTAAATGATTCTTCTCTACCATTACGAAATATGTTTCAGCGGTTCAATCATGGCAAAGATACACGTGGAAACGGTTCACGTCCTACGCTGCCGAAAGTCAAAACAGAAGCAGGAAGAAAAACTTTTGCCTTTCAAGGCGCACTGATTTTCAATGGATTGCTAACCGACCTTATGAACGAGTCGTACTTTGTAAATTTTAAACGGAAAATAAGCAACCTAATTTTTGTATGATAATCGTGTGGCTTTTTTAAATTTTAACTTAATTTTTATCTTGAAAACGGTTTCTTTCATTTTATTTTACAGGACCCTTATTGATAGCAGTATCTCACTTGTACTGAAAAGGCTTATCCTGTATCAATATGTAGTATTATTATATTATTATTATTATTCAATTTTTGAACTGGGAAAACACTCGATTTAATTAGAACTGCTTCAATAAGTACTGCAACCTTAAATGTCTCGGCGTAGTACTTCCACCTTACACTACCCGTCTTATTGCGAAGTGTCTTGTTATAACAATGTTAATAATAAAATTGGTGAGTACCGTAAATGAGCCAAGCTTTAAATTTCACGACGGTTCAAGCATATCATTAGAAGAGCATATTATCATAGACTTTGTCTTATTAAAATTGCCTCTGCAAAATAAAAATTTAAAATTTAAAAACAATCAGTAGGTACACATAAGTTATTACTCGTGAAAATAATTCTTTGCATAAAATTAGCAAGGATGTTTTATAATTGCCTTACCTCACTCAAATACATAATAAAAGAACATATACTGCCATTAACTCCATATCGAGAATAACATTGATCTTTCTTCCAAGAATTTCTCATCCACTACAAGGGAAATTGATGTCGTCAAAATTTTATCTCGATACGACACATACCGACATAAGAGCATGCCCTTGTAACTGAAAATATTGAAAAATGACGTTTTTTATATTTCCATATCGACTTGCATACAAGGGCACTCCCTTATATAAATTTTATCCCTGTTTTTGCTGACTGGAAAAAGGGAATCAAAATAGAAAGTTGATTTTAAGCGTATTTCCTTTGTTACGGGACAAAAGGAAGTTCATACCCGGGTTTTACGCAATACCAAATGCAATCTTGCAGTACCAAAAATGAGAACAGCTTATGGCCAAAAGTCGTTTGCGTTTCGTGGAGCTGACACATGGAATAAACTTGATTCGGAAATGAAATTAGCCCCGTCGATCCAGTCATTCAAAACAAAATTGAAAGCTTTGAATATTCAAGGAAGCTGATCTGCGTAGCAACTACCGGGTGAGTCAGAAAAAACAATCCCCATTTGAAAGGCCACTGCTCCCTGGATATCAAAACGATAAAATTGACAAATACATTATTGAATGGTTGACGTGTTCAAATATAATTTAAAATTTATCTGACCGAAATCGGCAAATTATGAGTGATTTTCTGGAGAAAGCCCCTTCAAGAAACCTTCAAAACAGGCCTAAAATCACGAGCAAGTTTTTCAAATATTTCTGCCTTACAGCAACGACTTGCACATGCTTTAGCACCTGTTATCCTCTTGGGAGGATAAAATCTCCGAGAATAACGTTGTTATGTTCCCAGGGATGGCACTTTCATCCTCCCAAAGGGATAAAACGTACTAAAGCATGTACAAGTCATTGCTACTAAGGCAGAAATATGACGGAAATTTGGTCGTGATTTTGTGCCGTTTTTGAAGATTTCTTGAAGGCGCTTTCTTGAAAAAATCCCCCATAATTTCAGA
Source organism: Aurelia aurita (assembly GCA_004194415.1). Taxonomy (NCBI): domain Eukaryota; kingdom Metazoa; phylum Cnidaria; class Scyphozoa; order Semaeostomeae; family Ulmaridae; genus Aurelia; species Aurelia aurita. The sequence continues at coordinate 1,342,921 of REGM01000025.1, read as the reverse complement.
ACGGAGTGGCCGATTTCAGTCAGGTAAAATTTAGAATATATTTGAACATGTCCATCGTTAAATAGTATATATACCAATATTATTGCCTCGATATTCAGGGAGCAGTGGCCCTTCAAGCGGGGATTGTTTTTTCTGACTCACCCGGTATAACCTTTTCTTTTTCTTTTTTCAACTTTAGTAGCTACTTAATATGATAGTTGTAAATAGGTTTATATCTAGAAATGTTTACGCTTATTAATATTATGTTTTTTGTGCTGGGACAATTGGAAAGCAGTTGTTTAATTTTTTATTAAACTGAATTGTATCCCAGGGTAAAATGAAAATGAAAACATGAAATGAAAAAGGAAAGTATGCAAAAAGGAGCACTGTTGATACAAGATTATTTAGAAAGAATTAATAAAATTCAATGCCAATAATGCATCATCTCTCATTTTATGATTTCTCACATCAGACTCGTATATAAGGGCACCTCCCTTATATTTGGGTATGAGGGTATGCCCATATACGTGCTGCATTTATATCCGCGTCTATAAAGTAGCGACAATATATTTTTGCTAGGAAGCTAATCACTTTAAATGGCTTTCTAAGAACGCCTGGTTTCTTCGTGTTCCAGTTAAAACGGGTGGGCCAAAAAAAGTAACCCCCAAGACAAATGTTTTTTGAAAAACGTTCTAAATGCAAGATTTTGACGAAATTTTTACGACACTAAGTACAACATAAAGTACACGCATTGAGTAAAATCAGTTCATATTCAGCTGTATTTACCAAGAAATGAGCTTTTGAAAAATGATGGTCGCCTAAACCACTGTAACAAAATCACCTAATCATCAAAAGCACAACTTGACCAAACGAAGTGTCCAATACAAGACATTTGTCCTGTCGTGCATTGTTTCCACCTTCTGTAAAAATAATCACTACATTACAAGATACTGCTATAAAATGAGAGGCATTGAAAAATAACGATCGAACATGTCAAACTTAGGAAAATTTTCATTTTTACAATAACAGTGTGCTACTTACGGTCCATGTTAAGGTATCCTACTAAAAAGATCAATTTAAAAATTCTGCTCGTTGCCACGAGAAATTAGGAAAATCGGTAAGTGCAGAGAAATTATTCAATGATAAAAAATGTGTTGGTAGGTTATTGTTGATGATTAGTGATTTTGTTACAGTGGTTTTCGCGACCATCTTTTTCAAAAGCTTGTTTCTCTGTAAATACAGCTGATAATGAACTGCTTTTCACCCAATTTGTGTATTTCATGTTGTACTTAGTGTCACATAAATTTCATTAAATCTTGCATTCAGAAAGTTTTCAGAACACGTGTTACCTTGCGGGTTACTTTTCTTTGCCCACACGTTATAACTGATATTAATGCTATCCCAGAGAAGTAATACCTGACAATGCCGAGAGTTTTGCTATAATAAAAGCGCAATTTTTTGTTCGAAGTTAGCAGCTCGATCAACCGTCATTCGTACTCAGAAATTTGCATAAAACACCAATTACTATTGGCTGTGAACCACCGTTAAAAGCAATACACAATACGAACATCATTCATAATCACAAGGCAGCAACCTTTGTCGAAAGATAACTGTCACATACCCCAACTGACAAAATATGTTTCAAAATATTTCAGTGAATTTTAATTCGGGTGAATGCAATTACGGTGGGAATTTCCAAAATGATGTTGAAAAGTTTGGAAATTTTTGGTCCATTTGGGTGACCCTTTTCAGCGAAATTAAGTTACACTGAAATTCCTTGCAGTCTATGTACCTAAATTTGAATTGAAACAGAATGTTGAAAGACTTCCTGCTGGAAATAAATCATCTCGCGGTATTATTCGTCGTTTGGCCATATGGTCCCTCGGCACGTAAAATCGCTAACTGCGTTCCTTTCTGCCTTTGCATACACTAGAAACAGAGTAAGCTGAAAGAGAAAAGGGTTTCTGGTTATTCCACATAATTATTCCAAACATACTTACGGCGATTTTCTCTGCGCAATTAGGGAACGACTTATCCTTCGGTATTTCACATCCAAGATTCTCTTCCTTTTGTCGTCCTGTCAGGAGAGGGCACCAGTCTTCAACCTATCAAATTTAAAGTTAGAGATTAAACATAGCTTGAAGATCGGCAGTAATTCCTCTTGTTAAAAGCAAGTTTTGGAAATATGACTGTAGTGTGACAATAGAAAATGGTAGAATAGTGAGCGATGGCTCATTAGCAGCGTATTTATTGAGACAAATACCAAAACACCAAAAACTTGAAATTTTACCATATTCAGAATTGAACAAAATTTCACTTTTTGATCACTATTTTCATCCACGAGACCACTGAAACAATGCAACTTCAGCAAAAGTCAATGTTATCATTATTGTAGATATGTATAAGAGGGCTACTGACCGTATTATGAACCCATAGTCTAACAGTAACAAATTTAATATGGATCGTTACGGTGTAATTTTTCTCCTTTGATACACTTCTGGAGAAAAGTGACACCGTAACGATCCATATTAAAAATCTCCAAAAATTGATGCTAGAAATTTATAAGTCAATGAGACATCTAAATCTGTCATACATTGGGCACCTTCATGTAATTAAAGAGGTCCAATATGATCTCAGAACTAAGCATCTCTGCAAGTTACCGGTCATGCGAACGACAAAATTAGGCATGGTGTCGCTCTCATTCAGAGGAAGCCTCTGTGGAACTCTCTTTACGATCATAGTCATAAGAGAAGATAGTCTTGGAAGCAAACACTGCGCTATTGTTCTCGGCCGTTGTTCGCGATTCGAGGTTGAACGAGCAACATCAACAACCCTAAAGTGCACAGTTCTGATGATCATGGAAGTCAGACGTACGCAGCTCAACGTTTTGAGGATCTGTTGCATTTATTTGAACACGGTTCTCTGGACGGAGATGATGATTTGAATTAATAGATGGAAGCTATCACTACATATGTAGCTTGAGAGGAAGAAAATGTGGCTGGGTCCAAGGATGTCTGTGGAAAAGCCGTGTTATCTTGCCGTTGTCTGTGGATAGGCCTAGGCATTCAAATGCGGAAAGTCCCAATGTTGATTCTTCGACCGTTGGTTAGTTTCTGCCGCAAATAAAGTTCTGAAATCTTCTCATCCCTCCTCGTTAGCTGAAGAAATAAGTTGTTAAAGTTTTCATCCCCTTCAACTGAGACCAATCGTTGCAAAATGCACTGAAAGACATCTTCTGCATCCCGGGTCTTGCCGTCTTGCGCGAGAAATTTGTGAAATGTTTTGCCAAGGATGATGCATGTGCAAAACTTTTCTTTTCTTAATTTTCTGGGTGTAAATAACTTCTTTCATTTTAGATTTTATCATAATTATGATTTTATGAAATATTAGTCACAAATATGCTCATTCCAGAGATTGCAAATTTTTCATTGAGTACATGTATTTTTTTTTCTAAGAAACTAAGAATTTGAGCCAGTACTGAAAGTTTCTTAAAATTATCAGATCTGTGACCTCCAGAACGTTTCAAAACAAGGTATTTTGAAGCCTTTCCAATGTTTAGACATTACTCAAGTACTTTCCGAGTAATATGATGCAGGAAACAAGTGAGAATAAAGAAAACATGCTGGATTTTCTTAATGTTTTGGCAATCTGAGAGTCCGAGTTTCTTATAAGCAGTTTCTTATAAAAAAAAGACGTGTAATCTAGCTGGTATTAAAACTTGTTGCTTGGGAAGTACCAATCAACCAAAGCCTTAATCAGAAATGAAAGAGGAAACTCCTGCCATTCTTCCATTCTAAGTTTTTTCATTAGTTCTACTTGTACATATCAACAAATTGTTTCTCCTTCACACCAGCAAAGTTGACTTGAGACTGAGGGGAAAGCAATTTTTTCTCAAGTCTGAACTATCATTATCCTGCTGAAGTACTCAATCTTTTACCACAAATTTTGTTTTTGAGGATTTAGGTAAAGAAATGTTTTGCTTGAACTTGAATACAAGTTTTTTTCTGTGAGAGGAATTTGACCCCCAGTAGTGGAATGTTAACCTTTGAATACTGAAGGTTTCTTTGGAGTTTCTTAAAAGTTTCATAACATTCTTGTTGTTCACCTTGGTGGGTAGCTTCCTCTGCCTTACGTAAATACCTACAACTACCACCCTATCCTTTTAGAATTCTGTAAATACAAAAGTACGAGGCACAATACACACTGAAGCCCTAGCCAAAGGAGCAATGTTTTAGACTTTCTTGCCAAGCAATGTTGACAAAAAGTCTCTTAGAAATAATAATAATAATAATAGAAATATTTATACAGGGTAAACCTTGTCAGTGCTACAAGTACTGTTATCAATAAGGGCCCTGGTAATAAAGGCTCTTTTCAAGAAATTTCTGGAAATTCTATGGTCATCATTGTAAGGGTAGATAGATCATACAAGGACTCAGGGGCATACCTCTGTACAAAAATAGATTGTGTACCCACTGGGCATATGAGTTTCTTAATTTCTTGATCCTTTCAATGAAGAATCCAATCTACATTGTCAAAATGCTTTCCAGGCACTTAGTTAGATTTTAAAACAAGTATTAACAGACAAAATTATTCTTGGCATTTAATTTTTCAATTTCAGAACTCAACAGTTACATAGTTCTACAATAAATATTTTTAATATTTCTCATAGTTATGCAATAAATATTTTAATGGGACAGAAAATCAAAGCTTCCAAGTTCCAAATTTTGTTAACAGTCGAATTGGAGTTTCTTATTCTAAAAATTGGCCTCCCATACCACTGAAGCAGATTCTTAAAGGTAATCGGCAGGGTTAAAAGTTATGTTCATGAACAAGGGCATGGGAAAAAGGGAGAAATATATTGAAATTGGCACATGCACCAGCTAAGGAGTCGATGCGTGTGTGGATATTTCTGTAAGATCAATATATTTACCTCAGCCTATCACCTTAAAAAATGCATGTAACATTGGAGACCTACAGTCCCAGATCATGCAACATCTAATCAAATATATCTCCATACCATATTACTCATCAAATTTAATTGAGAACATTCAATGTTTTTATAAGAAACTTAAAAGGTTGGTACAGTAATTTTTGCTACTAAATTTTCTGATANCTTCAGAATTAGTTTGCTGCTTAAAAGGATAAACAAGAATGAAAGACTACTTACAAATCCAAAACTGGTCTTTAGTGAAGTGCTTTCTGCCGATATAGATCTTGTTTGTGTCGATTTGTCATCCAAGATGTACCTAGGCCATCATCAATGATTCGGACTTTCGCGACGATCTTATGGCAGCGCTTCCTCGCCTCTCCATTCCTTGTTTACATCGTTATTTAGCACATGGATCTTGAAGATAGTAAGTTCTTTAAATCTTCTTGATGTTTAACAACCACAACTTGAACAATTTGCTCCAGGAATTGCCAAAATCAACGAGTGAGGAAGGAAGGTAACCAGTAAACAACTGAAATATGCGTATGAAGTGCACAGCGCGCAAAAACTTGTGCACCATCGGAGGTCCGGGCACGAGCAAAATCTTTATCAAAGACCTAGAACAATAGGGCATTGTCGATTTCCAGACTATCTTCTCTTATGACTATGTTGCGATGAAATAAAGGAGCTACCAACAGTTGCAAGCTTTAAAGAAAGATAAAAGCCTGGACGGGTGAAAAATGTAATTGTAAAATCTGTAGTAGCCTGTTCATAAGTTATGTAGTTTGTCAATACCGCATAATTTGCTATATCTTTGTATATTGTATTGTAAATAGTTGGTATTAATTAGTTTCTTAGAACTATGTTACACCAACTTTGAATAATGATGATTTGATTTGATTTTATTTGATTTGAGTAACGCTAACCCTACCCCTTCCCTTACCCCTGAAATTCAGTGTTACCCACATTTTCTACTTCCAAAACAGCATATTTGCTGCAAGTCAGTTATATGTCATCTGAAAGAATCTTTTCCAAGCATTACGAAAATATATAGTTTTCATATGCGCAATTATGCCGTTTTTGGGATATTTCAAGAAAACTTACTAAACTGATCCAACATTGCCATAAAAAATGCAGTTTTTTTGGAAATTTCCTAATATCTAAATTCGTATAGCGTTTATCTGGTAAAAGACAAATAAAAAATTCACAAAGCATTGAAAAGCTTAACGAAAGATCGAGCTTTCACTCATCTATAACTATCTATGATTGGCTAAACTTCATTTTTGGCATATTTCCACCTCTTCTGGGCCCACTAGTTGTCTATTGAAACGAATAAAATCATAAAATGGTCTACCCTTAACCAAATATCAATTTCGAACGGCTATTAATGCTCGAAAAATGGCTAGAAATTGTTCAGCTATAGGATAACGAAAGTTGCATAGCTTCTAGAGAAGTTAGAGGACAAATCCTGGGTTGCTATGGTTAATGACAAAATGAAATATTTACTGCTATGAATGGTTTATCGTACTTTTTCGCAATAAACCTTTTTACTTGCCAGAAAAGAGGCTTGGATCGAGCGTCCAAATCTGGTAAAGTTTGAGGAAGAAAACCAACGCAGGACCCCCGTTTTTTGTAGAAACACTGCTAGCTGTGGCAAGAAGTTGCTTCGAATCTCAGAACACTTTTCAGAGAGTTCATCAACGATAACTTTACTCAAAATGAGTTAAGAACGGTTCAGTTTATACAGAGGCAAGTTTTGTTCGCCTTTTGGCCTTGTTTCTAGTTGTTTTCGTTCATTGTTAGCTGATTTTATTATGCAACTGTCTAGGCCCATTACATATTTAATCAAAACACAGTGATCTTTTAGCAAATCTTTTCTATCGTTTAAGTACTTTGAAGCCTTCGTCTGACATGTTTTGCCCGAATTCATCGATCGGTCTATACATTTGTGTGTGTTTCCTCCTCTACGTTTTGTAATTTTGTCATTCATAATATCGAAACAACGTTTCTTTCCATTAAAAAAAACAACGGTTGAAAACAGCGAACTTCAATTCGCAAACTCGCAAAATGAAACCCTTGCATGCTCGCACTTTTGTTCAGCAACAGTTACAGGACAAAATCAGAAAACAATGAACGAAAACAACGAGAAACAAGGCCAAAAGGCGAACAAAACTTGCCTCTGTATAGCTGAACCGTTTATAACTCATTTTGAGTAAAGTTATCGTTGATGAACTCTCTGAAAAGTGTTCTGCGATCCGAAGGAACTTCATGCCACATCTAGCAGTGTTTCTACTGAGAACGGGGGTCAAATTTTTGTTTTACTTCACAAAATTTACCAGATTTGGACGCTCGATCCAAACCTCTTTTCTGGCAAGTAAAAAGGTCTATTCTTCGTCCTTTCTCTGCAAAATTACGTATTCAAACAAGCGACCAGTGCGCAGTGACGTCATATCGCACGCAGATCGGTGCGATCTGACGTCACATTTAACGTGAATGAGGCTGCCCCATTGTTTTCTTGCCTCTAAATCGTGGCTAGCTTCCTCATCATGTACTCCTACAAAATGGCAACGATATTTTAACCTAACTTAGTAGAAGTGTTTAGGGAATCGACAGCTGTGTTGCTGTGCGGGGGAGTTGCGGGGAATCCAGGCGACTTACACTGCAAAAGTTAAAAAATCGCGCTGCCAGAATTGTGACAAATAGCAGCTATGATGCACCTGCTGATGCCATGATACAAAAGCTACAGTGGCCAACTATAGCTGAAATTATCAAACGAGAGACAGCGACGATCGTTTACAAATCCCTAAATGGTCTTGCACCTACGTATCTCTAAAAACAAAATTCAAAAAAACTCTTCACGGGACACTATCAAGTTAAGAAATTATGAGACTGACTTACGCGTCCCTCTTTTGAAAACGACTAATGGGCGGAAATCATTCTCATATCGTTGTGTGCATCTTTGGAACAGCCTCGAACCCGAGGTGAAGCTAGCGCCCTCTTTATATGCTTTCAAACGTCTACTTTAAAGTATGACTACAATGTATTAATTTCGATAGTTTAGTTTTGTAATTAGCATATTTATTTTTAGGTTTACATGAATTAAATTGTAAATTGCAAATTTTTGTCACGGCCCCCTGAAAAGCAGCCTTAGCTGACGGGGTTACCGTGTTTAAATAATATAAAATGAATGAAAAATGAATAAATGAGCTGTTACGAACGTCAAAATGCGGAAAAAAGTTTTTTATTTCAACAGGTGGTAAGTTTGTTTTCTAACATCAATTTTATATAACCCCGGTTTTGTCCTTTAAATGGGCTATGAATAAACTTCTACAAACAAAAGTACAATTTTGCTACATTTCTTCGTCTCTAGAGAACGGTTACTTCTTTGTCATCATTCTGAATTATTTCATATCAGATTATTTCAATATTTTAATCTTTCTCTTGAATGTTTTCATTGACAGTTTCAAAACAAAATCACAAATAACTAAATAATGCTAAAAGCAATCTTAAGCAAAATACTATTTACATCTATCTTAGCACTAGTCTTACATTTATAATGCAAAGGAAATATAAAATTTCGTCAAATGTTTCAGTTAAAAAGCAACACAGTCCCAAAAGATTATAACAATATTAACAGATGATTTACCTCACTTAAATATTTGAGAATAGAACAGACACTGCCATCAATACCTCTACTTGCATATTTTGCATCAGATTTCCAGTACTTCTTCATCCACTGAAAGAAAAAGAAATATTGCTTAAAACTCTGAAACAGGCAAAGGAGTACTTTTCTACCGGGTGCGCCAAAAAAAACTATCCACTTTTGACAGGCCACAATCAATCGTAAACCAGGCTGATTTTGACGATTGATGATATTATCTCTATTCAAAATCCCAAATAATGCTTGGCGATTTTCTGTTAATTTTTCGGTGGCCTACATCCCGAGCTATAAGCGATTCCCTGAAAATCATTGGCTTGGAAACAGCCTAAATCATGGAGCAATGCGGACACCTTTATTTTGAATAAATTTGTTTATCCGCGGCTACTACCTTAACTGCGAGCAGAGTAATCAACCTCTTCGGATGAGCGCTGCGAGCGTAGCGAGTTACCTCTCCGGTGGAGCGAGAGAGAGAGTAAAATACTATGGGTAAGCAATGAAGCGGCTTTCGCATTGTTCTCTTTCGCAAGGTGCTCGAAACAATTTGCTGCGGTGGCGGATCGATAAAAATATAGCTCGCTACGCTCGCAGCGCTCCTCCGAAGAGGTTAAGGTAGTAGCCGTGGATAAAAAATTAATTCAAAATGAAGGTGTCCGCATTGCTCCATGCCTAAATCGATCGAAAAACATCGATCAAAATTTTTTAAAGACAGGACTGGAAAGGACTAAGCGAAAACAATTGCTGTTTAGCAACACAAAGACTTTATTGAACTTATCAGAAGCAAAGGTTTTTGAATTGCTAAAAGCATCACTAAAAGATTGCCAACGCTCCTGCAATTGATCATACTGATATCTGCTAGGCTAGAATTTTACCACAAGTGGCTTGAGCCACTTCTATATGCTTAGATTCCCACGTTGCATTCAAGAGTTTCCCTATTGCCTTGTCTACCTCAGTCTTCAAAAAATTTGATCCAAGTTTTTAGATCTATTTGGGCAGTTTCCAGACCAGGAATTCAAGAAAAATTGCTTATAAGGCGAGAAGTAGGCGGCCAAAAAATCGAGAAAACACTGCCGAGGATAATTTGGGATTTCGGATATAGATTAAATGATCTTCAGAATCGGCCTAGTGTAAGATGTATCGTGGCCTTTCAAAATTGGATAGCTTTTCGGCGCACCGTCGTACTGTTGTGAATGTGATTAGTTAGGTTTTAGGATGAAATCATTAACACAAGATCTAGCTTTGCATAATTATCAAGCCTTTCAGCCTTTGGATCATGCTTCCTTCCCCGAAAAATGGTAGTCAGATCAATATCACACTCTTGAAATTCGATGTACAACGAAAACTACTGAAGCTCGTCTAAATCAGCCCCATGACAGAGTGCCTTTAACCAGGTTAGTACCAGGCTAAATATTTTTTCAAAACTTCAAGGTAAGATGAGAAAAAGGTCAGTTCTTGGGCCAAAAGATTTTGTACGCATTAAATATTGATGAAATGAAAGGTGAGACAAAAACAACAGTTTCTCTTCCTTTAGCTTACCAAAGATCAAATTATTTTAGCAATAATAACAATTATCATGCTGCCGGTGATAGACTTTGAAATTATAGCTTAAAAAATCGATTTTGAGATATAGGTATTCTAGGATTTCGTAAATGCGGCCCACGAGCCTTAATTTTACGATCTTAAAGTCACTTTTGATCCATACCCAATCACAAGAAAATTTTCTGGCATAATGAACCCTATGAAAAGATTCGAGCAGACAAAATGTAGACTCCTTTGCTAAAAACTCCTTGCAATTTTGCAGCATGCTACGTGGCTCATAGGACTCCAGAATTTCGAAAATCTACAGGGTGCGCCAAAAAAAACAGCGGGTCGTTAAACTAACACTCTTGCAGCAGACTACAACTAATCGATTTCTAAGTCCCCAAATCACCACGAAAAAGTTTTCTCTTTGCCCATTCATGTCGAGTCTTTAGAAAATTTGATCGACGTTTTTGTATCGTTTTCAGTGTTTTCGAGACCGAAAATTTTAAGAAACTCGCTTATAGCTCAAGAAACAGAAGACTAAAACATCTACAAAAATCCTAGAATCTAATTCCGGATTTTAGCTAAAGATTAAGTCATAAATCGTCAAAATCGATCCAGTGTACGATTTATCGTGGCTTGTCAAAAGTGGATATTTTTTTTTGCCGCACCCGGTAGGCTGATCAATATTACTGATGATAATCTGTTCTTTAACGTGACACCTCAAAAAGAGATTTGTAACACTAGTAGAGATTTTGAATTTATGTGACTTTTCATAAACTAAAACCATTTTTTTGCTTACCCGGATTTTAATATACTAATAATTTATCGCTGAAATGAAGAGTGACTGGGCAAAAACAAATTCCTACAGTCCAAAAAATCTAAACTGGGGGTAATGGTAAGTTTTCAACAATCCTAAAGAGACCTTTAGGACATAGGGTTTTGATGGGCTTGTTCAACACCTATGTTTTTAAGTTGTTTGAGAAAATACGATTGGGTTGATCCTAGATGAACCAAGCGAAATATATTTTTTTCTTCAAACATCTTCAAAGGTTTCTGTTACGAGAAAATATGTTAAGAAACCCCATTTAGGTTACCTTAGTTACTCGCTGGGAAAGGCCATTAAAACAGCTTTGAAAGCTGTTTCATAGTGGAGGCAGTCTTAAAATATACCCTTGATGCCTTGAAGGTTATTTGTAGTACCTATTCAGTAGTAGGTCTTTGAAAGACGCTTTCCTGGGTATTCTAAAAAGGAGCACCTACATAGGCAGCATAATACATAGGACATTCTGTGTACGTTTTTCTATGCAATTGCAACAATTAAATGCTAAATCCCGCGAAAGACTTTGAAATAATAGCTCGAAAACCCATATTTTGAGCCATAGGCTTCAGAAAACATTGTAAATCTTGGCCAGGATTCCTAATTTTAAGACTTTAATGCTAACACTTTTATTATGACTCACCCGGTATTGTTATCGAAAGGAGCTTGAAATATATGGTCAATAGAAACAGTACAATAGCTCGACAAATCAACTTACCTCAACTTTCGCTAAGCATTGTGGGTAACCGTGATCATTGGGAACGACACATTCCCGCGCATGATCTTCTCGTCTCTGGCCAAGGTTGACTGACACTTTTCTCATGACGTAATCTTTGGGGCAAAAGCTCTCTACCTATAGAGAAGATAGAGAAACTTGAGGCGATATTTAATCCATACTGCTTGCAGATAATAAACATTAATTTCTAATTTTCGAAAGGGAAGATAATAAATAAGTAAAGTACTATAAGGTAGTATTATTCATTCATTCATTCATTCATTCATTCATTCATTCATTCATTCATTCATTCATTCATTCATTCATTCATTCATTTATCTATTTCTTCTCGTTTCTTCTCGTTTCTTCTCTTTCGGATCTTATTTGAAGTGTTCTGTGACCTTTGTCAAGAGAAAACAGTTTTTCAGTGATCAAAGGAAAATTTGAATAAGCCTTCCGATTGGCGAAATTTCAAAGAATTTATTCTAATTTCTGATCTGTTACATTCAAACGAAGAAACAAGTTTTTCTACTGGTTAACATTCAATTCTTATTNACTTTCGCTAAGCATTGTGGGTAACCGTGATCATTGGGAACGACACATTCCCGCGCATGATCTTCTCGTCTCTGGCCAAGGTTGACTGACACTTTTCTCATGACGTAATCTTTGGGGCAAAAGCTCTCTACCTATAGAGAAGATAGAGAAACTTGAGGCGATATTTAATCAATACTGCTTGCAGATAATAAACATTAATTTCTAATTTTCGAAAGGGAAGATAATAAATAAGTAAAGTACTATAAGGTAGTATTATTCATTCATTCATTCATTCATTCATTCATTCATTCATTCATTCATTCATTCATTCATTCATTCATTCATTCATTTATCTATTTCTTCTCGTTTCTTCTCGTTTCTTCTCTTTCGGATCTTATTTGAAGTGTTCTGTGACCTTTGTCAAGAGAAAACAGTTTTTCAGTGATCAAAGGAAAATTTGAATAAGCCTTCCGATTGGCGAAATTTCAAAGAATTTATTCTAATTTCTGATCTGTTACATTCAAACGAAGAAACAAGTTTTTCTACTGGTTAACATTCAATTCTTATTATAACACAAGGTATAGTTGGCTCAGTGCCAGCCTAGTGATAGTGAGTGTCTATCGGATTAGCAATTCTATTGACATTCCAAGTTAAAGGGAATATAAGCATATAAAAGTGGCTCAAGCCACTTGCGGTCAAATTCTAGCCAATCAGATATCAGTATTTCCTGTTGACGTAGATGAGTTACCCAAATATGGTGCGGCGCGTGTCAATGTCCATCGTCTTTGCAGGGCTATTTTTATCAAAGGCTTATATATGCTTACATTCCCTTTAAGCTAGCAAGCAAAAACACATTCATTTGTTAACGCAGGCTAGTGTAATAGCCGCCTATACAGTTGATGTGAGTCTGAGGCACTATGGCTTGTCCCCACAGGGCTACGTCTCAGGATTCTTGAATGTGAGACTTTCAAGGCATCACGAGAAATTTTCTTAAATTACGCAAATAATACTTATCACAATTTTGAATCAATTCCAACTAATTAACAAAAACTAATTTTTCTACAAACAAATGAAACTTGCCACTTTTTAGCAGCATTTGCAAGGTATCTCAACACAATATACACACAAAGATCCAAAAACAAACATCCACAAAAATAAAACTTGACGATACGTAACCTAAAACAATAAACAATGACACACTCTTCATATAATTGCTGATATTTTGTTAGTAGCTTTAATTTGTAGTTCGTTGTTAGACCATCTATCTTTTAACGATATTGAGTCTTCATTGAAAAAAGAGATAAAATGACGAATTCCAAGTTAAAATGACAAGTCCATGTATCAAATAATATAGCTGGGTCATGGCTAGATATAATCCCAGAGACAGAATTTTTGATATCATCATTATTTTTAGAATTACAGTATTTTTATATTTCCGCTAGTTTTGAAGTTGTCACGTCATCAAATTGTTAAATTTAAACCATAAAAGCTACAGACTTTTGCTTGCTACCATATTGTAGACCTTAAAAAATTGAAGTTTTCCCTTATTAATCATAATGATTTTCCTCAATCATTTTACAATTCACGGTGGTTTTTTGTTTGTCAAAGCTTTAGATACATCCTGTAATATATCCTTTCATAAAAAATAAAAATACGCTGTAATTCTGAAAAAATGATGATTCAAAAATGATCTCTCTGGGATCATGGCGAATTACCTAACGTTTCATTCGAGCAATTCATTTGAAAGGTTACCGCACTAACATTTTAAAGATTAATTTTAAAGTTCTGCGAAGATTCGACGCCTATGCTTGTTTCCCTAACAAAGAATTGAAACAAGAGGAACAACTACTGATATCAATTTTGTATTCTGAAGGGACTATTCACTCAATTGTCATTGTTCTAAAGTAGAAGGTTGAATAAGACTGCGTTCACACGATACCGGCACAATTTGAAAACGATGAACAATGTGACGCATAGGCCTTCTGTTCACATGAAAACGGCACATGTTTTGGCGGCAGATTTTGAAAACGGTAGATTTTGAAAACTGAACTCTAACCGGCACATTTTGAAAACGGCATCGCGTGAATACTCGAAAAACGACGAAAATGGAACATTTTTCGACGCTTTCAAAACGAGTCTGGTCGATTCTTAAGATGTAATTGTAAGTACATTTCTTTGGCATCAAATTCTTCGAGAGATTGCAACAAGTTTCTTGGGGAGATTGCAACGAGTTTGTTACCGTCAAAGTTCCTACCGTTTTCAAATTGTGCCGGTATCGTGTGAACGCTAGCTAAAATTTTGCTACCGTCACATTTTCCACCGTTTTCAAAATGTGCCGGCATCGTGTGAACGTACTCTAAAGTTGCTACCTTTTTAAACAAAACATCTTTCATCACAAAATCCCCAATAATAACCATGGAAGGAAATGGCCGATTTCAGCAATCAAAATTTTCATAAATAATTCAATCTTCCTTGTGCATCATAAAACGTTAACAACCACAATAATACCAGTAGCACCAGGTGTGCAATAAGATATTTACCCCTTTGAAAGCCCATTAAAGTAGGATGTTAGAAAAATTTCAAACTGTATTCAGATGACTTTTGAAATAACGTTAAGACTGCTCGACTTAATCTTTTGCCGTACAAAATGAAGATTTCTTTCAAAGAGTTGTCAAACTGGCAATAACGTTTTGGCACCTCCAGTAGAGAACAAAAATGGGGCGGGGGTGAGAAATCTAACCACACGTTACTTACCTCACTAAGATATCTGAGCATACTGCAAAGAGATTCATTGACACCAATCCTCGCATACTTTGGGTCTGTTTTCCAATTATTCTTCAGCCACTGAAGGAAAAAAACTTGCAATACTTGATAAAACTCTGAAAACTGAAAATCCTTACAAATTGGACACCGCACAAATGTAGCTGTGCTTATTTCTTTACCAACAGAGCTGGGCGATAAGTTTTCCTTCGCATTATCTACCGGGTGTCCTAAAAAACTGCATACAAGTTTGACAAAATTCTGACGCCAAGAGGTTTGGTCAAATCACACCAAATCTTTTTTATGTTAACCCTCAATGGATGAATTACACTTGGCATTTTTCTGGAAATTTTCGGAAATTTGGTTTCAGAGCAATAAATCAGGAAGTGTAAGATTTTCTCTTAGGCCCAAACCTGAGCTTCCAGTAGAGAAAAGCTAACGATTCTAGGGAAGGCAGAAGCATGTCGGCCCTCGGCATCCAAAGCTGATATGCCTCGTGATTATAATTGTTAGAAACTTTAAGGAAGATATTCTCAAGGGACACTCATATTACATTATCATTAATCAAGAGATTTCTTTACTTTTACTTTACTTAAAAATTGTAATTTTAACAATAACTGGTTCATTGTAGTAAAGGTAAAGAACTCCCTTGATCAATAAGAAACAGTGATACAATTTGTCAAGGAAAGTCTTTGATTTAGTTTTGTTCAATTAAAATCAGTAGCAAATTGTTTGCTGAGAAAATCAAGGGTTGCAATGCTTAGGGTTTCTTGCCTTCTTAGGGGTCTACAATAGAGGCTCTGGTTTTGGCCTAAGAGCAGATTTTGCGTTTGTTGATTTATAGCTCTACAACCAAGTTACTGATAATGACAAGAAAAATATCAAAATTTAATGTAGCCATTGAGGGTGAACATAAAAATTTGCTTTGGGTAATTGGTTGTAAACTCTTGGCGTCAGGATTTTTCAAACTTGTATACAGTATTTTGGGACACCCGGTTCAGAACCCGTTTACACGACACCGGTGCGAAATGACAACGGTGTGAAACCGCACCGTTTTCGAAAATGACTCCGTCTTCCTAACACAATAAACCAAGGGCCTTAGGAAGAGTGTTCAGTAGGCCCAGATATGTATTATTTAGAATAGAAAACATACCAGGATGGTCTTGGTTGTATCTTTGTTGTTTTTCTGTTTTCCTTTGCTTTTCAAACGACATAAATCCTTCGTTTTCGCGAGTTTAAATTCAGCCAAACGAAACC
>REGM01000025.1:1283805-1298840 GCA_004194415.1 Aurelia aurita | reverse complement strand
GGGGGGGCATTATGGCCCCCCCTGTTTATCTCCATAACTATAACTCCTATGATGCTGTAACTTACAAGAACATTACCTATGTATATTAAAAGGGTAATTACAGAATTTGGTTGTAATTGATCACGTGGTTCGTTGCTAGGCAACCAGAAAGTGGCAAGTGGTCACACATGAGCTTCAGTGCTGAAAACAAGAAAGCGCTAATAATTTTGGATTTTAATGATTAAAACTTTGAAAAACAGGATAAATATAAAGAAAATGTTATAATCTATCCATCAAAAGCAAATTTTTGAAAAATTGTCATTATTCATTATAAATATGACGTCATAAATATGAGTGACGTCATATACATTACTTTTTGCTAATGTGAGCAAATATGAACAAAATATATATCAAATGAAAGCTCTTTCAAAGATCAATCGATTGGTACCAATTTTGTTACAATTAGATATGAAACAAAGGAATTATTAAGGTTTTTGTGATTTTCTTTGTTACCACTATCCAAATAAGGGATTGTTCTCGTCACGTGACTACATTTATGACAATGAAACATTTAAAATTTGATAGCCAATTAAATTTTAGTAAAATTCGGTAAGTTTCAGTATTCCATCTCATTCCAGCTAGGAGCTATAGTTCATGATTCAAGTAGGGGGGCCATAATGGCCCCCCCCCCGGGTAAAATAGGGTTAATTTGGTTTTTATTCATTTCAAGAATGTTAGGTGTATTATTGAAACTTTTTATGTTATCAATATGTGTGTTAAAGTTAAGATTTGAGGGTAGGTCTTTATTTGCAAGCAAGGACAGGTGCACAAGACTATTTTGTGAAGATTCTTCGATGTGTCGCAGAAAGGAGATACATCTACTGTCTATTGTGTTTTTTAGAGGAGGAAAGCGGCCTAGTTCACTGCGAACCAGAATATTTGTAGTTGACCTATTTACCCCAAGTAAATGTTTGCAGAAAGATAACTGTACTTTCTCAATGGTTATTGTTATCCCAACTGTCATAGTCTGTGTAATGAAATGCTCCCCAAAACTCACAACAGTAAGGGAGGATAGGTGATATGAGCCATATGACAGAGTCAAACAATTTCAGTGCAGCCTTAATAGGGAGGCGTTTTATTTTATATCTGTTGTTTAAAGGCATAAATGGCTCCTCTAGCTTTTCCACCTAGTGCTTCTATGGTGATATGAAATGAACCAGCAGCATTTATGGTCATTCCTAAATAACTGTATTGGGTGACGTCTGCTATCTTAGTTTTGCTCACATATAATGTTTCTTTTCTGTTTAGTCCACTCTTTTTCTGAAAGGTAATGCATTTAATTTTTTTTTGTATTCACCGACAGATCCCATGTAAGGCTGGGGAGGACAAATGCAAGTGGGGGTCCGGGGGCGAAGCCCTCCGGGAAAATTTTCTGGACAGTTTCATTTTATCATTGGGAAACGCCCTTTTTATTGCTAAGAAATGCCTTTATTTGCAGGGCCGTCGAGAGCCAGCTCGGGCCCTGGGGTGATTTATGGAATGGGGTCCCAAGAGAGGGGTTTGGGGAAAATTTTCCGTGACCAAGCCCTTCAGATTCTCGGAAAATGAGGGAAACGCCCTTTTTAGGAATAAAAGTTTAAAAAAATTGCTTAAACATTTCAATGTCAAGGTTATGCAAAAAATGGTATTGATGAATCAAGGACATCGTTTTGCATAGGCGCAGGAGGCAGGAGTCTGGGTGGCGACAGCCCCCCAACGTTTGAAAACTTTATAAAAATCGGCCAGATTCGGGCAAAAATCCGCCTCAAGGCGGGCAAAATTTTCGTAAAGAATCGATTTTTTTATCGGGCAGTTCCCCCAAGATTTTATCTTCCCGTACGCCTATGTCGTTTTGTGTTAGTTGGATAAAAATATCAATAAAACTGTTTGTAACACTCAAAACAATAATAATTTACGGGCTTTCATGTTTGCAAAGTCATGTATAATGTTTTTGATGAACTTGAGCTTGCTGAAGGAACGCTCTGCAGATGTAGCTGTCACAGGCAAGGTACAAAATATTCTGAGAGCAGTGCAAACATTTCAAAGTTACAATTTTTTATTTGGTTCCGAATATTTGACCCTCATTTTTAGGAGGTGACAACTTTCAAAGGAGGGCATTGTCACGACACTTTTAAGGCAGATAGATTTTCATAATCAAAGGACCCTTGGGGGGACTCACGTTAAATTTATTATTGAGAAGGTCGTAGGAGATATATCATTTTTAGAAAATCCCATTACATAACAATGTTTTTCAGCTTCAAAAACATCAAGTGCTTCTAAAAACAAGAACAACTTTTATAAAAAATGAAACCTTCAAGAAAAAGTTCATAAGCTGACTTGACAAGCCTTGAAAATGTTCTTTGAGGACGTTATTTAAACCTTCAAAAGCTGTAAAAAATGTCAATGAAAAAGTATGGGGAAGCTAGTTTCTAGCTAATATCAAAGTACATATCTGAAAAGGCAGCATTCAAACTCTGTTCCATTGTTCCTGAGCTGCGACGGAAAATCTATAGGGTTACTTCTTAGGCGTACAAGATGTCCTATTGCCCTCAACTCTGTATGTTCTTGCAATCAGATTCCGAGAAAGCCCTTCAATGTTAACATTGACGTCATTACTGTTTTCAGCAACAATGAGTCAATCCTTACTTGAATGCAAGGCTAGCCTGATAACCAGACTCGAATCGATGCAATACAATGCAGCCCTTGCTGTCACTGGTGCATGGAGAGGAACTTCTCGGGGGAAACTATATCGTGAATTTGGATGGGGATCGCTGAGTAATAGAAGATGGTACAGGAGACTGGTTCTTTTCTTTAATATTATCAATAGCCTCGCCCCTGCTCACCTTTCCTCGCTGCTTCCACAGACGAATGAACAAAGATATGCCCTTAAAAACACCAATGATATCGCAATACCAAAACGACGAACTGACGCTTTCAAAAACAGTTTTTCCCCGCATTGTATCAATGAATGGAATAATCCGAGCCTAGAGTTTCGTCGATTAAGTAAGGTCACTCTCACTAGTTAAGACGAGATTGACCAGTCTAGTTAGACCGGTGAAAAGTCAAATCTATGGCATCCATGATCATCAGGTTTGGGTAGATTAACTCAGTTGAGAGTTGGCCTAAGTCCTCTGCGAGAACACAGGTTTAGACATAATTTTTCTGATACCACCGATTTGTATTAACATACTTTTGTTGTTGTAGTTTTGGTAATTATTCATTGACATAAAAAAATCACAGAACTGCCAAATGCTCATGAAATAACTGGAGTCACAATAAATTAGGAAAACTTCACAAAATCACGGCGAATCACAAAACTCGCTGGAAATCACAAGAAACTGTGAACATCACAACTCCGTACGCCATTTTGAAACATGACTTTGATTTCTCCCCATATGAAGGATTTCTGGTCAGGATGAGAGGATATTTCGATTTCTGAATATCCTTAATTTGACATGATTTCTGGCTTATCTATTTCACGCCTCGATGATTCTGAACGCAATATTCTAGCAGCTCGACTGCCAGAGGCTAAGTCTTCTTCTACCCAACGTTTTACTTTTACTTGTATCCCTTCAACGTTGCAGAGACTATCAACAAATAGGAAGCTGAAAAACAATCTTT
The DNA here is from genome assembly GCA_004194415.1 of Aurelia aurita. Lineage (NCBI taxonomy): Eukaryota > Metazoa > Cnidaria > Scyphozoa > Semaeostomeae > Ulmaridae > Aurelia > Aurelia aurita. The sequence continues at coordinate 1,295,201 of REGM01000025.1, read as the reverse complement.
CCGAAACAAATGAAGACAAATTGAAACAAAGACACATTTTGTTGCTTTTTTCTTCTTTTATCAACAATTAAACAAGTAAACGAATCTGTATCGTGTGGTATCTACACCTTATATCATCCTAATACTTGCTCCATTGGGAGGGTTCAAAGATAAAATATAAAACTTCAAAGCCAAATGAATATACCCTACAAATACCATGACTGTCCTTCTCTAAACACGATAATACTTGTAAATAAGATTGTAGGAGAAATAAAAATCACTGCTGCAAAAGAAACACGACTTTAGGACTTCTATCTCGCGTGCAGTGCGGTGAATGCGAGTTGAGAAACAGTAACAAAAGAGTGGGTTTTGGGTCATTGCAGTGGGTTTTGGGTCATTGCAATCACCAGCGAATGATTAACTTGGAAATTTACACAAGATAGAAAGAACGACCCTAGGGACTGTAAGAACAACAGTGTGCAACAGATACATTTCTTGCCACAAGACATTTAGTAATCAGAAACTTTGCTAGTAACTATCATTGAAACGCTTGAGTGGTTTGAATTCACGACTGAAACTTGCTACTCTGCATGTAGGTTTGGTCACTAAGAATTATCATGAAAACAAATTTCCCGCATTCAAAGAATATCAAAACAGCTCATAAAAAAGTGGAGGTCATGGGCTCCTCTAAGCGTCTCCCGATCGTTTGCGGCAAATTGACTTACTTCAACGCCTTCTGCAACTTGTTTGAAATAGGCAAGCAAAGGCGTTTGAAGTTCCTCTCAAGGAAATGTTTGCTTCTTTATAAATTGATGTTTTTCATTGCATATACATATAAAAAACAAACAAAACGGGTTGCTTCAATTTAACAAAGTAAAGCGCCTTCTTAAACAGTTTGTGATTATTGGTCTTTATCGAGGAGCTTGCAATGAGAAACGTGTCCGAAAGTAAACAGTCATTTCGAATCACTCAACTTGGCAAATACAGCTAACCTACGACTATGTTGTAAGTTGTATGTTGTAAGGAAAAAATGCGTGTCTATTTTCACGTATCGACTAAAATCATCTAAATTCGCCTCCGACAACTTCGTGATCTAGAGTAAATGACACACACACGTTAAAACAAAATATGCAAATGAAATTAGATAAATAACGACGATTAAGTTACCCTATGTTACAAGCTGTTATCGAGGGAAACCATCCAGTTTACAGTGCTCCTTTTAAGTAAAAATTCTAAAACTTTAAAGCTATACAAAGGAAAAGAAAGAAATCACTTTGTTTTTTATCACACGTTGTAGAGCTGCCATTAAATTAAGAATAATGATTATAAAAACCAAAGACTGCTTGACCACAGACACGCAAGATAATGACGAAAACGACCACTTCAATTAGTCTTTACCAGGAATGAGTCACAGCCTTACAGTCACCGCTGATTCTTGTAGAACATTTCAATTGTCTATTCGATTGCCTTTCTTGGCAAATCAGTGTTCAAGTTTGTTGTATATTTGTTCTCATAGCGGGTACCAACTGCATTAAGCAGAGATAACTTCGTCTGTGGAAATAAGCAAACAGCAGCGAAAATTCAAGCGCGATTTGCATGAAGCGTTACACAATTACCCGTATCGTTTTGAATGGGTATCTGCGAATCGTTTCTATCTGTTGACTGTATGAAAGAAAGGACGCTTTAACTTAAATGCTGAGCTCCATTCTAGATGATTCGATAAGATGCAAACAGTTGCAGAAAAATCTATGACATGAATGATGAGACAATTGAACATCTAACGGGTACGCCAAAATGATCTTTACTTTTTGGCGGCCAACTAAAACGTACCTGTCTGCCTTATTAGACCCCAAGTAACTTTATAATTTGTATTCCGACAATTAACGGCAGAATAAAAAAATTCAGTTATATTTCTACGTTTATTAATACGTTTATTATTCTACGTGATTGTCTTTTAAAGATGAAAGCGCAAGACAATCAGTTGCAGTCGCCAGTCAAAATTGTTAAGTTCTTTTTGGCGCAAACAGTAAATGAATATAAAATCCCCAGGTCAATTCCTAGCATCAAACTGATACTTATTCCAAAGATATTTTTTGGACCTTTTCAAAAAAGTGCTGCATAATCTGGTTTATCATAGAGCCACAAAAATCGATTTTGTCTTTCCTTGAAACGCTCAGCCTCAGGGTAATATCTCTCTTTAAGGGGTCGAGCGGCCTTTTGGATCACGCTTGCGTCTTGAGGAAAGTAGGTGCATCATATTTCAACTCACTACTGGCGTTCAGGCTTTCCCTTTTAGCCTGACGGCACAACTTCCAGCAATTTTTCTTCATATAACCTCCATTAGTTATCTACGGCTCGTTTGAAGTGAATAACTCTTATCAAAATTCAAATAAATGAACAATACAGATCTGGGGTGCTCTCAACAATGAAATTAATAAAAACTATGTCGAAAAATTATTGCCTTCAATGCAATGGTCTAAGAAATTCATCCTGAGACATGCTCAATAAAGGCAAAACGACAATCAGTCAATCTACGCACGAGTCAAATTCTAAAGTTCGTATTAGACAAGTGTAAAAGTCTAAAGGTCAGTATCAAACCATGCGTGGCCTCCTCCTTGTGGTTGTTGCTGCGGCTGCTGTTGTTGCTGCTGCTGCATGTATCCAAAGTTGGGGTCATACTGCTGTTGTTGGTGGTACTGAGGTGCGGGCTGTGGTGTTTGTGCGGCAGGGGTGTACAATTCGTCTTGGTAGGTTTGGGCGGTCAGGATATCGGCCATTTGCGTATCGCCAGGCTGGATGAAGAGAAGAACAATTATTGCAAACAAGCGCCAAAAAGTACTTTTCTTGGGGTCGTGACACAAGGATTAAGCAACCAACTACAAACAAATGGGCTTCAGGTCTCGTCTACATAGATAGGTTTTCATGAATCCATTTTGCCTCGATAAAAAAAAACAGCTTAGGGAAGTGTAATGATGACGTGTATTAAGGACACAGGCGCAGTAGTAGAGGCGTAGATGGCGTAGTAGAGGTGCCACGGGGTAGCCAAGGGTATGCTTTTTGGCAATTTTAGTCTAGGCCAGTCTAGGCAAGGGTATGATTTTGGCAATTTTTGTCCAGGAAAGGCCAAATTTTCTTAATTTGTGTCTAGAAACCCAAAATTTTGACGATTTTGGTCTGGAGAAGGCGAAAATTTGGTGATTTTTGCCTAGAAAACGGCAAATTATGGCACTTTTGGTCTAGAAATTAGTCTAGCCAAGGGTATCATTTTCACAAAAATTGGTCTAGCCAACGGTACCATTTTGAAGATGCTGGCGGCACACCCCTATCCGAAATTTGGCCAAGAACCCCTCCCATGAGACGCGCAGCAACAATTGGCAACTGATTGCATTTTTGGCATTCTTAGCTGTTGGCAGCAACCTGGATTCAATAAGTAAATTTTTACTGCGTCATGGCGTTTCTTCTAGAAATTTCGTTTATCACGTGAACAGCTGAATTGTTTTGGTCGAAATTGCACATAAATCGACAATAATTCAGCAGTTGGCAACTGATTGCATTTTTGGCATTCTTAGCTGGTTCGCGGAATGCGTTCTTGGTTCCTGACTGGGTTAGTTAGTTAGGGACAGAACACCACTCCTATATGTACTCGTTTTACTTCGTACATAATGAGTTAAAATACAACATTTCATCTTAGTAGCGTTAGGAATCCTCGTCATTCAGAAATTTTTGTTCGAACACACAGAATTTTTGGCTCGTCTTTGGCAGTCAACATTCAGGCTTTTCTTCACTACATTCAACACTTTGGAAGGTATTTTCGAGACTAGCCTTGAAGAATAATATTTTTGTTTGAAAAACTTTTCAAAACGAATAAAAAGCGAAAAACCATGCGAAAGATTGCTTTTTCTACCAAGGGCTGAAACTCAAGCTTTTCTAAACAGGTATGCAGTATGCAGATTTAAAAGGAAGGGGAATTTCTCGGCGAATCTTCAAAATGAAGACTGTGTAGAGAGCGTGGCCAACAGGGCCGTAGGAAGCATCTTAAACTTGGAGGGGCACGACACGTCAAGGGCACTTTTTTCATTAAGCTAGAGGGGCATTTCCTCGAACAAAAAGGTAATCTCGTGTTTATTGCTAATCTTGGGGGGCACGTGCCCCCAGTGCCCCCCGGTTCCTACGTCTCTGGTGGCCAATGTCATCAAACGCAAAGTCTAAATCAGAGTTAAAAGCAAAACTAAAGGAAAATCAAGTAAGAGAATTTCCTAACCCTATTGTTGTTAGGGGAAGCACCAATTCGCATTCAGTTACACAAATAACTCTCGAGGGGTCTGGAGCGAAGGCAGCTGAAACGCAACTTCCTTAAAGTTAAATTTAGATCATGAACCAAACATCAGCTAATCCCACGTCGGGAGATATGATTTATTGATGTACTCAATGTGAAGAAGTGCGAGGCAAGGATTGATCCAAGTGAAAAACATCTTAAATAAATCATGAATGATTCACAAAGCGACATTCATTCAATTCAAGAGCAGATTTTCGAATTCTTCGCAGAAAAGCTTATGTTTGTCAAAACAATCTCTCAGCATCTTCAAGTATAATGCTTAAAAAACATAGTTTAGATTTTCTGTCACACCATTTCGATAAGTGCAATGAAACTTTGCAATTTGGGAGCCCATACATGCTTCAAAAACACGACGCTAACTTTAAACTCGACGTACTAATTATTGCCGCTGGCTAAGTAAGACTAAGAGATGCCCAAGAAAGCTCGTGCGTCAAAAAACATGACCGATACCTGAGCAGCGATAAAAATCGCGTTGAGTGTAAATTCAGCTTTAAAACTACAATATCAAAGTATTTTGACACTTTCTTTATTTAGCACACCTCAGACATAAGATCCGATAGAAAAAACTTCCCAAATGACTGTGTCCGATCAAGGATACCGCGCGGATCAATAAACACGCGTGGCGAGAAGTACGTTTCAGAAACGGGTTGATTTCGCAGCTTGATATGCAAAATTTTTACCATCAAGTATAATTTTAAGTTCAGCGCACAGAATCGAACGAACTACTAGCAAAGAAATGATACGAACTACTATCCATCTTATCGTGAAGATAACTGTCAACTGGCAATTGAAGACCATATGAACTAGATGAATTTCATTTCTAGCTCCCTAGATGCAATAATGACACTATCATTTCTTCTCATCAAACGCCCCCATTGTGATTCCAGTAGTAAAGTAGGAATGTAGAAGGGAGTCCGAAGGGCAGTGTTTACGAGTGCATGGGGCTGAGGTTATTCAAGTTAAGCCAGAGGTCTTTTAAAACCATTGCACTTCGGTGCCTAGTCTTGGTCCATGAAGTGTTTACAATTCGTGGAATTTCAAGCTACAATCCTGGACAAAATGGTTGAGAAAAATCGACGTTGTCAAGGAGCAGTGCTGGAAAACATACGCGAAGTTACGAAGAAATCTCGCAGGAAGGTTCAGACTTTAGAAGGAAATAAATCTGTATCAATACGAAAATGAGAGAAATAGGGAAAGGGGGGGAGGGAAGGACAGGAAGGAAAGGAACAGGAGTTTGCAACAGAAGAGTTGGAGAAAATGTCAGTGAAAGAAAATTTGAGTCAGGTGAGAGGGGAAAGGAGACAATTACTTACTCGTCCACACCAGCGAAATAGGCAGGCAATTTTGAAACATTGATGCAGCTTCGCAGGAAGCGAAAGCTTTTTTCTAGCACTGTCAAGGAGTGCAGATGACTCGTGACAGCACTTAGAAATGATGGCCCGCTATCGGCCCTCTTCTCCCAATTCATTCTTGGTTTATCTTTGGAGCAAAGCTGCAAACTTCAGCGCTTTAGAATAGATGTATATAGATTTTAGCGCTCTATAACTGCATTGTTATTATTACTATAATCATTATATCAACCAATAAACGGGGGGAGGGGGCACAGTTTCTTCTTAACATATTATGTCCAAGATTGTAGTTTGAAGTATCTAAATATGCAATTTGGTCCAAGAAAAATTTGAAATGCAAAGAAAAGTTGAAAAGTTGAAAGAAAAATTGGAACGAAAACGCCCTTCCCCCAAATATTAAGAAAGTGCAAATCGCATGACATATGACTTGCTTTTGAACTATTTTGTATTGTTATGTGATCTATTTGAATTTTTTTGAACTCAGAACGGTGAGACTTGCGTTGATTGCGTTTAGATTGAGTTCAATAGCAGTATCATAATAAGTAAAGTCCTGTTTTGAGCTATAACTAGACTTATTACGATGAGTCCCAGTAATCGCTCATAAAACTGAGACTTGCATTAAACCGAGACCGCTCATACTGGTGTAGTTTGAGCATCTATCAGCCTATCAATAGCGATAACTACGACTCTGTAATCAGTCTAAGCTGTAACGTTACGAGTCCTAGTTTGGGCATAAGTCTATAAGCATTAGTCTTTCCAGCAGGTGATTCTTGCAAAATATTCATCAAGTGCAATTTATTAGCGGCAAACTCTAGAAGATCAATAAGTGTAGGTGGAGCACTCAGTGTGTGAATTGATCTCACACCAAACGCTCTTATTGGGTTTACCTCGCATGGTGGCTGTATTGCTGGTAGAATTGTACTAACGTGTGTAATCAACCTGAATTCGTATTAACGTATCTGACTAAGGTCGAACAATAAATTGACTGAGAAACAAAAGCTCATGCTGACTGATTACTAAGACGGGGGTAAAGTTCTTGCAAAAAGATTAGAACATACCTTTATTACTGAATTATGTTTTGCTTTGTAATTAGGTTCGACGCCAAGTTTCCAAGGAAACTGAAGTTTAATTAGGAACAAGTTACATTGAGTAATAAAGCACGTAGTGCTAGTAATCGGAATTGTTAGATAATAAAATTCCTCAGTCATGTTGCAAAGATCTCGAGAAATCAATTACATACTAAATCATTCACTGGAAATTTTGCCACCACCCCACATATAAATAACTGCTAGACACGAGCGACGAGTTGAGATTAGGAAGTGTGCTACAACGCAAATGTAACAATATGCTATCCATACCTCCCACGGCAAATCGTCACGGAACAAAGTGGTCAATTCTACAGACAATCTCTTTTTGTAGTCTTGCGATTTATCCTCAGACATTCTGAACAAGACTGCTGCAGCATAAGCAGCAATGCCTTCGTTTCTGGAGTGAAGAAGCTCGGTTAAGATGGTTGTTGCATCTTCTCTTTCAATGGCATCAGCACCATCCTTGTCTTGTGCCAACTCACACAGGACACCAGCTGCCACTCTCACGACATTTTCCACGTCAGAATACAGGAGCTATAATAGGCCAAAGAACGGAGACGGGTCTTATTAAGTTGCTAAATATTAGAGCAGCAATGATACAGATCATATAGAAACTTAAATGAAAAATATACAAAATGAAAGATAAGGTGAAGTGGAAAGGGGAAAAGAGTCGGAACGAACAGGATGAAAACGAACAGCGCGGATGAAAGACCTTTCGGATTGTTTACAATTTTGACTTCATAAGCGAAATAACTTCACCAAACATTAAAATATCACAATAACCTGTTTATCCTCGCAATAAATGCACTGTCCGCTTTCCTTTATATCAAATTACAAGGTGGAGAAGGACACGTTGATCTACAAACGCAAAGTATGTCCAATGAAATGTCCAAGGTAATTGAAAACATAAAAGACGAGACTTATTGGAAATATGAGATATCTAGATAAAATTAATAAATTAAAGAATAAGAGTTGTCTCATCAGCAAGACACAGATATGGAATAATTAAGCTGCTAAATAAATTAAAAACACGCTGGAGGCGTTAGAATGTGCATTTAAAAACTCTGCCCATCGCAATATGATAATCAGCCTTATTAACTGAGATCGAAACGAACTTCTGCAGAACGTTTAGACAAGATTAGAGAATTCAGAATCGATGTTAATTTCCACCCTTTGCAGCAAATATCAAAAGGTCTTGTTTGGCACAAATAGACACACAATATCTATGATTACGAAAACAGTCCACTGGAAAAAAATTGGCCATTGAATTTGCAAATTATTGGGAAACTTTCTCTGCATTACGAAAATCTAGAAGCCTCTCTGTGAATATCCTACAACTTTAAATCTGTTTAGTACTCAAAAACTAACAATGAAATGGACTATATATATATATACAGACAATAGCACTGAAAGACCCATAATATATATATCTTGCACTGAGATATCCCTTGAAAATGAATCGTTTCTTATTTACCTGGACGAAGGTTGGGATGCAGTTTAATCCACGAATGATATTTCTGTTGTAGGCCTCTCTGGCAAGGATATGCAAAGCACCAACTGTCCCCTCAACAATCTCCTCCATGCGCACACCATCTTGCATGCTATGGGCTCCAGGTCCGCGTCTTTTCAAATCTGAAATATCAACGTCAAGTTGTTGAAGCTAAATATTAAAGTAATCAAAACTAAACATAGCCTTGTGTTGAAGAAAGGTTTCAGCATTCTTTAAGAGAGCTTTCGATGTACAGAAATTGGCAATCATATTCAAAACTACATTTCCCATTTTCTCTAATTAATGTTGTCACAGATCGAAGCCAATGAACGATGCCCGCCAAACGTCTTGCAAATCTTGCCTGCCTGTCCGACTTTGAATCATTGTCACCTCCTCCATTCCCAAATGTTGGCAAATGCTCATAGGCGAGGATGATACCGGAATCCACGACTTTAAAAGACCGATGGAGCAATCTTACAAATAACATTTTTTGGCAGAGGGGTGTTTGTTTTAAGTCTTCTTTGGGATAACAACGGTAAAAATGTTTCATCTTATGAAATGCCTAAGTGTACCATGGTCTGCTGACAAGAATATCGTGCAGAGTAACGGTGGAAATAAAGACTTGATGTGATAGAGCATTAACGAACCTTGGTAAGCCTTCATAAGCAATTGCACAAGTCTTGGCAATCCACCTTGTTCTCTGATAGGTGCATGATTTGCAGGGCACAAGGCTAAATTACGGAGAAGTCCAACAACAGCTTTAATCAATGGCCATCTTGAAGGAGGATTCAATAGTTTGATCAAAACAGGTAGGCCAAAATGCAAACGGACTGCATTCTGTGCAACTTCAGCATCTGGGTGACGACTTGTTAAATGACGCAGTGCACAAACGGCTGGTTCTGTAATTTCCTCTCTGTCTCCTGCTTGCAAGCATGTTCTAACCAAAGCTTCGATACCTCCAACTTGACAACAAACTTGCTGTTTAGGAAAAAATGACACAGTTTTAGGTTAAATAAGTATGCATAAAATAACTTGGAAAAAATCGATAGGATAAAAATGTGCTGTTGTTACATGACTTCAAACTCAGACTCCTTCAACTAAGAGGACTCGAACATAAAAACTTAAAGTGCTATTGGAAGCTCCTCTCATTTGAGCTGCTCTAAGTGGCAGCAGAATCAGGATACGAACTAAAAGAAAATTGTCCCACCGAAGACAGTAACATCCTTCTTTGTGTGCAGGACTCAATACACACAGTTCACTTTGACGGAGTTCGTTTGAATTCCTTTTGTAGTTGCTGCTATTTGCGGGAATTCTTAGAAATTGTAAACTCGACAGTTAATTACTTAGTGAAACACATCAAAGTAGAAAAATAATCAATTGTTCTTTGCGGCAGGTGTCATATGTTGTTCCTATCTTATATGATCAACAAAGCTCAAGCGATGGACATCTATTTCTAGGTCAACTAATTGCTCTCCAAATCTTGTTTTAATTCCGTTTTAAATTCTAGACTGTTATCAGTCCTTGTGGTACAGCCAACTGCCTCTTTTCTTAGACATGGATCGAAATTGGATTTCGTACATCGAAAGCTCGGTTCCCACTAAGCGTTAAATTGCTAAAAAGGTGTGATACACACATTGCGTCTATTTCCAACCCCAGCAAGAACTTTTTAACACCAGTTAGGGCGAATAAAATCTCAAAGTTGGAAACAAATCATTTTTATTTCAACTTCCAAAGTAACGCCGCATTAACGCCATTCTATTTGCACTAATTGGCGTTAAAGTTCTCGCGTTAATTCAGAAGAGGGCGTTCCCAACAGTGATTTGACCTTGTTTAGCGTGAGTTAACGCCTTGTGAGAACTAAGCTAAAACGTTATTCTGACGTTTACATTTTGATTCCTACCCTCCCTTCTGTTAAGGCTCAAGGATCGACATTCGAGTTTTGGCCCAGACCATAGTCATAAGAGAAGATAGTCTGGAAATCATCAATGCGCTATTGTTCTAGGTCTTTGATAAAGATTTTGCTCGTGCCCGGACCTCCGATGGTGCACAAGTTTTGCGCGGCGTGTACTTCGTACGCATATTTCAGTTGTTTACGGGTTACCTCCCTCCCTCAATCGTTGATTTTGGCAATTCCTGGAGCAAATTTTTCGAGTTATGGCTGTTAAACATCAAGAAGATTTAAAGAACTTCAAGATCCATGTGCTAAATAACGATGTAAAGAAGGAATGGAGTGGCGAAGAAGCTCTAACCATAAGATCGTCACGAAAGTCCGAATCATTGATGATAGCCCAAGCATGGCCTAAGTCTTGGATGACAAATCGATGCAAACAAGATCTATATCGGCAGAAAGCACTTCACTAAAGATCAGTTTTGGATTTGTAAGTAGTCTCTCATTCTTGTTTATCCTTTTAAGCAGCAAACTAACTCTGAAGTTCGTTTTAACAGCGCTGATTCTTTGGAAGTACTTCGACGCCCAGCCAGGTAGGCCAAGAGACAGCACCATTTAAATGTAATTTTAATGTACCTGAAACCTGACTGACCCCTCGTTTACCATCACAACAAACACGAACACTTGAGATATTAACAAGAACAAATCTGTAAGGGGCACAAATTTTTACTTCGTAACGGCAAAATTTAGAATACCCTTGCAGAGCAGACCAGGTTGATTATATCTAACATTACACAAATTTGTTCAAGAGAGGGTCAGCCTTCAGCCTAAACGAAGTACTATTATGAAACATCCGATTTCTGAATTTTCATGGTATACTGTATATGATAAGACCCCATTATTTTTAAGGACTGGAAAATATATGTGTACTTTGTGTAATGATACATTTCCTCTTTTTATTTCATAGCACCTGCTCACACAGCAACACAAGGCACTCAAAGATTGAGTATTGCCTCACTGAATCTTCTTGAAATGCCTCCCCATCCACACCTTGCTATCCAGAATAGAGAGAAAACCCTGTCTTCACAAGCTCAGTCTTCAACTCTAACTGATGTTTACAGAATGATGACAAAAAGGTCCTTTGGTCATCTTTAGAACTATCTTTCACTGAAGAACAAATTACAATAATGAATATTGCTATGAGATGAGATGAACATTTCAATGCAATATGAAGTACAGGCAATAATTTTATAAGAAACTGCTTTGA
>REGM01000025.1:1234630-1283747 GCA_004194415.1 Aurelia aurita | reverse complement strand
AAATAATTGTATAATAAACTGCTTTGAGAAACTTTAGGCCATTTTTTAAATTGGGATACTTTCATATCAAGGGCTAAATGTTTCAGCAAATTTTGCAACGTTCAGCTTTAGTTTTCACCAATACATTATACATTTAGAGCATTAAAAATGAAGAAACATATCAGAAAATTTAGTAGCAAAAATTACTGTACGAACCTATTAAATTTCTTATAAAAACATTGCATGTTCTCAATTAGATTTCATGAGTAATATGGAGATATATTTGATTAGATGTTGCATGATCTGGGACTGTAGGTCTCCAATGTTACATGCATTTTTAAAGGTGATAGACAGAGGTAAATACATTGATCTTAAAGAAGTATCCACACACGCATTGATCTTAAAGAAGTATCCACACATGGTGCATGTGCCAATTTCAATGTATATTCCCATGCCCTTGTTCATGAACACACCTTTTAACCCTGCCGATTACCTTTAAGAATCTGCTTCAGTGGTATGGGAGGCCAATTTTTAGAAACGAGAAACTCCAATTCGACTGTTAACAAAATTTGGAACTTGGCAGCTTTGATTTTCTGTCTCATTAAAATATTTATTGTATATATAACTATGAGAAATATTAAAAATATTTGTTGTAGAACTATGTAACTGTTGAGCTCTGAAATTGAAAAATTAAATGCCAAGAATAATGTTGTCTGTTAATACTTGTTTTAAAATCTAACTAAGTGCCTGGCAAGCATTTTGACAATGTAGATTGGATTCTTCATTGAGAGGATCAATAAATTAAGAAACTCGTATGCCCAATGAGTACTCAATCTATTTTTGAACAGGGGTATGCCCCTGAGTCCTTGTATGATCTATCTACCCTTACAATGATGACCATAGAATTTCCAGAAATTTCTTGAAAAGAGCCTTTCTAAGAGACTTTCTGTCAACATTGCTTGGTAAGAAAGTCTAAAACATTGCTCCTTTGGCTAGGGTTTCAGTGTGTGTTGTGCCTCGTACTTTTGTATTTACAGAATTCTAAAAGTATAGCTGGTATTTGTATTTACGTAAGGCAGAGGAAGCCACCCACCAAGGTGAACAACAACAATGTTATGAAACTTTTAAGAAACTCCAAAGAAACCTTCAGTATTCAAAGATTGACATTCCACTACTGGGTCAAATTCCTCTCACAGAAAAAAACTTGTATTCAAGTTCAAGCAAAACCTTTCTTTGCCTAAATCCTCAAAAACAAAATTTGTGGTAAAAGATCGAGTACTTCAGCAGGATAATGATAATTCAGACTTGAATGGGAGAATGGCAGGGTTTCCTCTTTCATTTCTGATCAAGGCTTTGGTTGATTGGTACTTCCAAGCAAAAAGTTTTATTACCATCCAGATTACTCAATGAAAAATTTGCAACCTCTGGAATGAGCATATTTGTGACTAATGTTTCATAAAATCATGACTGTGATAAAATCTAAAATGGAAGAAGTTATTTACACCCAGTAAATAAAAACAGAAAAGTTTTGCAACACCAATCTTAGAACTAATTCACATGCATCATCCTAGTTAAATATTTCAAACATTTCTCGCGCATGACTTGGGATACAGAAGACGTCTTGCAGTGATTTGGCAACTATTGGTCTCAGTTGAAGATGAAGGGGATGAAAACTTTAACAACTCGTTTCTTCAGCTAACGAGGAGGGATGAGAAGATTTCAGAACTTTATTTGCGGCAGAAACTAACCAACGGTCGAAGAATCAACATAGGGACTTTCCGCATTTGAATGCCTATAGGCCTATCCACAGACAACGGCAAGCAAGATAACCCGGCTTTTCCACGGACATCCTTGGACCCAGCCACATTTTCTTCCTCTCAAGCTACATATATAGCTATAGCTTCCATCTATTAATTCAAATCATCATCTCCGTCCAGAGAACCGCGTTCAAATAAATGCAACAGATCCTCAAAACGTTGAGCTGCGTACGTCTGACTTCCATGATCATCAGAACTGTGCAATTTCGGGTTGTTGATGTTGCTCGTTCAACCTCGAATCGCGAACAACGGCCGAGAACAATAGCGCAGTGTTGGCTTCCAGACTATCTTCTCTTATGACTATGCCCAGACAGACTAGTGTGATGAAAGTTTACTGCTTATCGTCAACTATCATTAAATAGAATTTCGACGTACTCTATTTTTGCTTGAATTTCAGAATGACGTTTGAATTTAAAGGATCGATTTTTACCCTTCGCTAACATGGTATAGACATATAGGCGTTCAAAATCCCCTATTTGGTAGAACACGTGAAACTAAGAGAACTTCGTGAAAATAACATTCAACAAAGAATTGAATAATGCAGTGTTTAAGGTTTGGCTTTAGCTGGAAGTTAATCAACCCGATGGGCAAATCTCTCCAAAAATAGCGTACGAGATTTTGAAATTTTAAAATATCTCAGAATTTTCAAAGATTTTAGAGATTTTTTCTGAGATTTTTCCAAGAATTCTAAGACTTTTTGAGATTTTAAAAATTTGTCGAGACTTTCAAAGATTTTAGAACCTTTTGCAAGATTTCCAAATTTTGCAAGTTTTTGAGGATTTACACGATTTTTGAGATTTCCAAAGAATTGTTAAAAGATTTTTTGCGAATTTGTATCAATTGTTGGGGGAGATTTCTGGGATTTGTGAAGATTTTTGGAGTGATTTACCCCTCGAATCTACCTTCTCCGAGGAGGTCATCTGTGAAATATAAGAAACATCAACGAAAGAACTACTAACGGTAGCAACATTTGAACGAAAAAAATAAACCAAGCCTTGCGATAAATTAAAATTGCCTGGCCTAATAACAAAATACTTACAGTTAATTAAATAAGACAATTGTTCACGATAAAATCAAGCATTCGTTGAGGCAATTCTGTCTTTACTGAAAAATTGGGATCTTTAGCATTTCGTGCATAATTCAATCCATTGAGTGAAAGTGCAGTCGGAATATTTTCTTGCACTCACCTAACAACAGGCAAACACACACATATACTCAATCGACTTACAAGGCACATATTATTGTACTGACCTTACTCCTTGGGTTATTGCATGTCAAATTTGACAAGATCCCTGCAGCGCAAGTGACAACGTTAATATCATTAGCAGACAGGAGTTGTACAAGCATCTGCAGCAATCCATCCAATCCATCCTGTTTTGTAGCGACATCAGACAGATTCCTCAATGTCCACAAACAATTCTGAACCAATCGATTGCTTTGGTGTGACAAATGATTTGCAAGTGCCTGCATACCGCCAGCCTAAACAACGTAAAATGTAAACAATGTATCTATCCCTTCAAAGAGTCAGCACAAAATTATTTGACACTAATAAAAACTTAGTGGCAGTCAGGGTTGAGGCCAATTACTGTTAAGTTGGTGTATTTTTTGCAGGATATCTTAACTTTGTGTTTATAGAATCATCACAAAAATATGTTAACAAGATGAATTCGGCTTCTGAGGCTAAACTTTATATAAAACGCACCATTTTTTATGAAACAAAAAACAAAGCAATGGCGGACACTAAGAGGGTGAAGGGGTGCAGTTGCCCCCCAATGTTGGGTAAAACAAAGACCTTTTGTCTGAAAACAATGCAAATAAGCAATACTTTTTAACTGAAGCACTAGATTCACCTGCCACCACTGAGTGAAAGGGGTACCACTAACTTTGCTGCCTATTTCAAATCCATAGTAAATCGACACGCAACTGTTTGGAAAATTTCTAGAAACGTGGATCAAGATTAAGCGAATTCTTACGTTGCAACTCACTTCACGTCAAAACCTGTTTTTTTAGAACAACCAAAAACACAATAATAAGACTTCGAAGCTTGAAGAAACCAGTCAGAAAAAATAAAACAAGGCCTGCAGCAATAAGTTGCAATTTACACAAAATAAACTGCAACAGAAAATTAGGCAATAAAATGTAAGTACCTCGACAATAGCAGGCTTGTTACTTGAGCAAACAGACAGGACTTTCAAGACTCTGCATGTAGTGTACAGCAACTTCTCATATGTGTAGCTTTTCATGATACGAACAAGTTCCGCTGGTCCACCAGATGCTAGAATAATCAACTTGCTTTCTTGGTTACCGTATGCAAGGATTTGGAGGCAATCTAAAATCAAAACAGGACATCTTAGAGTATATTTCTTGTATCTGGCAATAATTGAATTCAATTTGCAGTTAACATCTGTTATCTGTTGATAAAATTCTTTTGACCTACGCTATGTGGAAATAAAAATAATTGTAGCAGAACAAAATTCTTGCAAAATAATTGCTGGGTCCATCTGAAGTTTTTGTGGTCGATCGAATGTTAAATCAGATGCTCAGTGAATTGTTCAATTTCCATGACAGTTGGAACAGAGCATATCAACAGCGTGAATTAATATGATACAAACAATCCAAATGTTTTATTTTATTTGGCCTTACCGGCCCCGAATCAAGGAACTGAAACAAACAAAACAATGAAAAAAACGCATCTACAAAGCTGTTCAGATAGATTGAGGTCTTGAGAGCAATAACATAACTACTGGAAGCAATAAATTGGCCACAAGACAAGAATTAAAAATGGATTGACTTTAAGTTGAAGACAGCAAGCAGCTGCAAAAATTACCTGTGACGATGGCAAGGAACTTGACATTCGTTCTCTGTAAAAGGAGAACCATCTTCTGAAGACCTCCAGCAAGCCTCACAGCCATTTTTGCTCCTTCCTGATGCAACAGCAAATTATGCAATGTTGTGATCGCATAGAAGAGCACTGCTTCGATGGGGGAGCTCAACA
Organism: Aurelia aurita; assembly: GCA_004194415.1. Lineage (NCBI taxonomy): Eukaryota > Metazoa > Cnidaria > Scyphozoa > Semaeostomeae > Ulmaridae > Aurelia > Aurelia aurita. Next base: position 1,278,956 of record REGM01000025.1, on the reverse strand, counting down.
AGCGAACTAATGCTGGGATGCCACCAGACTTGAATATTGCCAAAAGTCCTTGCCTGTGAAAGTAAACGATTTTCTATGACTTGATGATAACACAGAAACAAGACAATTAACCCTTTGACACCCCATGCAACAACCATTTAACACGTAACACTACTTCTATCCTACCCAGGGGGTTACGCCTCTAACTATGTGGCAATAGTTGTTAGTGAGAGAACAGAATGGCGTTCCACTGAAGCAACACTGCAAGAAAACCAGGCAGAATAATTCTAACCACTTACCTATGATGAGAAAGATTATGCAAAGCACCAACTGCACATTTGACTGTCTCTGTGTCATTTGAAGTTGTGGAACATTTGACGAGTGCAGCAACGATGTTCGGATTGTTCATAATTGCATGTCTGCTTGCTTCTTTCTTCGACAATTGGTGAGCCATTACTGCGGCTTGTTTTACTGTAGCCTAATAAACACAAATTCACATGTTTTACAAGGTGGTTCCAATCATACTATATAAACAGGAAAACACACTTCTAAAAGAAGGTCCTTCGTTACTTGCAACATCTTCTTTCGGCAACGACCGAGGCCATTTCTGACACCAATGTTTTCTAGTTTCCAGTACATTTTAAAAGCTAGTAATATAGGCTATACAAGTTGGCTTTGATCATTTTCTACACAACTTTTCAAAGTTAAACTTTCATTCCTTTTTCATTTCAGAAAGTTCACTTTTCTGCGTAACAGGCATCTTAAAATGGAAAATCAATTTTACTCTAGAACTACAAACAACGTGCAGGAATAATTTGACAGAGCATAAACTTGTAGCGGGGATTCTGTATGGAGAACGTTTTACGTTCAGAAAAGAAAGTTAAGGCAGACTCTGATGACAATCCTTATCTCCTTCACATCTTTGATCTTTAACTAATCACGAAAAACAAGGAAAGCATTCATTCTGCAGATTGTGATGGAGGATGTCATCAGACAGTTGTAATCAGTCGAAACATATCAACCTTCAGACATTATTGTTACAAACTTACTAACTACTTCAATTTGTTTTGCGGCATACAGGTGGCTAGCTACGAATGAAGCTGATAAAATCTCAATTCAAAAGACAAAGACAGTGTTCCCATTGTCTCGACCATTTTCAGTGGGGTCAAAAGATCGATAAGCTAGGTCAGACTTTCTTATTTAGCATTCGTTACACACGTACCGGGTTAGGATCTCCAAGCAACTTGACCAGCTCTGGAATAGCTCTTGTTGCGACATCAGCATCATCCTACGACACAAATGAAATCTTATCACAATACTGATAATGCAATAATTAGAAGTCTTTGGATAGTGCAAGACTTTAAGATAGCCGGAACCATATATTGAAGCTGTATTCAAACCATCGCTTGCGAGCTCGAAAATCTATAATTTGCAGTGAGCACCGAATTTTCCTAATTTTACTCCCCTTCCCGTAAAAATTGGCATATCATTCTGGGTCTTTCCTTTCCCAGTATATTTGTTGATTACTGGCTTGAATGCCAAAATAACGAAAGGAGCTGCACATTACATACTGCAGACGTGAGCGAATGTTTTTCAGCTAGAATTTCACAGAATCTCTTCGAACATATCTCCTCCCAACGTTTTCCATGAGCTGTTCCTTTACAATGTACCAAATGCGCCAAAAATGCTAAAGCGTTTGAAAATTTGTAGTGCCTACAGCACTGGATGAACTTGAATGAATCGAATTTTGCTTGCCAGCCGAAAGACCGAAATAGTTTTTGCGATCATTCTCGCAATTTTTGAGTACTGAAAATACGTATAGGTAAATTCGACTTTACGAAAAAACCTTGCGAAATGCGTGAAAAAAGGGCCTAAACCTTCAATGTGCAAAGGCTCTCCTTGCACAGAACCATACGCCAGTACATTTCATCTTACTCAAGAGATCAGAAATCAATACCTTCTTTCAGTTTTGAAACGCCAAAACTCTTTTTGTGTAACTTTGCTACATCTTTGAAATAATATATCACAGCAAGATGCAGTCATGAATTAGGGTTAGAGATATGTTATCAAAATTGAAAGATGCAGACAAGACAAACACGTAGTTCTTGGATCGATACGGGCATACCCAAGTTCAATGTTTTTCATTTACATATTCTCAGCTATTTCAAAAAGCTTGCTTTTGAATGCTTTTGGAGACCAAAGTTCCCAATAGCTCCCTCAGAAAGCGTAGCGTCTTCTTCAAGGTAGAACTCTGATCCCATTTATCGATCGTCTCCCGTCGTGTCAGCATTCAAATGAAGACCTTATGCGAAGACCCTAAGATCAGCCTCGTAAAGACCTGGTAAAGTTGGGTGGCGACGCCCAGGACTATCAGACATCGATCTACAGAGGGAGTCAAAAAAAGGTTCAAACGTTTCAAAGCCTGTAGCTTGCTACCTACCTATTCGTCAGATTCCTTAAAACTGGTTATCATTGTGAAAGTAACATGTCAACTTAAACAACAAAATTCAGTTGGTTTAAATCGGTAGTAAAGTTCCCTAGTTGTGAGGGATTTTATAACATTGTTCAATCTCAGAATCCTCCAAAACAGGCCTAAAATCCTTGATCACATTTGCTAACAAATTAGTCTGACGATGCTGAAATCTGGAAAACGGTTAAAAGGAATTCCCAAGTGTAAAGAATGAATGATCTCTGTATCTACACAACTGGTTGCCGCGGCAACGAGATAGCTCGATCAAGCTTCCTTTTCATCGCTGTGGAGCATAAATGTTGGAAAATTTGATCCAGAAGTCTAGGACTCTAGTTCCTAGAAGTTTGATCCTAGAAGTCTGGGACTGTTTTGAAGGATTCTGAGGTAAAACGCTTTTATAAAATCACTTTTAACTCCAGAAAGACATGACCAATTTTAACGAACTAAATTTTACCATCTAAGTTGACATGCTATACACAATACAATAATCAGTGTTAAAGAATCTGATGAGTAGCTAGCAGACTACAAGCTTGCAAACGTTTTAACGTATTTTCATTCAACCAGTGAAGTTTGATAAGATGACTGTTCTCCTAGCACCTTTTAGCGCACCCTCCTTTTTAACGAAACTACTCGCAGCATTTGAAATATCACACAAATTAAAAAATCAAAAAATTCAGAAATTCAAATATGTCTTTCAGAGATGTTACATCAAACACATTCTAGCTATATTGATTATCCTAGCCACGACTTTACATTAGTGAATCTATGCAGTTTTGTGAGCTACCTGGTTTTGAAGAAAAGCACCAAATTGCACATACTTTTTTCCAACAGTTGATTATTTGAGTAACTAATCTTGTGATCATGTACGGAAGACCAGGGACAATAGACGGTTACGGAAAAGATGGCGTCGAGGGGTATTTGACCACGATGCATTGCATTGCATTTAATGATCAAATTTCTACAGAATCACTATTGATTCCATAATAGGCAGCAATTCATTCTGGTCAAATGCTCCTCGACGCTATCTTTTCAGTAATCGTCTATTGTAACACGGGGCAATTGTAGCATTGGCCCTCAGCTAAGCATAAACAAGCTAGCGATCAAATTTTTGCACAGAATAAAGTGTTTCATTCCTCTACATATGACACAAGAGAACTTACGAAATATCGAAGTTGGTGAGATTTTATAGTAAAAATTTTCTTTCAAGCATGAAAGTAAACTGTGTTTTCGTCACGAATTTTTGGCCGGAAGATAAAGGTTTTGAGCTACTGATGCTATTTTCACGATTATATCAATGTAGCATTATGGCGTTAAAATTTTAACTCTGGGCAGCTCGTAAAACGCAAGATGGGCGATTGAAGGTTGCTAGCTTGGTCAGGGGCAATTGTAACAGCATATTACCATTGTCCCATTTGTGAGTCATAAGAGGAGTAGATCCATTCGAAAGTTATCCCCACTCTATCATAGTCGAACAACATGCGTCCTTGCACAGTTGCAACTATGGGTGCTCAAATTTAAATAAAATTTTGTCGAAATTCGAAAAGACTTATTCCTATTGAATTTCGATCTGCAATTAATGCTGGTGGATTAAAAAAACTGGGGTTTGTTTCTAATTTCGTCACAACATGAGAGTAGCAATTGTTCCGAACTGTCCAATTAATTATCCTCGTCACCAAGAATTAGGGCTTCAAAAGAGAATAGTCGAAAGGATTTCGATAAAGTTACCTGATAGTTGATGAGGTCCACGACGGCATTCTTCAACATCTGAGATGGTTCTGCAAGTCTCTGAACAGCAGTGGGATTTCCAGGGTCCAGTTGCGTGGACGGAATCTCCATTGCTTCATCGACCGTCTCTGGGAACATCGCAGCCCTTACGCGATAGCTGTAGGAAAATATATATTCGCTTTAGACTTACTTCTTATTACTTCTCGTCGTTCCATACGTTAATAAACTATAGTGAAGCATTTTAGGCAACTGCCTGTTGGTTTTTAGCAAAGAGGCAGTGAGCAGCAACAAGCGGAGCTGTGAAATGCAAACAGCCAATTCTCCGTACGTTACAAAAGAAAGTCATCCTTTTACAACCAAGTAAATAAATTAGAAAGTCAACGGGGCCAATAATATTGTGCGGCCTTTTCTTAATGATGACGAAAAGACTACAGTAAACATAAGATCCTTTTGGATGATTACAAAGTCTGTCCTGACCTATGAGTGTGTAATCGGGAACAAGGTCCCAAGAAACAAACAAGCATAAGAATCCCTGATTGCAGCACGAAAATCTGTTTATCGAAGCCTGCATGCCACAAATGATCCTTGATGATGTCGTTTTGTTGATATTTTGCAAATCTGCCAACAATAATCTTCGACATTGGTCAATGAATCACTGCCAAGATGGGGTACACTTCCTTGCATGGAAGCATTTTAGCAAAGCTCTTATTGTTGATTTTTTGCCCAATCCAACCTTTCTGATGAATATATCGTGGGCATTTTCGAAGTGCCTTTGGCACGATTCGCGCAAGTTGTTTTTCACGTCTGAGTAACTTGAGAACTGTCGAGAACAGTCAGCTTTAAGATGAGGGAAAGGGTGTTGCATGCTCCTCAGTTATGAGTCGGCAAAACATACGGGTCGATTGAAGAGTTTCTGCTGCCTCAATGCAGGTCGACTTCTAACTTAGAGCCTGTTGTGTGAAATGAAACAAACTGTTAACTAACATTTGCCTAAATCCCGGTACTGTGTTTCAGCCCCGCTCTGCCCATTTCATCGGACACCGATATGGACGCAGAGGATCGAATCTGAAGCATCCCCCGTGTTTCATATAAATTCCAGCATGAAACAATCAACATAAAAAAACTTCTGGCACAGATACAAATTGCTCAATATCTGCGGGACATTAATACAAATTTGATCGCTCGCCATAAAGCATGAAAAAGGCCGATGTCAAGTTCCCTTGGTTTTCTATGCGCAGGGGGGATAATTGCGTGCCAAACGCACTTTTTCTTGTCTTTCTGCTAATTATCTGCGATAACATGCTGATCAATCACACTAATGCGTGAGTGACGGACTGACATCGAAGTCGCTTCTTAGATTACAAAGTACTTTGTAATCAAAAATGAAAAAATACTAATTTAGAAATCTCAAAAGAATACCCAGGGCGATAAAAATAGTTTCTCATTGAAGAACAAGCTTCTACTCTAGTTTGGCTCATGTGGGGCAGAGTGCAGATGCCAGGGAAAGGGTGTAGCCAAATGCTTAAATTTTCGGAACCACTCACTTAAAGTCAAGGCAACGGTGAGCTGCAAAATGACCAAAAAGAACTAGTACAAGGGCAGTGCTGTCATACCGAACCCTACCGATCCTATCAAAATGGTGCCATCAAGAAATTCTTAGGCATACTGCGACAGAGCGACATCTCTGCAATGTCTATATCTTGAAAACAGAATATAAAGTTTATTCTGCCAAAGAGGACCGGAGGCCGAAGCTAAATCCGTCATATTCTCCTTACAAACTGAGTCGATCCTATCAAAATGCGGTATCCCTTAACTTCTGAGGTATACTGCGTTGGAGCATTTCTTACAACAGATATTCTGTTCAAGGATATACTAGACGGATCCTTACATTAAAAGAGTCAACAATATCAGAAGCAACGTAATATTAAGCCACTTCTGTATTTGAGTGTAGGGCCGAAGAGACAGTTGAAAAATCGATACAAAAACAAGAGATAAAATCACACTCATGGCACTCCTACAATTCCTACTGACAGTTCTATTGAAACATCAAACTACAAGGCCTTCTAGTCATTACTTGCAAGAACAAATAATGTTGCTTGCAAAAGCGCGTTTGACGAAATTGACAGAGTGGAGTGATTGCGGGCTTATTTACATCATTTGAAAATCTGATATACTGGCAACATTAAAGAAGCAATGATGTTTGAAAATATAGAATTTAATTTAATTGCACCTACTATAACAATTTCAAAATTCGCTGATAGACAAAACTAGCTCTAAGAAAGCATAATTAGTGTATGGCTAGCGCTTACCTCTTTTCATTGATGCCTATTGACAGCGGTATCGATAGCAAACTTGTCATTTTAGCTAAGATGGTTCCGTTTACAGATTCATTGGTCTCCTTCGTAAGTCATTTCTTCGTCGTTATGAGTTCGAAGCCAGCACGACACACTTTTACTACGATTCGCACTAAGGGGTCTGGAACTAGTTCTACACAACACGTGTTCGGAGGGTTTCAATTGTTAATCAGACACGCGAAATGGCAGTAGGATAACATCTACTGATAGAAAGGTCCATGATAAGGGTATTTCTTCGAGCTAGGACCAAAAAACCGTACGCTGGGCCACATGGAGACCTGATTTTCTATCTTTAAAGTGACAAAGCAACGACATGGCAGAAAGATAACACCACAGTTTCTCAAGACAAAACGCCATGCCGATTTTGCCTCGTTTTAAATAGACCATGCTATTCGTAATTTTTTGTGGCTAGCCAAGTTTGCTTTGTTACAGCTGATCTCTTTATAAAGTCCAAGGGAAAATGGTGTCAGACTTAGGCCAGTTACGAAGAGGCAGCTATACAAAGGGGCAAACATGAAGCAACGCCATTTTTCAAGAATTTTCATGCCATCTTAGCCTTGTACATGCCTGAAATGCAAGTTAACCTTTTTGACCTCTAAAGGCCCCCATGCTGAGGTGGATCATTCTAGAGGGTGGGTGAAAGTATAGGGCACTGTTATCTCTAAAAAATAGAGCTCTCCCTCAAAGAAAAGACTAAACGGTCGTTTCTCTTCAAAGAACTGCTAGATAGCTTACTGAAAGTTATACAATAAGGTCTGCATACATGTTTCAACAAATGCATTACATAGCTAAACAGGCTTGCTATACATTGCATCTTGCTAATACTGGGCTGTGCATTCTGGAAGAAAGGGACAAGAAAGGGGTTTCTATAAAAGAGGTTTATCATAGTGTTGTGCGAAGAGGTTCCGGGAAATTTCGATTTAACAAGCGAAATGCTTCGACGAAAGAGATATCGTACAGTCAAAGCGAAACAAATGGGCGCTCGTATAAGCAAGTGCCAATGCCAATGCCCTTGCCCACACAGCGACCGCCACCTCTAACAGTAGAGTCCACTGCAAAATAGGGCAGAGAAAGAATAAAGAATAGTCTCGTTGACTAATAAATGCCACAGCAGACCCTTGCTGGAGACTGCTGTAAAATATTCACCTTTGGAACAAAAATGGTGTCAGAGGTCAAGATCGATCATATCACTTGCCTCCCTCTCCTGCAGTGTTGATTATAGAACAATAGGTGTGTTCTTCGGCAGGACAAAACAGTCCATTACAATATCAAATCCCACAAAACCAGATTTTCCAAGGCCCATTGTGGGTCCCTGACAAGCACTTTGTTGTATTCATCCGTCTTTTGTTTATGGGAAGCCATGAAATGAACCGAGAAACTGACCGGCTGTGTGTGGCGTAAACTGTGTGACGCAGACGAGGACAAAAGAAGGGCGTACCTCGTGTGCTGTACAAGGACCCCAGCCGACTTCTGAACAAATACTGTATCGAAAAACGGGCTCACTCAGCACTTTCACATTTCCATTGTGTTGGCATCATGCATTCAATGAGTGCAGTCTTTCCTCTTCAAATTGAGATCTGGCAGGTCAACTCAGTTTGCCAGTTTCTTTGCTCTCGATTCCAATGTAATATTACCGATACTGACTACATCAAAGGCAAACAAATTCGGACGCTAATATTTCAGCAATCATGCTCACTGTCATCAACAATAATTATTCATGGAAAAATCTGACGAGGAGCCCATTGAAAACTTGCAATAAAACCCGACTCTGTAAACTTGTAACATTTTTGTTAAAATTAAGTTAACTGTAAATATATCGTTTTCATAGTCGTCCGAAATTTCATGAACAAATGTCAGCATTTTTTTGTCCGATCTTTATTCGTCGGAACGTTTTCGCTCAATGTATACCGGATGAGTGAGAAAAAAGTAAATAATAATAATGAACGTTTGAACGAAGAACATACAAGGAAGCATCCCTTGGTGGAAATTTGCATTTCAATGTGTGACAATGAATACAGCAAAAGCCCTTTTCGTAATTCTGTCGTATTGAAACTGCAGTATTACCTCGAGAGAAATTTCAACGAACAATATGGGTAAATGGTTTCTTTACAAATAATTTGCAAATTATGCGGATAAATTTCGGTCAAAACCATGGATTCTGAGCAATATTCAAACCAGGTTTGAACACGATTTATGGCGGCACTGAACAGACCACTATCTCTTTTTAAATCGGCTCTGGTTATCAGGCTAGCACTTTGAAACATCTTTCTTTTCAGTTTTAATGCAATTTTCACAAAGATCAGACAATTTTCTATCAAAATTCTAGTCTGATGGTTTTTAAAAGTTGTGGTATTTTATGTAAGTTTTTACTGTTATCACTACGAACCTTGTTTATTTTCTTTTAGACCGAAACATTCTTGATATGAAACCTTCAGTAAAATAGTAGATGACGAAGGTGTTAAAGTCCATTAAAAAGGGAGGATACATCTTTGCCTGAATTCAGACTTTCATGTGACGGTTGGGTCTTTCCTATTTGGCTTGGGAGTTCCAAAATGGATGTGGGCTTTCAGAATGCACATAATATTCCCGTGCGATAATAACATATATTTTTATTCGAGATTATAAGGCAATAGGTGACATTTTCTACCAGCAGTAACCGAACAACTGTTTTCTTTGCAAAGCTGTTCCCAACAAAACCTGGTAAAGAACACATTCAACAACAATGATTGCCAAAATAGGCATCTAAAGTTGCAAAGGATCCTATCATCAATCTGAAATCAATTTTGCAAGTCCCAAGCCAAAAAGAAAAGAGACCTGACTTTGTTTAAAAGTTTGAGCTGAAGCTAAAATCAATCCCTGTTTTTGATGGATTTTCACACTAATGTAGTCTACATATTTTTACTAAATCCATCACATCTCTGGTATTTTGGCCTTGAAAAAAGGAGCAAGCTATCTGGATTTAAGTTGCTATTTCATCGTTGCACAGAAACTCAAATATTCTAAAAGGATGACTCCCTCATCTTCCTGCATTGAAACAGAAACACGCACTCTTTTCCGACTCACCTGGTATATATCTGCCTTTACATAACAATGAACAGTATTTACTGGTGAGCAAGAATCTAAATTGCATCTCGGTTCTATGCTGCTCTACCCAGTAACATAAAAGAAGTGAACATTTTTCAAAACTCAAAAAAGTTGATCAATGTTGACAGATGTTGAAAATTACTTTTGGTGGATTTGTGTCAAGGACCAAATCAATTTCAAGGCTGTCACAAGGTCAATACATAGCTTAGCACTTCTGGGGATTTCTGCTTTTACAAGCAACCTGGTTTTGAAGTATACTCTGAATATTAGCAGCTCAGACTAGATATGCTTTGCTTTTTCTGAGTCGTATAAGTTATACGTTGTATTTAGTATTTCTTATAAACAATGTTTGAATTGAATTATTAAGAAATTGTAATCAAAGTGAAGTTTCATCCCAAACCATTCAACCCATTTGCAAATTTCCATGATAAAGCTCTTCTACCATTTAGGATATAAAATTTCACATAAAAATAGAAAATTTAGTTTTCTGACAAAAAATACAAGGTTTTGTAAAAAAAAATGCTCAAAATATGGCTTTCAAGTTCCGATTTTATTCTCTTTCCCTTGGGAGAAAAATAATCATCCCAGAAAATAATTTGATCTTTGACACAAATTCACAGAAGGAAATTTCTATAATCAGTAAACATAATCAATTGCTGACGAGCTTTGAGAAAGTTTCACTTATTTAGTTCCCTTTGAGGAAAAATCTGGTAGACTTCACAATCTATTTTCATATTTAATCAAGAACTACTGCTCTTGTGCTCAGTAAAGTCTCTAAGGATTGTGGCTGATTGTTCCATGATAAAACTACTGCAGGGATTTAGACCCCGTTCATAAGAGAGAAAAAGTTCGCGCCCATTAAGTTTCAGGTACGATAGACAAATTTTGGTCACGTTTACACGGAAACGGACCCAAAGTTGTTTGTCAAACAAAATGTATGATCGGAATAAACAAAAATGCCAAATCCTTATTGTCGGCTGTGCTAAAAGAATGATTTCTATTACCCAAAAAGGAACAGATCCATTCCCAAAACGGTATGGATCTAACCTTTCATGTGGAAACGCAAGACCTGGCATAACCTTTTTGTGAACGGATCTGTTTGGATCAATTCCGGTGCAAATGGGGTCTTAGCTTAAATTTGCGCAATTGAATTTATCTGGTAAATTTTGTGAAGGAAAACAAAAGTATGACCCCCGTTCTCAGTATAAACAACACTGCTAGCTGTGGCATGAAGTTGCTTCGGGTCTCGGAACACTTTTCAGAGAGTTAATCAACGATAAATTTACTCAAAGTGAGTTGGGAATGGTTCAGCTTAAAGAACGCCAGTCGGCGGTCAACCAGCATCCTTTGCGGTCACGCTTTGCAGAGAATGTTGTCATATTAAAATGGCCGCAGCAGTCGAAAGGCAACAAGCGAAGCGCGCAAAGGATGCTGGTTGATTGGCGTTCTTTAAATACAAGGCTATATTTAAGTTCGCCGTTTGGTCTTGTTTCACGTTATTTTCATTCATTGTTGGCTGATTTTGTTGTGCAGCAGTCTAGGCCCATATTCAATCAAAACACAGCGATCTTTCAGCAAATCTTTTCTATCGTTTAAGTATTTTGAGGCCTTCGCCTGATATTTTCTGCCCAAATTCTTTCGATAGGTGTATGCAGGTGTATGTGTTTGCCCCTCTATGTTTTGTAACTTTATCAGTCATAACATGGAAACAACGTTTCTTTTCATTTGAATACAACGGTTGAAAACAACAAACTTCAATTCACAAACTCGCAAAATGAAACCCTTGTATGCTCGCACTTTTGTTCTGCAACTGTTACACAGCAAAATTAGCTAACAATGAAACGAAAACAACGAGAAACAAGGTCAAAAGGCGAATAGAACTTGCCTGTGTATAACTGAAACATTCGTAATCAATTTGAGCAAAGTTATAGTTGATTTACACTCTGAAAAGTGTTCTGAGACGCGAAGCAACTTCATGCCACAGTTAGCAGTGTTTATACTGAGAACGGGGGTCATACTTTTGTTTTCCTTCACAAAGTTTACCAGATTTGGACGATCGATCCAAACCTCTTTCTGGCAAGTAAAAAGGTCTATTACAAACTATAAACATGAGGGGAGGTCACCAGTGAGCATCCCTTTCATGATCAACAAACATTAAATGAGCGTCCAGATAGCTGAAGGAAATACCACATGTATAAAAGATGCTCAAGAAAGCAGACAAATGGAAATTGCAAAAAGAAAGAAGTAACAAACCTTCTGGTAGAATTGAACTGATCATTCATTGCATCCATATGTTCATTACCAAATCCTGTTTCCCATTCGAAGGTATACTGTGTATTCATGTCTTCATCCTCCTGCATGGGCCCTTTGACTGATGGGGCAGCAGTCGTATACCCTGACTGGATACCAGAATCTACACCTTGGGCCCACATGAATGTCTGTGCTTCTTTGCTCATTGGGCCTAAAAAAAGTCATTATAAATTCTATCAAAACATCCGTAATAAGACCTTTCCTTGACTTGGGGTCATTCCATGTCAAATTTGATGAGGGTTGTAACCCACTATGTAGAGTGTGGTTGCTTTTTAGACAATTTGTTAAAACCATTAAGGATGGTAACAGAAAAAATTTTGAGATCAATATCTCAAGCGGTTTTGGATTTACGGCTAATCAAAAATTGCCCCATTTTAGGGTGTGGCCCCGCCCAAATTTCACTCGCGCAAGAATGTTCTGACTTCTAATGCCTTTGAAAATAATTGTATACATCCTATGGCTCTGAAAATTTGCACCCTGTACCTTTTGATGGTGAGGAATTCAGAAATCACACTTAAAATAGCATGAAAATAAAGGATCTGTATCATTTTGGTCAACCAAATCCTTGATTGGTTTCCGGAAAATTTGTGGCCTCTTCATTTTGAGCCAACAATTTTTGATGACTCCAAATAGATATGACAGTTTGCTTTATGGCATTTGAAAGAGCATTCTTGGAACTGTTAAAAAACACCAAGGGAACCATTTGCATATGGGGGAGGCAAAAAATAATCAAAGTTGAAAAAATTGTATTTTTTATGAAAATTTTACTTTGCGCATGAAATGTTCTTAGCAATATATCATTTATGCTTGCTATTCTGGTCTCAAGATTTCTAGAAAGCCTAAAAGATTGATAGGATCTGACATTTGAGTCCATTTCTGAGTGTTGAGACTTTTAAATTATATCCTCAAAATATTGTATCAAACAACTCTACTGAACTTACAAAATATATGAAAGATATGGTTCGGAGTGTCTACAGTGCTAGCTTCACTTCAAGGCAAATAACAGATTGTCTTTGAGTTTTATAGGAGAAATCCATCAATTATTTGTTTAAAGTTAGCCTCAGTTATGTCATATGTGCGTCCAGTGACAGATACTGGGGCATCAATCTGGCAAATTATGTCAGTGATAGAGACCCAGCAGACATCCAGTCTTGCCGGCCAGCGGAAATTCCGAGATAGCCCAGGAGGGTGCAAAAAGCTGACTTTAAAGTCTTGTTCTTCCTTGCTGACTTCTTCCACTAGACCTATTCACCATTTTTGATCATCCTACATGCAACATAGTCATTTATGTTTATTGTGTTCGTGGGAACGGTTACATTTTGAGACTCTCCAGTAATGTTAAAAGTGCCTGTCAAAACGTTATCTTCAGCAGTGCGTTTGTAGGCAATGACACTTGCTGTTTGTGGCTCAAAGAAGTGCGCTGGCCAGTATAAAAATTTCAAGAACTTATCGAATTTGTGCAGTTATAAAGCAGATTTTGGCATAGATGCAAACTGGACCTTCTTTGCAACAAGTCATGGCAAATCACCATGTGATGGAATTGGAGGAACAGTGAAGAGATTGACAGCATGTGCAAGCTTGCAGAGGCCACTGTCTGAGCAAATTCTGACTGTTTCAAAGATGCTGTCATTTTGTCAACAAAACATTTCCAACATCAAATTTGTATTCAACTCTAAAGAAAGAATGACCGACGTTTGTAGAGAGTTGCAACAAAGATTTGATTCAGGACACACAGTACCTGGGACCAGAAGCTACCACTTCTTTGAGCCACAAACAGTAAGTGCCATTGCCTACGAAAGCATTGCTGAAGATGACGTTTTCACAGGCACTTTTAACATTATTGGAGAGTCTCAAAATGTAACCGTTTCCATGAACACAATAAACATAAATGGCTATGTTGCATGTAGGATGATCAAAAATGGTGGATAGGTCTAGTGGAAGAAGTCAGCAAGGAAGAACAAGACTTTAAAGTCAGCTTTTTACACCCTCCTGGGCCATCTCGGAATTTCCGCTGGCCTGCAAGACTGGATGTCTGCTGGGTCTCTATCACTGACATAATTTGCCAGATTTATGCCCCAGTATCTGTCACTGNTTATTTTCATGCTATTATAAGTGGGATTTCTGGATTCCTCACCATCAAAAGGTACAGGGTGCAAATTTTCAGAGCTAGATGATGTATACAATTATTTTCAAAGGCATTAGAAGTCAGAACATTCTTGCGCGAGTGAAATTTGGGCGGGGCCACACCCTAAAATGGGGTAATTTTTGATTAGCCGTAAATCCAAAACCGCTTGAGATATTGATCTCAAAATTTTTTCTGTTACCCTCCTCAATGGTTTTAACAAATTGTCTAAAAAGCAACCACATTCTACATGGTGGGTTACAAATTTGAGTAAAAACTGATGACTTGACATGGAATGACCCCTTGAAAAGTGGCACTGTGTATACAACAGATTTAATGCTACAATTTATCCATAAACTAGTCGATTTGATAAAAATGTCTCTTTCAATCCCTTCAGGTAGCTTTAAACCACCATGCATTCAACTGTGAGGCTTCTTTCCTTTGCATTTTTTTAGTTTTAGTAGAATCTATAATGGCAACAAGATGCCAAAGTGTTTTGTTTTTGCATGGTACGGTTCTTGCAGTGCTGGAGTAGCTTGTAAGTACTTGCATAGTTGCTTGCTTGCCTCTTCAGGTAAGCTTTTATTGTCATGGATCACAACAACTATTCAAGAATAATGTCAGTCACCCAACTGGGTGGTGCTGAAACGTTATTAAAATAACATGCAATTAATTTGTAAAACTTTTAGCAATTCAGCTAAATGAAGGTTTAGCTTCATTTTTGAGACTTCAACCTTAAAGATAATGGCTGTGGTCACACTAGAGTTTCCTTCTGTTGTGTTGCGAATTACTTCACTTTCTTAAAATAAATTTTGTTGTTAGCAAACACAGGAATACAATGATCAGACCTGGCCTTGAGTTATTTTAGTGGTGTGCGGTAAATCACGGGCCTCATTTTAAGCTTTTGATATTGCTATGTAAAAGAGGGATTTTAGAGGTTAAGAATGAAGAAACAAGACTGGAAATGCAAACAAGACAATGAGTTGAAATATCAAGATTTGATTATATTTTGAATGATAACAGCAAAACAAACTATCGCATTTTTCGTCCGTCTTACATTCTTTGTCCAACACTCGTATTTAGGCTGTTATATGACAACTGCTTTTCACTCATCAAGTTACTCCGTATCACTTTTGGCAGTCCTGGATTGAAGAGGAATTGAATACCTTCCAGCCTTCCAGATCAAATCACCTTCACATGCTTCTCATAAATCAAACTTATGATCAAACACTGGACCATAGTCAAGCAAGGTTCTTGGATTTAGGAGACATGTCCTACAACTGCAACTTTAGTGGTTTTGGTCGCTATGTAATTTGACCTTTCCATTCCAGTGACCTTATCAGAATGATGATATTGTGTCATTAGTCATTATCATAGATAGGAAATAGCAAGGATTGAGAAAGGATTAAGCATCAATATCGTATTTCTTTCAAATAACAGACAAATTGAGTGATTTCCTTTGACAAAAAGATGTCAGATCCCAAGAATATTGAGCACCAGGTGCCTGATTTGAAGGTGAAGTATTTTTAGGCGCCTGACAGATCACAGGTCTTGAGACCACGAGGTGCATGACGAGGCGCGCGCCCATTACAAGTGAATTTTATGATTGTGTGATTGCAAAAGCTCGTTTACAGCAATTTTTATGTTCATGTATGTTTTTATGCTCGTTTACAGCAATTGTCAAGAATTTGATGGATGTTTACAGGCTGGATATTCACAGCAGTTTACAAATGTTGAAAGCACATTTGGAATCATAATCAATTACCTTGCACATTGTATGCTGGAACACCTTGTTTGGCCATAATGTGTTTTTGATTCTGCATTTCTTGTTCTATAGCTCGTAACTGAATTTGAAGCTGCATCCTACAAATAAAAAATTTCTCTTATACATACAACTTATGACAGACACACTAATTATTAACAGTATTACTTAACTATTGTCTTTGTATTAATGTTCCCAATTTTGTAACTCTGATAATTCAAATCAAGCTTTACTGTCAGGGAATTGCTGTACGGGGCTTAACTGTAGTGAGCCTTTATTTGATCCATGGAATAACAGCAAATGGCATATCTTGTTTCTGCAACTAAAGTGGACAACTTTGCAAGCACTCAAGCAAAAGCAAACTGGGAGCCACTGCTATTCAGTGGTGGACACAAGGGCAGGAGAGGGGGTGCGGTCAACCCAAACGTTGGATAGAACAAAGATCTTTTGTTTGAAAACAATAGATATAAACAATGCTTTTCAACTGAAACAATAGCTTCGCCCCCCCCCCCCTAATATTTGGCAAAGTGTCACAGTGGACCCAGAATGCTAAGTTTTGGAAATAAGTCTGTGAAAAGGGAACAAAACCAGATTAAATAGTGATTTATACCTCATTGGATGCGTTATGCTGAGGCAAACATGGTGCAATGATGAAATTTTGAATTTTTCAAAATTTTGAGGATCTGGACCCGAATTTCCTTATTTGGGCTTTTTGAACCCAAACACAATTTTGGTCATTTTATGACAAAACTAGTGCTAGAATGGCGGTTGTGGGCTCATTCGAAGTGGATTATTCAGACAAACATGCTGAAGCATTTTTTTTTTAATTTTTCAAATCTCAAGGGTCTGGAATCGAACTTCCTTATTTGGGCATTTTGAGCAAGTGCAAGAATAGTGGTTGAGGGCTCATCTGATGTGGTATTACTGAGATGAGCGTAATGAAGTCAAAATTATTCCAATTCAGGAAAGTCAGCTTTGCGATATGTTTCAATAATATCAACTATTTCATTAGTTCTCTCTTTCTGCCTTTTATCTGCCAGATCAGTAAACAATGAACGTGGTCGGTGAGCAGGTTTTTCATCATCGACTGTTCTCCGCTTTTTTGCTGATGATGGACCTTCTTGTTGTTCATATTTAGCATCAATGAGCTGGATTTCATCCAATGCATTTTCAATAATGTAGTTATAACCATGTTTTTTTAGGTGCTTTTTCTTGAGAGCGCGATACTTTCTTATTGAATTTTCAATTAGAGTAACATGGTTATCATCCAAAGAATCAGCCTTTAGTTCAGTTTTCACTTTAGCACAAATATCGGGTATTGGTAATGGGTTGTAATGGTAATGCAGATTTATCAAAGGCAACAAAAATAACAAACAAATCCTTCTCAGTCAATGAACCCATGTCTAAGGCCCCGTTCACACGAGAACGGAACGGAACGAACTTTTTAAAGGGTTTGTGCAAGGTTAAAAGCTTCCAGTTGTAAAGTGCAAAAATCTGAAAATATCTCATTCAAATCGAAGTTGCACACGCACCGTAAACAATGGATAGCGAAAGAAACAATGCTGTGTCTAAGTGCTTTATTTTTTCTATTCATAGACAAGCCTATTTATCACTGCACATTCCCTTTTATCTTGCTTTAAGGGGTGTTCACACGGCACTGGATCGATAAGAAGTGTTAACAAATTCCTCCCTAAAGATCTAAATTTTCGAAGCTCGTCATTAAGTTTTCTCACCTTAAATGCGTAAACAACCTTATCGCTTAGAGTTTTAGAATTACCTCATGTACACGACGAAAGTCCACAAAATGGAACGGAACGCTCCAAAATAGTGTCCGCACTAGAGCTAAACTCTATAGAGCTAAATTCTGTTCCATTGTATTTTACGGGCTCAATTTTTAGAGCCGTCCACTTTTCGGAACGGAACAGAACGGAACGAAATGCTTTCCATCGTTCTCGTGTGAACACCTGCAAACATTTGTTTGTTTTCTGGACCAGTTCCATATCGTTTCTTTCTGTTCTCGTGTGAACTGGGCCTTAAAACCAATCTCTGGTATATGCCTGCTACATATGACCTTTGTAAGAAACTCAGCTCTCAGGTCGCTAAAAAAATTAAGAAACTCCAATACTGGAAAAAATTATTTAGGTAACTATTTAGTGAAGCGAATCCTTAGCATATTTTTCCTTTAATTTCAGTTTCCTATATCATATTAATCAGAAGGTACTTGAGTAATGTCTAACCATTGGAAAGGCTTTAAAAAAACTGTGTTTTGAAATGTTCACGAGGACACATGAAGATTGTTATGGTACTCGTAAGAAACTCGTAAGAAACTCTGAGTACTTAAAATTTGATAATTTTTAGAAACTTTCAATACTGGTTCACATTCGTAGTTTCTTATAAAAGATACTTCTAATATGATAATGAAACTCTCATTCACATGCGAATTGCAGTTATGTGGGTAAAAATTGCCTAAAACAAACAAAAACCATGGGTCTTTGCCTCTAACGACCCTAAAAATGTTATTGTTCTTAGCATTTTTTTCTTTTGAAGCGCACTGAGTGTTAATTTTGAATAATCCATCAATCCAATCCATCAAAAATCGCATGTGAAGGTTTTGTGAGCTATTCCTAGCCTTTTAGGAGTCATTTTGTGGATTTAGGTTGCTACTGAGAGAAATATTATCAGATTTTTTAATAGGTAGGGTACCCGTTGATAAAGTATAATTTATTTCTAAAGTGCTATCCAAATACACAAGTCTTATACATCATTGGACAGCATATTTAATAAGCTTTCCAAATATTATATGGTTTAGGGGGCCCATGGGTCGGGATTGGGCTCTAATTTGCATGCAAATTGAATTATTTGGGTAAAAATTGCCCAAAAACAGGGGGAAAACCGTGGGTCTTTGCCTCCCACGACCCTAAAATTTGTATTTTTCTCATCATTGTTTGTCTTTTGAAGCCAAATGAATGCTGATTTTTAATAATCCATCCATCCAATCGATCATAAATTTGTTATGAAGGTTTTCTGAACAATTTTATGCTTCTGGGGTTGATTTTGTGGAAATGGGTGCTTTTTGTGAAATAATGTGACAAAAGTTATCGAGTCTTCTGATTTTTTATCAAAATCGTCACTTTGAAATGCCATATTTTTTCTTAAAAAAGAGACATTGACATGCGGTTTTTTGTATTTTGTTCGCATAACATTTGTGCTTCAAGCAAACAACGTAAGCTGCTATACAAGAAAGAAAATTTGTTGACTTATTTCCATCCCTGGGTCCACTGTGAGTGTTGGCCACTGCAAATGTTCTGAACAAAACCTGTATTGTGTCATTGCTACAGGATCTGTTGTAGGTGTGTAGCTGCCCTAATGTTGCAACAGAAAGCTAATATCTTCAAATCGTTTATAGATGTATCAGTACAGGCCTTGCGTACACGACACAACTTCTCAAGAATTCTTGAGAATTTTTAAGAATTCTTCATATTCTAATTAGAATTCTTAAGTGGTATGAAAGGCTGTTGAAATTTTCTAAGAAGGCTGTTTAAATTTTCTTGAAAGTATTACCAACACTTCTTAAGAATTCTTAGGAAGGAAAACAATATTAAAATGTGCAAGGCCCGTACTGTATATACTGACAGCAAGAGTCGAATAACAAAATATCAATAATGGCAAAATTTAATCCATATCGATCAAAGATATATACAATTTTCTAGAATTTTGAAAACAATATATATCCTAGTGACAACCCTGTTTCTGCTGTCTCTATTTTTCAGGTGTATATTAAATTCTCCAAACATTACACCAGAAAACAATAAGATATTTAGTTTCTAATAATGTTTTCAAATATCTATATAAACATATACATACTTTTCAGGTGGGTTTCTCTGAATCATGTCTATCAGCTTTTGCCTTCTGTCCTCGAGCAGCTTGAAATCCTGCAGTTTAATAAACTGACTGTAAGCAACTTTTCTAATCAGGGAATATATTTGGTTAAAAGAGAGTGAGGGCCAGTGATAAAATATTTTTCATTTGGCCACACTAACATTTTCTTTGCATGCATAGAAATGTGCTTTTAACTTTGTTGTAATCAGATAAGAACCAAAAAGCAGTGCAATGTTATTAAAGAAGACAGAATTTGCTTTCTCACTTCTTGAAAAGTAACTTAGGCCGAAAAAGGGCAATTGTACTTCGCACCAAACTTTGGAACAGCTTGTCCTCCCACTTGAAGTCTATTGGAAACTTAAATAATTTTTAACGCAAAAATTCTGTTTTCAAAAAACTGCAAAGCCTCTAAAAGGGACCATTATGGAAAGAAGGTCTTTTCTTGACATTTTAATGCTATCCATGACATCCTAACTTTGGGTTGTTACTATTTGCTTCCTTCATATTCTAAATTTGTATCACATACCGGATGTCCCAGAAAAAACGCAACAGATTTGATCGGGGCCAGCGACGA
Organism: Aurelia aurita; assembly: GCA_004194415.1. Classification (NCBI taxonomy): domain Eukaryota; kingdom Metazoa; phylum Cnidaria; class Scyphozoa; order Semaeostomeae; family Ulmaridae; genus Aurelia; species Aurelia aurita. The sequence goes on along the minus strand of REGM01000025.1, from coordinate 1,258,697 downwards.
GAGTTAAGTTCGAATCAATTCCTAATAATTTTTGAAGTAATCCTCGATTGTTAACTTGAAGATAAACACCTTGTTTGTTGGCATTGGTGCATTGAGAGTTGCAATATTAATCTTGAAAGTTCAAATTTGCCTCCACCTCCAAACCAGAGCTGTTAGGTTTTGGCCTATACTGCAAACGCGCTGTTTAGGGGAATCTCCTCAATCATAGACATAGCATAGTAGTTGTGAACAAGGACCCGTGCTTCTTAGGCACACATTTGAATAGAAATTTGAAAGCTAAGAATTGAAAAAACATGTCAATGCATACAGTCACCAAGGAATAGCTTTCTTCAATCAAAATGCACCTANATCATAATCATTATTTAAAGTTGGTGTGACATAGTTGTAAGAAACTAATTAATACCAACTATTTACAATACAATTTACAAAGATATCCAAGGAACAATATTTACAAGCTACATAACATAATGGACAGGCTACTTACAAATTCTACAATTACAATGGTCACCCGTCCAGGTTTTGATCTTCCTTTTAAAGCTTGCAACTGTTGGTAGCTCCTTTATTTCATCGTTAAGATTATTCCACAATAAGCTTCCTCTGAATGAGAGCGACTCCATGCCAAATTTTATCGTTCTCGTGATCGGTAATTTACATAGATGCTTAGTTCTGAGATCATACTGAATCTCTTTCCTTTCATGAAGGTGCCAGATGTATGATGGATTTAGATGGCTCATTGTCTTATATATTTCTAGCATCAATTTTTGGAGATTTTTAATGTGGATCGTTACAGTGTCACTTTTCTCCAAAAGTGTATCAAAGGAAGAGTCGTAATCATTGTGGAGTGTTCTTAAAGTCCGCTTGTGAGTACGGTTTATTTTATGGTTGGCATCTTTGCCGCAAAACATCCACACTAATGGGCAATAGTTAAAGCTTGAAATAATTACTGTGTTGCACAGTTTCATTGCCTGTTCTCTTGAGAGATAAATATTTAACCTCCTAAAAGCACTGACTTTTCTGTTTGTTTTGTCGCAGAGTGTTTTTACATGCTTATTGAATCGAAGCTGGTTGTCAATTTCAATTCCAAGAAGTTTAACATGTTCAGTGGACGATATTTTCTCATTTCTGGATCACTGTGCACTAATATCAACAAACAAGGTATTTATCTTCAAGTTAACTATCAAGGATTACTTCAAAAATTATTAGGGATTTATTCGACCTAAATTCTTGTCGCTAGCCCGGATCAAATCTGTTGCGTTTTTTTTTGGGACACCCGGTATATATAGATATCGTATGTTTTTATTGTATTTTTATCCTCCCCTCATCAGCATCATTAGCCCATGGCAATCTTAATCAACAAAATTCTGATTAGTATTCAAAACACATCAGTGATCTAGCTTCAGATGTTTTTGATCAAAACAAATCCAGCACAGCTGCATCTAGAATCATGTCTCATATTTTGGTTATTATCTGACATTTCATACTCTGGTGGGTGCCATATGAAAAGGTTAAGTGGATATGTCAAATTATGATTCTGATTCCAAGCCAAACCTCAAATTCTGCACCAAACCTCAAATTCTGCACCACCTATACTGTTCACAACACAATTCCTTAACATTCAAAAACATACAAGTGCTGTTGCATTGATTCGGTAATTAGTTACTTACCCTTTCATGAGTCTGCTCATACGGCTGATACTGGTATTTCATACGCTCTGAAAAATGAAGAAATCCCATTTGACTGCAAAGCCTTGCTATTCATAGACATAAAATTATAAACTGGGTCTTCACAGAAGAACCCCACGATCTCCAACACTTGTTATCTCAAACAACTAACTGGCTATCTCTATAAGGAGTTGTGTATTTAAAACTATATTTAAAAAAATGATTCCCCACTCAGAAAGAAGCCCTGTTATCTCAAACAAAAGTTTAATTTGGAAGGCCTCTTATCATGAACATTTTTCCCTGGTCAGTCCTATTGCTTGGAATTATTTCACATGGAACAAGCTTTTGGAACATTTGAACAAGAAGTCATCGCATGGGTCTTGGAATGAACAAGCAATCATCTTCCATTACAAATTAGTTTCATAAAAATCAATGATAAGTAAATCTTAAGCTATTCTTCTTTCTATTTTTGTATATTTCATGAACTAGATTTATAATATCACCTTTTTACTTGAGATAACATAACTTTATCTTGAAACTTAGCAATTTTGAACAAATTTTTACTTCTGTTGAGACTTTGAGAAGGTGGCACTTCAACAGTATTAAATCAGGCCTTGCAAGGAGAGGTGCTTGAGCTCAATTAAGCGCCTCCACGCGCACCTGGAAAAATCTAGGAGCTCAATAAAATGAGCACCTGGGTTGATAACATTTTATATACAGTGAGCGTGCATGTAAATTTCAGTATGAACATTTTGCTTATATTTGGCCTGTTCTGGTATTTTTGCAGTCTTCTTTGCTGTGTCATATATCAACAATAACTTCTTTATGTTCAGGGAGCAATTTTTTCCCCAGGTGCTCAATCAAGCACCTAGAATTTTCAAGGTGCTCTAATTTCCGAGCGCCTGTAGTTTTCTTCCTCAAAAGGCCTGCGTATTACCAATTGCTTAGCATCCTCACTCATCAGTTTCAGAGCTAAATTATCCCAGTAACAGTGGCAGAGCCAACAGTGGTTACCTTTCGGACATACAACCAAGGGCCTCCAGAAAATATGTCACCCAAGGGGCCCCAACCACTTGCATTGCCAAGAACAGATTGAAATGTTTGAGACAAAAATTCTAAACTTGCTGAGAGATGTTACTAATGTTGCTGCAGCATACAATGTTTGATCTATATGCAACTTTCCTAAAATCATTACAACTACTTCTTTGCCACCCTTCAACAATTAGTTGTTATTATTAGATGAAACAAAAATATTGTTCAGGAATTTCTGTCTTTCTTTTTATCTGTATTTTTTAATCCGTATAGATCTCCATTTTGCTTTAATTGGGCCATGCTAAATTTATTTTCCATGTTTGTTTGTCCAGCTCAAAAAAGATGATTGAATTTTGCTACACAATGTACCTCGTTTATTCTTGATTTAGTAGTTAATGAAAATCTCAACAATTAATGCCCCCAAACAATGTCTGCTGACTTCGCTCTGATCTTAAGTTCAACCAGTTAAAGTAAATGAACGGAGATATAGCGATCTAGTCTAAACATAGCACAAAAGAACGGCACGCGCCACTTATGTTCCTATTGTTTTCATCGATCGAAAACATCAAATACAATAGGTTTTATTTAGATGGACCCAGTCCCCCTAGCTAAGTTGCCTTTTAACACCGTTGATTTACTTTAAATGATACTCACAGTGGTTCACCTCGCAGAAATCTCCAACTGCTAATATCTTAGCTTTACTCCCTCAACACACAAGGTATTGCGATGCTTGTCAACTGTTTAAATCAACAATAGTCATAAAACACTCTCTCAAAAGAAGTGCATGTACCAAACATGCTATGTTTTAACATGTCACCGTAGTTGCTTGGGGCCCAAAACCATAAATTCACTAAGGGTCCCACACATCTCTGCGATGCTACTGCCCAGTGGGCAATCAAACTAAACCAAATCCTTTAAACAATCAACTCTAAAAATCGCCAAAAATTGAGGAACTCCAGTACTGGGCTGGGAAAAAACTATTTGAGCAATTACTTATTTTAGACTAGGAAATCCTTGGTAAAAAGGAACAAAACAATAAGATATCGGGACTTTCTGACTGCACAACTAAATTTATTAATTTCTTTTGAGTTTTACTGGTTCAGGTGCACTCAAAATTTGACTTTGGGAGCTCGTATCTCTGGTCTTTGGTGGACGATGTATAAATGCAAGGTACGTGCATTAAAGTTTAAGATTGCCAAATTTAGTTGTGCAGTCGAAAAGTCCTGACATTTTATCGTTTCGTTCCTTTTTCCAGTCAAAAAGGGGTACTTTTTTTAGACACCGGGTATTTTTACTTTAGTTTCACTCGTTTCCTGTATTAAAATACTAGGATATAGTACTTAAAGCAATGTCTGCTGGGTTGTATAGAATACACAATTTTTACTGATAACTTTGTTGTATTTCTATGAATAAAATTGAATTGAATTGTCTAAACAATGGCAAGGATTCAATAAACTTTGTTTTGAAATGTTCACAAGGGCACAGGATTTAAGCATTTTAAGGGTGTGTTTGATTGGTACCAATTCTGAAAACGGTAGACTTGGCAGACTCGGAATTTGTGTTTGATTGACTCCGAAATTCTCAAAACGGTAGGTTTGGTAGGTTTGGAAAGCCTTCCGAACCTTCTGCTCCAAAAGGCAGAAGGTTTGGCAGACTTTGGAGAGATCCTCGTTTTCATTAGCAAACCCTGGTGGTGGATCCGAAACTAACAGTTTCAAGATTTTTGTGTTTGATTGGGAAATATATTTCCGTCTCTGCCAAGTCTACTGTTTTCAGAATTGGTACCAATCAAACACACCCTTAAAATGCTTAAATCCTGTGCCCTTGTGAACATTTCAAAACAAAGTTTATTGAATCCTTGCCATTATTTAGACAATTCAATTCAATTTTATTCATAGAAATACAACAAAGTTATCAGTAAAAATTGTGTATTCTATACAACCCAGCAGACATTGCTTTAAGTACTATATCCTAGTATTTTAATACAGGAAACGAGTGAAACTAAAGTAAAAATACTGGGTGTCTAAAAAAAATTTTGGAATTAGGTAGGTTTGGAATTACCAATCAAACACACCCTAAGATTGTTACAGAACTCATAAGAAACTCATAAGAAACTCTAAGTACTCAAATTCTGATAATTTTAAGCAACTTTTAGCACTGGCTCAAATTCTTAGTTTCTTATAAAAAAATATATGTAGTGGCACACTCCTCTTCCTGGTTTCAATTAATTTCCTACACTGCATCGGTGTACCCTGTGTCATCCATTGTAAACTAAGTTCATCATGTAATGAATTTATGAAATGGAAATGAAATGTAAGCAAAAAAATAATGCCTGCCAATGCCAAAAGTCCTTGGGACAATGAGGCTATTTCTTGATATGGACCCACTTCCCTACATTTTTTCCATTTATAGTGATTGGTTAAAACACCCCCTTCCCCAAAAACAGCAGTCCATCAGAGTCAAGACTTGCCCTGTCATCCTTGTTGTATCATATAATCACAGAACAACGTAGGGGATAGTGAAAAATTGCACAATAAGGCAAAATCAGCCAAGGTGGTTTTTGGAAGGCATTGCAGTTTTGCTGATGAAGATCAGTCCTGAACATGTCAAACAAATGCACTTCTGAATTCTCCCTTTTAGGTAATATGTACGGCATTTGAGCTCTTGATTATCTTTTCATCATTGGGTTCACAGGACAATATCCAAATTCAAGTAGGTATACACAATACAAATAGTGTACGTGGCGCAGTTGTTGTGGTGCAGTGGTGTAATCCTCTGACTTTGCAGCCAAAACAGTCAGGCGGACAGGGTTCGATCCCAGGTAGAGCCCCACCATTTTGAGCGTCATGACAAGGGGTCGCGGACTCAATTTGGTCTTCTCTACTTCTGTGATCCCAGCACCTGGCGCTAAAAAAAACGCAACGCAATAGTTCCGACTGGATCATGACTATGATCTATAAATTTCCTAAACAATGATAAAACCTCTGACGTTTAATCTATGCAGTAATCTTTGGTATTAAAGGGAATCGGCATAGTTAAAGCTGGTCCAGTCCAGGTGGCTGAAATGGCCTATTGATACTCTTGGCATGTGCACTTCATTGTGCAGCAAAAGAAACAATGGGTGTACAGGCGTTTTTTGTAGCCTATCTATAGCGGCCACTCAATATACCTATGTTGATTCCCTTTAAATTCACAAATGATAAAATATGAATACTCACGAGCAGCGTCATCCATCATAGCCATTTTGTATGATAAAATTTACCACACTAGCTGTTTATAACTTTGCAGCTAAAAAGAGATGGGAAAGATCCATTATGAAAAACTCTAATCTAGGCATTTCAAGAAAATCTTATTGAATACAAAACTATTAAATCTTCAGCAAGTCATCAGTCCTCTTTAAAAATGTATGAGTCCAGCCCAGTCTATTATTCTAACTAAATCAGTTAGGTAGGAAGCCCTCACTGCCAATTTAGCAGTTCTGAATAATTTAATGGCTTTCATTCAGATTCAGACATGCCAAAGACAATTGCATTCACAACAAAATCTGTACATCCATAGTTCTATGATTGAACCACAATGGTGCATTAATATGTCATTAGTGTTCAGGTATATTCTTGATTGTTGTCACTCAACAGTTTCAGATAATATAAATGAAATAGTTCTCATTGAGGAGACATTTGGCCCTAAAACACCTTGAATGTTGGCACATATCTTTACTCATTGCCATTTCCCTCTGGTAAGAATATGAAATAGGCCCTTTGCACAAAATGACAGCTACAAGAATTGATCTTTTCAAGACCTTTGTGATGAAATCAAATGTCTCTGGACCTACGGCCAAGGTGTTCTGGTGCAGTGGTGTAATCCCCTGACTCTGCAGACAGAACATCTGTCTATGTCATGCATGTGACCACACATGCACACATTGGCACACTCATGAAATAATTTAATGTACATATATAACGAGAAATGACTCAAGGCCAAACACAAGATAATCACTCCTACCAAAATTCATTCGGTTTTACCTTTCTGTCCACTTCACTCTTACAAAGATAATTCAATCCGTTTTTAGATTTAACAATTCCACATTACGAGAGAAATTGACTCTGGAAGTGAAATTGTCTGCCTGAGGAAACAATTGTGGAGCAAAGAAGGTTCAAATGATATCAAAGTCCTGAACCCTCTTCCAGAAGGTTTAGACCCCCAGACCTTGTCCACCCTTTCCTCTGTTACCATCTGTTACCATCCGTTACCTGATGGGCCTGTTTCCTTTAAACTTTTCAAAGAAAATTAGTTGTGGGAGTGGGAGATATTCCAAGACATCTTTTTTCGAGTCTAATGGCATTTGGGGCCCCCTTGCAAAACTGGGGAACCTTCTATGCCCCATCTTTGACTGACAAAAGGAATGAATTCATACAAACTCTTGACCCTATATCACAAGTCTCATTAAAACTACTGGAAGCAGGAAACCAATATTGCATTTAAAAAGGCCTGATTAAAATAAAGTCGCAGATCTTCCTTCCAATGACTTCATCTGTTCAATATCAACTTCGAAAGCTCTTAAACAACGGAAGTCGTTTCTTAGGACTATTCAGATGTTTTCTATTCCAATACCAGCCATTTTGTAATATTCTGTTGCAAGAAATTTACTCTCAGCTCTTGAAAATTTCTGGCAACACTGTTTACCAGTTCGCAGTTCAAAAAAACGTATCTGGTGAAGTTTTAGACAGCCAAATAGTCTTCAAATGTTTAATCTTAAACAGCCAAATAGGTTTCCACGCCAAAAGGAGGGCCTGTCCTGGATTAAGGGATTCCCTATTGTCAGGCAGGAAACGACGTCACCGCTTTTGAAAATTTCAAGTGATTTCGTCGATGTCCATAAGGACAACGGAAGGATATCACAGGTCTTACAACCCCACGAAAACAGCCTTGAATTACGAATTTGAAAACCGTGAGTGTGCGGTATGGCGTATTTTGGGACACCCTTTAATACCCTAGCAGGCAGGTGCCATAAAAGGTAATATAATCCACCCAAAAATTGGTTGTATCACCAAACAGACTGCGTTCACTCCTTCCTCAAAGTCAACACTGAACACCATGACCGCCAACTTCGAACACAGAATCCAAAATCCGAGCTTCACCACGGCGCCGGATGTCAATGGAAGCTTTCCGCATTATCAAGTGAAGTTCAATAAATACAAGTTTCTCTAAGAAAGTTCAAAACTAATACACAAGCAATAAAATCGCACATTTACTCAATCAACGATGAACTTCTAACCGTAGTTGATCAAATATTAACACTTGGAAATGAAGCAATTAAAAATGGCCTAAATGTGTGGCGTTGCCAAAACGAAAACTAAAGCCGTGTCATTAAAAGCAATGCAAATAATATCCACATCTTACGTTTCTACCATAAACAATCAGTTAATTCAGCTTACTTGCCGAATACTGATGAAGGTTAAAAGCCAACCTTAAAATCAGTAGATGTCATAATATCAACGCAATTACTAACTCCTTGCAAAACAACGAGGCCATTCCTCGAAGCTAACTAAGGCCGCAAGATCACTCATCGCTCCAACTAAGATACAGCGGACGTTCAAAATAGTAAAACAATTCACACAAAAGTGAAAAATATACTCCAAAATACCTACACCAAAACAATTAAATGTTTAAGATTCGTTTAAACATAATTTTGACTAAGTTTTGAGCTTACCATTGGTATAATTCTTCGCAAGAAAAGTAGTCTGCCACTCGAAGGCCGCTCGCATTGGGGTCCATCCTATCGATCGTAACAACACTACTAACAACCCCATAATTTCACCAAAGTAGACGAACAAGACCCTAAAATACTCACCTTACAACAGCTGAATCTTTATTATTTGTCACCAACTACTTCTATTTGTGTTTAGAGCATCGCATCAATGCATATCTTGTTGAAAAAGCGGCCTTTCCTCGAAGGCCACTACTATTCAAGATGGCGTCGGTGTCTTCTCTTTGAGAATGATCATCAGCTTTGTTTTCTATCAGCTCAGGCGCGTCTCACCCCCCGCGTACTTCTGTCAATCATCCACATTCAACAGCCGTTACTCATCGCCTTTTATAACATCCTTTACATCGACTATACGAAGAGGCAGGGCTCACAATTTGGGACACAAAACAATTTCAAAAAAGATGTGTCAATATTGCAGTGTCAAAACATTTTTGGTTGACATGGGAAGACTGATGCTGCAAATTATAAAAGCTATAAAAATTTCTTAGCTTTTTTAATCCAGGTTGCCAAATTTCTCAATTTTTGAAAAGTTGAATCTACAGTTTCTTGTAAGTAATTTCTTAGGAACCAGTCATTATTAGGGATGGGTAGGGGGCCGGAAGATATTTAGAGGGGCCACCAAAAATGTTGGGCCTTGAAAGGGGGGCCCGGGGGGGCCACTCCTATACTTTTCTATAGTATCATGCTCGTACAAAGGTATAACATATGCACCCTAAACGCTGACCTTTTTCAGCAAAATACATACCCTAATCGCGGAAAATTTTCTTGAGAACATACCCTTTCCCGTGTCACATTGAATTTGTCAAGTTTAGGTACCCTAATCGCGGACAAGTCACTTATCAAAATTGTTGATATGGCCAGTGTAATTCTGTGTGATGAATCAGGGACGAAGAGTTAAACCTACACTACAGTAGTTGAATTTCCCTAACACATTTTCCCAAATCAAATTCTATTTTAAAATGCTTGATTAAAAATATCATCACAGAAGCGTTTCGATTTATCAAATGCAAAAAAGTACATCCTTTTTTGAAATTATGGTCGAATTGGCACCCCTAAACGAGGGCCCGCGCAGGCCCGTGCCTACGTTGGAAAAAGGTACCCTTTCCCGCGTCTTTTGTACGAGCATGATAACACATCAGGTACCAAGTGGCCCCCCCGGGAAGGGGGGCACTAAAAATTGAAGTTTAAAAAAGAGGGGCCATGAAAACTCAACCGACCATTTACTAAAAATATCAATGGACAAGTACGTTATGCAAAGCATATGTCAAAACAAATAGTATCTGCAATAGTCTTCAGTGTTAATTTCTGTTATTTATCAATCAGTTCATAAGGATTATTATCACAACCATATATTCTGTCATCAGTACAAGAATCAGAAGGTGCTGCAATGTTTATAGACTGGTGTACTTCCCCAGTCTTTATCTGAGCCTCTTTTCTCCACTCCTTCACTGGACTCTTGCCTTTGATCAGGCTGATTTTCATACTTTTTACATCGCTATCAACGATAAGTTCAGGGGCGGATCCAGCATTAGAGTTTGGGGAGGGCCATTTGAAGAAAAATGGGGGTCTGGGGGCGAAGCCCCCAGGAAAAATTTTCGTGACCACGCCCTTTAAACCCTCGGAAAACGTGGGCAACGCCCTTGCTGCTTTATTTTAGATCGTTTTGTTCATCATTTAATACTCATTTTTCCAGAAATATAAACTTGCATTTTTTGTGCAAATCTAAAGGGCCGTGAATTGGGAAAATGAGGGACCATAAAATAATTATCACAAGCATCAGCTAGAGAAATCTTATGGCTGAAGAAAGCTCCACCACTTCAGAAGTAACAAATTTACCACAAAAACAAGTTATACAGGGTGCGCAATAAAATTGTTCCACGTTTGATTAAATATTGAAAAATAATGATAAAATGCACTTGCTCCTTGGTGACATAAGCCTGTCCCTAAGACCTACGAGCTTTTAAAGATCATGTTTGTGTGACAGCTGAAACCAGATAAATGACTTGATATGCAAGAAGCTCTAAAATGGAGGTAAAAGAAGGTTATCCAATGTTTTACCTCTTGTTGAAACAATATTGTCAAAATTCGCTGATATATGCAAGTATCCAAAAAACATCGAATCAAAACTTAACTGACGAGAGACAGTCATTTTCAAACTTTGCTCAACAGAATTCCTCAAAGCATTGATTTTAGAAAACGTTACGCTATCAACAATCCTTTCCAAATCTCATTTAGTTTGCACTGAAATAAACTAGAAACGAAACAAATAATTGCCCCATATACTACTTTCATTATAAATGCTATCGAGAAGCCTTTAGCTACAGCTTTTGCACAAACTTGAACTTCAAAAACTCATAACTCCGTGAATATTTTGCGGATTTGTAAGATTGTAGTGTCTAAAATAAATTTAAGGTTCTTAGGGACAGTGTTTGAAGCCCGTTCGTTATATGGTTATTTTTGTAATATTTAATCAAGTGTAGAGCAATTTTTTGAAACAACCTTGTATTTCAAATCCAAAAGCATTTGAAATTTATATGAAATTTCTAACAGTAAGTTCTCTGGTTCCCAAACTGGAGTCACCATTAATTTATTAAAGCTCTCATGACTCAGTAGTTACTTTTTGCAAGTTTAACTAGTATTCTAAACCGTGTTCTCCTTGGTTAAAACGCTTTGACTGGCACTTTGTAACTGTCACAACAGATGACATAAATTTTTACCATCATTAACAGAGCGAAATCTGTTATAAATTATCTTCAAGAGCTAAGTTCGCTATCACTCGGATATTATTAAGTGATTTTCAATCTCGATCTCTACGCATTGAGATTTTCGTTCCGTTTTGTATCTCTTTCAGACGTTTTGGTCGATTGTACATTAGTTTGTAAGCTTGTTAGACTTGTAGTTGTGTCATGGCCACGTTTGGAAGTGGAAGTTTGAAACGTATCCGTTTATTCATCAAAAAGACCAATGGTTTTGAAGAGAACTCTTAGCCTTTGGGGGGGGCCATGGCCCCCCCGGCCCCCCCTCTGGATCCGCGCCTGGATACGTTGCCAGCTATGTTTGACATAAAAACACAATTTTACTGAGAACCTCAAGGCCAAACTTATAAAATTGTTCTTCTTGAATGATTCTGAGCTTTTCTGGAATGCAATGCTCTTCCTTCTATGATCTTTATAAGGTTTGGCTTTCTCCTCAAAGTATCTTTTCTTTTCCCTTGGAAGTTTGTTTATGTTCTTTTTGTGTTGCTTATGACCAGAAACTATGATTTTTTGATCAGGAATATGTCATTTAATTTAACACAAGGGGGGCCATGAAAAATTACAAGTAAAAAATGCGGGGGTCATTAAAAATCTTATTGAGGAAATGAAGGGGCTACAAATTTGTTTTAGTATAAATAAAAATATCTTCCAGCCCCCTACCCGGCATTAATAATGACTGATCCCTTATACAAATACGTGTACATGTTTGTTTAGGCATTTTAATTTCAACTTTTAGTGCTTGTATTTTAGAAATTCTTAATTTTGCTTAAATTTGTTGACAATAAATCACGTTTCTACGCTTTCTATCTAGAGCCTCCCAAAAATAGTAGTGGTGCTTCAGTTTCTTTCGATTTCATTTTAGGCCATCGCAGAATTTGGACATTAAGACGGTTGATTTTGGGTAACTTTTAAACAGAGACAGATTCAACAAAATCAATTGCGGAATATTTTTGCCCGACACTGCTGCATTATATTGTTAGTAATCGATGTGATAGGAAGGAGAAAAAGCTATTATACGAACCGTGTATTTTCATAAATTAATCCCCAATAAATCAAGGCCCCCAAAAACGTTCAGTTATTTGTACAGTATTTCTTTTTATTATTTAGTATTTTAGAAAATCTAGAAAATTAGATAGGTAGAAACTTATACGTGTAATAATAACTGAAATAAAGTCTTCACTGTGCTGACGAACAAGGGGCGTTCTCTTTGGATCAAGGATGATNAATAATAATAATAATAATAAGTAATATTTATACAGGTTTACTTGTTCAGAATTGAAATTCTGTTATCAGTCAAGGACCTGTTAAACGAAAAAGGATAAAATAAATCAAAAATTACATCGAAGTTAAAACTGTGTTCAAAACTGTTTCATTAAAATCCTTTATGAAGGCTAAGTTTGTGCTTAAAACGCACGAGAGATTCTTCGTCCCGAATGTCCTTGGGAAGTTTATTAAAAATCTGAGCTCCCTGGTAAGCGAACGTTCGCTTACCAGTTTCTGTTCTTATCGGCGGTAAAATAAGGCTTGAATTGTTTCCTCTTGTATTTTTTCCGTGCTGATGACGCTTGAAACAGTGTGAGAATTGTTCTGGTGAGAGGCCATGCAAACATTTGAAGACATCTATTGCAACACGTCGGTTGCGCACTTCAGCTACATTGTCCCAACACTCAAGTGGTTCTCGGGGGCTCGTGACCTTTGCCGCTCTGTTTTGAATAGATTGTAGCTTATCGATGGTACCCTTAGAAAGTCCAAGTTGTAGTTGATAGCAATACATTAATATTGGGCGGATCATAGCCTTGTATATCGATTCAAGTTAGAAGGTATATGCAGTAACTGGAAATAGAAAAGCAGTTGATGTGTAAAGATTTCCTCTGTCAAATATTTGTTCATTGTTGGACAGATGCGGATCGAGAAAAGGTCCAATGAGAACATAGGCCCATTCCCATGACAACTGTAAAATTTACAAGATTTCTGTTGTGGTTATGATTGTGGGAAGCTTACTCAAGGTGCCAGACCCACTACAATGGAATGGGAGGCTATGCTGGTGAAAATCATATTTCATCTGGGAATATATACCAAACCAAAGACCCACATATTTTTCATGCAAGAATTCATTTATCACCAGTTCTATGTGAACCAAAACTATATACACTCGACTGGTCATAACTTTTGGGAAGCGCTTGGAAAATTTTTAAAAGTTCAAATATTTTCAAAGCTCGTTGTTGTGATGAAATGCTGCTTTCTGTGTCAAATTTGCATGTAGCAAACGAGTGTAGTAACTCAAGAAACCAATTACGAACCTTTTAGCGCTAAAACGTGAACGTTTCCTAAAGAAATTAAGAAACTTTTACTAAGTTATTATTTAAAAAAACCCATGTACCAAACCAAGTTATACCATGGGTGTGTTTGATTGGTAATTCCAAACCTACCAAATTCTGAAACAGTAGACTTCGTAGAGACGGAAATATATTTTCCTTAGGAAAATTTCCTATCAACACAAAAATGCGAAAATGGTGGCTCGCTAAATGAAAACCAGAATGTCTCCCAAGCAGGCCCGTTCCTTTTCTTTGCTGAAAAGGCTGTGAAAGCAAAGATAATGGAAATGAAGATTTGAACTTATTCATATTCAAGGAGATTATTAACTGAAGTTACTAAGTTATTACTTATCATGGAATAAAAAAATAATCTATTTCTAAGTGATGTTGGAGTCCTATTTTCAAAATTTCCAGGGAAACCTTCTGTTGGTGGTAATCCTTTGCTCATTTAAATGGCAAAGTCTTCACGACAGGGCTTCCAAACCTACCAAACCTACCGTTTCGAGAATCTCGGAGTCAAACACAAATTCCAAGTCTATAAAGTCTACCGTTTTCAGAATTGCCAACCAATCAAACATGTTTGTAGGTCATGGATCATGACAAGATGAAGATGCCGCTTTTTTGTAGTCGATGTAAAAGATGCTTTATAGATGACAGATACTTCTGTCTTTACCACAATGCAGCACTTTCGATACCAGATCCTTTGGGAATTTCATATTGATGCATCAGGAAGTAGTGTTATTCATTAATCAAATACATTCTATGCATCATTGTCGTGACGTGTGTACAATTCTGTGAAAGCATAGTTGTGAAAGTAAACGCCCAGATGAGAAACTGAATAACTTGACTAGAGAAACGTGAAACGCAGAGGGGGCGCCAAGTGAGGACATGTTCACTTTGAACATCTTTGAAGGACCTCTCAGGAGGTTACAGTTGGTAGAGTTATTTGAAGCATGATCGCATAGTCACATCTTTGAAATGCATTGTAGAATACAAGACGAGGGAACTGGTAACGAGCAATTTGCGAAGAAAGCAAGGGAGGGAAAAGTTCTTTCCATCAGTAGCCCGACGGTGTTGTGTTGTGAAAGAAGGGCATTAACCCTAACCCTAACCCTAACCCTAGGTCATTGACCTAAGTAGTGACCTAGGTCATTGACCTAAGTCGTCATTGACCTAAGTAGTGTTTGGCGTTTGTTATCATACATAGAAGACCAAAAGAAAGAGCAAATCTTGTATCAATTGATGTTGCAACAGGATTGTCTCTTTCTTCCTTCTCCCCTGTTTCTATTCTACTGATGAAAATACTCAAATGGAATTGTCACCCAAAAGCCCAAAAGACATTAAACTCATAGGCCACAGCCCTCTCAACGTTGGAAAAATTTACAAAATTGGCCATATTTGGGCAAAAATTCACCTAAAGTCGGGCAAACATTTCTTAAACAATAGAATTTTATCAGGCAGCCTCCCCAGATTTTATCTTCCCATCCCATACGCTTTTGATTATGTTAATGCATAGAAACAGTTGGAGAAGCTGAAGCAAGAACGAGAAGGTGCAGCTGCTTAATGCATATCATTCAACAATTCAAAGGCGACGAAACTTGCTTTCGCTGGCCATATTATAACGAATATACAAAGTAGGCCAACGAAATACCCTATGCTATGCTTTGGTTGTGGCATGCAAGTCTGCTAGTGGGAAGAGCACTAGTATCTGGTATATTCCAACTCTGATGCTTGCTATGAAGAATTACTCTACAAGCACTCGATAGTTTGCAACAAAGGCCTTCTGCCTGAGTGGTCACGGCGACCAGCTGTTTTTGAGCAAGTGTTAGCAAGCTATTGTGTCTAATTGTTGTTGACTATACCAATCCCAAATTCGAATGTTGCTGTCACAAGGTAGCCTGCGTGCAGACCCAAATGGGTCTGCACGCAGGCTATCACAAGGCCCTTTGCGCATATAACGAAGAGTCCTTAAAAATAAGTTTTTGAACCTTAGAATTTGCCACTTGTGCCACTTTCTCTCGTTGAAATTCAGGATTCGCTTCTTTTTGGAATTAGCGTTATAGTGCAGAGCCCTATGTTGCAATTTTGGCCTGAGTGATTTTTTTGATGTAAATTCGTGGCAACAGACGATTCTACCTTCTTTAGCATGCCAAGAAACAGCAAAATGTTGGTGCCAATTTTTCTGACAACGTTTAGGGGTATTTTTTTAGTTTTTTGTGTTGCAGAGTCATGACATTAAGTCTCCACAATGGAAGCTATTGTCCTTCAACAACAAAGAGAACACAATCCTTCTATGTCATATGTCTTAGAGCTATAGTATGAAAGGACCTAAGCGTTTAATTTTTGTTACGGAGAACAGTTTTTGAAGCATTGATTGCCAAAATGCATTGTATAAAGAGGCAAATTCTCTTGCTTTATTTCCAGTATATGCTAACACCTATTTTGTATCTCCGGCATACAACGACGGCTTTCACTAAGCCTTGTTGATGGCATGTATATACTATACCTTTTCGCTAGCTTTCCATTTAATTGGCTGTTGTGAAAGTACACTCTTTTTTTAAGAAACAGCTTATAAGAAACGGTATGCTCAATTTTTAAAACTTAAGAAACTACCTTACCTGAATTAAAAAAGCTAAGGAACTTTTGTACTTTGCAGCTTTAATTTTACCAGGTCACTCGAGATTGTTTTGACACTGTACAGCAATAGTGAATGTTTTGACATTGTTTTGAGTGAGAATTATGTTATCAGGCCCGTCGGAACGAAATTCATATTGGGGGGGCTGAAACCAGATGCGAGCGGAGCGAGCAAAAATGGGGGACCGGGGGCTTGCCCCCGGGAAAATTTTTAGTGACCACGCCCTTTAGATCGTTGGGAATGCCTCTATTATGAAGAATTTGCCATCTAAAGGAGCAAAGGATCGCGACTAACGGAAGGCTTTCCCGGGAAATTTTGAAAATAGGACCTCAAAATCACTTAGAAATAGACTGTTTGCTTGATACCTCTGATAAGTTCCTCCAGTATAAATAAGTTTAAACCTTCATTTTCATAAGCTTGACTTTTTAACAGCCTTCTTCACTAAAAAGGAACAAACTCTAGCAAATTATTGGGGAGGGGCTGAAGCCCCCCAGCCCCCCCCCCCCCGGCTTCCGACGGGCCTGGTTATGATATGTTTTGAGGTCTTACTAAGTAGCTTTATTATTATTTTTTTTTATATTCAATATAAAATTTTACAAAACAAACTACTTACTACACTACTTACAAACTACTTTACTACACTACAAGGGCGATACCAGGGAGAGCAGGAAACCATGACTACTCCGCGGTCATTAAAAGAAAATCCAACTAAACTAAAATTAAATATACAGTTACGAAAAAATACATATAAACGATTTTTACTGATGAATACTACAGTTGGTTTCACTTTGAACGCTAGGCTAACTTTGGGCTAACCCTGGCTAGGGTGATCTGAGGATTCAATTTAGGATTGGATGAAAATTGTGTGCCCTATGTGCCTTACATCCAATGTGAAACAAACGTACTAGCAAATGAAAAAGAGTAAGGGACTTAGCAACGATGTGGTGTGAAACAAAAGTTTAGAATTATCTTAGTCAAACCGACCAGTTTTGTGAATGAAATTTAGAGTCAATTCGAGAACATGTTTATTAATGTCACTAGAAAGGTCTTTATCGCCATACAATAAAAGTTGTATCAGGATGTTGTTTGAAAGGCTGTTGATTTGAACAAATGGCCNTTTTTTTTTTTTTATATTCAATTTAAAATTTTACAAAACAAACTACTTACTACACTACTTACAAACTACTTTACTACACTACAAGGGCGATACCAGGGAGAGCAGGAGACCATGACTACTCCGCGGTCATTAAAAGAACATCTAACTAAACTAAAATTAAATATACAGTTACGAAAAAATACATATAAACGATTTTTACTGATGAATACTACAGTTGGTTTCACTTTGAATGCTAGGCTAACTTTGGGCTAACCCTGGCTAAGATGATCTGAGGATTCAATTTAGGATTGGATGAAAATTTTGTGCCCTATGTGCCTTACATCCAATGTGAAACAAACGTACTAGCAAATGAAAAAGAGTAAGGGACTTAGCAACGATGTGGTGTGAAACAAAAGTTTAGAATTATCTTAGTCAAACCGACCAGTTTTGTGAATGAAATTTAGAGTCAGTTCGAGAACATGTTTATTAATGTCACTAGAAAGGTCTTTATCGCCATACAATAAAAGTTGTATCAGGATGTTGTTTGAAAGGCTGTTGATTTGAACAAATGGCCGTAATACTACTGAAATGCCAGCGAGAAGATCTCGTCTTTGGATGTCAAAAGAAGGGCAAAGCAGCAAAAAGTGCTCCGTATCCTCAATACCGTCATGCGTAGGGCACATTGGGTTTATGGTGTCCTTAAAATTGTGCTTAAATTTGTGAAAATTTAATCTACTAAGGCCGACTCTTATTTGGGAAAGATACGACAAACCTATTGGGTCATGAATCCCAAAGACAGATTTTGCAGGAGGACGAATTATTGATAGAAGCTTTGACTTAAAAACAGCAACGGACGGAGCAAGCCTAATCTCAGGATCGAGTTTATTCCATTCAGATATACAGTTAGGATAGAAACTAGATTGAAATTTTTCTGTTCTTAGTGAAATTTTACTAAGTAGCTTGGAAGCCCTGCTAACAAAAATATATTGGCTCTACACTTAGGGCATTAACAATAAGAAACTCGTAAGAAACTTTTGGTAACAAAATTGCCCTAAAATTTAAGAAACTGTTTACCAACCACAGATCTTAGTTTCTTTTAAAAAAATTAGTGTAACATATTTTTTCTTGGCAAATGTGTTAAATTGAATGTTTGTGATGAAATGGATAGTGATTTAAAACAATTGCACAGATATTCATGGATCTAGTATAAATCCAATAAGTTCAAAGACGGTTTTTGAATGATTAAAGCCGTATACCACATTCACACTGACACAGTTAAACCAGCTTTATCTAACCCAGGTCAAATTTCAACCAATCAAATGCGTTCGATTTGTTGGATTGACCAATTAGAAGGCCCAATTCGATAACCTGGTTTAGTTTAAGCTGGTATAACTTGCAAGTGTGAATGGGGTATTACACTACAATTATTGTTCACAAGAAACCCCTTATGAAAAATTGTAAGCTCAATTTTTCAAAAATTAAGAAACTAGGCTACCTGGATTAAACAGCTAAGAAACTTTTGTAAGTTGCAGCTCCAGTTTTCTCCCAGTTTTCCCAGATCACACGAAAACGTTTTGACACTTTAGAGTATCGACAAATTTTGTGACATTATTTAGAGTGTGAATCTTGTTAATACTTGTTTTGAAATCTTATTAGGTACTTTGGAAGCCTTTTTGATAAAAATAAATCACTTCTATATTGGAGCATTCAAAATTCAAGAAGCTCATAAGAAACTTTTGGCAGCAATACAGTACAGTCCTAAAATTTAAGAAACTAGCAAACTACCTACCAGCCCTCGACCTAAGTTTCTTATAAAAATACATGTAGAAAATAAAGCATCCACCCTAAGAAATTACCGAGCTTTCTTCACAAACAAATTAATCAAGGAAGACCAACCATTATTTAACAGTTTTTCAGCATACAGCATATTAACTTGTTCTAGAAATTAATGGTATTTGCTGGATAGATCTTGGGCTCATACATTGTGACTTCGTCTAAACTGATTTTCCCAGCTATTCCACAAAAACCAGCCCTTTTAAAATAACCCCCCCCCCCAAAAAAATTTCTAAATTTCTAAAAATGGTCCTGGGATTCAAGTTTAAAGGCAACGGATATGGCAAACGACGATCATACCATTCCATCCTCGAGAGAGATGACAAATAAATGACCGCGCTATCATTCATTGGAGAACAATACCGCTGCGCTAGTCGTGGTTTTCAAAATGTCACACCTCTAAAGGATGCATTTTCAACGAAAAGAAAAACTCGAAAAATACCCTTTAAAAGTGCTCAGAAAAATTGGCACCAATATCTTTCTGTTTATTGGTTGTTTATAGTGCAGAAGAGAAAAGGATATGAAATATGAAAACTGCTACTAAGAAAAATAAATAATATACAATATTGAAAAACAAGGGAGGGTAATACCAACCCCACCCCCCCAAGGCCCACAGCAAATTGTTACTAATATTATTAGGTATTGTCATAGTCAATTGTAGTACATTGTGTTGGTCTGTGTTGAACGCAGTTAACCAAATTTATGATCCAGCCATTAGTTAAATTTACCAAATTACTCATTAATGGTGTAATATGCATATCCTCAGCCGATGTCTGCACCACCTCATTTCGGGGCAGTTAAATCGGAATGATTTTGTGGTGCAGGTGCCCCATCAGACTAGCGTCTCACGGTTCAAACCAAACAAAACTAGAACTTCAGCTAGGTTTAAAAATCCAGATCCACTAAATCTTTACCCAAAACAGGTACATTATACAATTATATAAAAGGGTACCTAAAACTGGGGGAATTGTAGAAACTTTGTAGGGCTCGCGCATACCAGTCCTCGATGTTGGGCACTTCCACCCCCAGGAGCCTATATCCCCCTATCCTTTCCTTGCTGATATCAAGGTTCATCCTAAAGCCTTTCATTTTCCAAATGGGCAGTTTTAACTCAATTATGGGCAGTTCTAAATGACAAAATGGGCAGTTTTAAAATCTCACTTTTGGGATATTCTACTCTAAGCCCTCCAATGTATACGCAATTCTCAGAAAATTTCCAAAAAGACTACGCCTAAATTATCAAGAAAACTAATACCTCTCCTGAGCTACACAACGCCTGCTTTAGGCAGTGTCATGTAATATACAAATTTTGCGTTTCTCGATGGTAAGAAGACAATTTTAATGACATCTTAACCCATTTGAAGCCAATCTGAATAGTGGATACCAAACATTTTCTGCTCTCTGCGCTCGCATTTCCACAAGGGTTTGCCTGTGCTATCGAGTCTTATCCTTATTTATGAAAAATGGACAGTTCTAAATTTTCCTTCGGATGACCCCTTTTGGACCCTTTTGGCTGATATAAATCGTGTTCAAACCCCTTTTGGACCCTTTTGGCTGATATAAATCGTTTGAATATTGCTCAGAATCCATGTTTTTGATGGAAATTTATCCGCGTAATTTGCACATTATTTGTATTGTAAAATAAACCAAAATATGTAAAAAAACTGTAAATAAACTGTTGCTGATAATAGTCTGACGAATGAATGAATTTACGCTTTAAGGCTGGCATGACGCCATTCCGTTCTGATTACGACTATTTCCGTGAGCCCATGATTCGAACAAAATAATTATTACGTTACGCGATACTTATAAGATGGGAGTCTGGGTACGACTCATTGTCCAACACAATTTGTAAAGAAACCATTTATCCATACAGTTGTTTGAAATTCCTCTCAAATTAAATACTGCAGTTTCAACACGACTTGATTGGTCTTTGCTCCGACTTTATACTGTCTGCCTTGTAGCCCTATGTCTCTGAACACGATTTATGTTGAAATAGAGTCTGGTAAACAGCATTTTATTATGATTTATGAGCAATTCGTTTGCAACGTAGAAATTGACTCGTTTTTGGCACTGCATACAAAAAAGGCTTTCCCGAATTGAAAACGAGCTCATGAAAAGGTTTATTGAAAGCTGTGTTTATGCCTGTTAATGCCAATGAGACAAAATATATGGGTATAAGTAAGTTAAAAATGTCTAAGCTATACTAATCACAAATTTGTAATATCGATCACCGTACTGTACTACTGCAAACTGCTGTCAGTGTCAGTTAGCTACAAAAGCAGCCCAAATGGCCTGAAATCCTCTGTGTGCTCCACTGCCATCAGTTCTGAATTGGATATACATTTTGGTACCCATTGAGCGGTATACCGTGTTAGGATGTACGGAAGAGCCACCAATTTTCGCAATCTGACTTCCACCACTGTGATCATTTCTAAAATTGAAGATATCAAATTAGTAAACGAGGTTAGATAAAGTAGTAAATATTTACATATTTGCCTCTCTCTACTAGTGACTCTGCTTTTTTAAAGACAAAGCCTGAAACGGCCTGAAGCCAAGGTCTATTTTCTGTGATTATTAGCAACCAAAGCAAGAGTAAGTATACAAAGTAAGTATGCTTCTATATGCTGTATACAAAGTATAGGTAAGATTAAGGTCATATGGCCAATGGTAAATCAATGATAAGTTAGTAACAATCTGTTATGCTCAGTTTGCATAACGTGACAAGAAAGTACATACCTAGTGGATTTCTATGTTACAGAATCTTCCTAACCACCTAACAATATTTCATTCATCAAAATTTCTTAATATTCAGATAGTTAATTAATATCAATTTTCCTGACCCTAAGTGGTAGTGAATTTGAATTTTTGCCACCCAAAGAGGCAGCAAATTGCAGAATTCAAGCCCCTAAATTTTCCAATGGGCACGTCACCTTGAAGTACCTACAATCCTTTACAAAATATATTGAGACCAACAAATAAAATCCAAATATTTCAGTACTCCCCTTGTCTCTACTGCAGAAAAATCATTTTTTCTTGCCCCTGTAACATCCCCTTCCCCCTCAGTCAATGTTGTGATTTTAAGCAATGTTTCCAACACAAATTTACATCCAGTCACACTATAATCAAACCAAACAACATTAACTGAGGGGGAAGGGGATGCAGTCTCACAATTTTTGTGAAGGATTGTCTGAAAATCAACAAAAATTGTGAAGGGGTTTTTGACTTAAGCTTGACAAAAAAATAGATTTCATTGAAACTCTAGAGTCTACTAACCAGTGGCGGCGCCACGGGGGGGACTGGGGGGACTCGTCCCCCCCACTTCTCTCCAAAGTTGGTTTTCCAATTCGTCCAAATCCGTAGATAAATTGTCGAAGGAGGGGTTAGGTAGTTGGATCCTAAATTTTGAGCACAAATAAGGGCATTTCTTAGCATTAAAAAGGGCGTTTCCCAAGGATAAAAAGGGCGTGGTCCTACAAATTTTCCCGGGGGCTTCGCCCCCGGACCCCCATTACAGTTTGTCCCCCCAGTTGTTGGCGGCTGGCGCCGCCACTGCTACTAACTTCCAATAACAGTCCAAGCTGGAAATAATTTTCAACTGCCTAATTTTGGGGGGCCTGGCCAAGAGAGTTTCATTTGATCCTATCCATAAGGGATAAACCATAATATGCAGTACATGGCAAGTGGAAGGTACAAGCTTAAAACTCCTAAAAGCCTAGAATATTAGGACATAACTTAAAACATGACTAAGAATCTGTATGTAAGAATCTGAGAATCTGTATATCTATTTAGGCCTAAGCACAATTTGCACAATTTGCTATAGACGGGCCTAAGCACAATTTGCACGTAGGCCTATATTAAGGTAGCAGATAACCATTAAGGGAAAAATCTTTATTAGAAGGAATACTGATTTCATTCAAACCTGATGTGGAAAGTCTTTCACTTTAAGGAGGTTTTTTGTAAAAATTATGCAAATCAGTCAATTAGTTATGCTTCAATGATCACGATTGCGGAAAAAAATGGATCAACTTCCAACAAGGATACAATCTGAACCACAATCTATCTAGTTATGAAACTTTGCAGTTTTGTGCCCAATAACATGCTCAAGGGGCTGAACCAAACATAATTACTGAGATGTATTGCGTTGTTGAAAAATTTGAAAATTTATTAAGGTGGCTCATTTTATAGAGTTGGCGCACAGTTAAAACTCCTGCTATGATGGCAAAGGCACCACTAGGTATGATGTTTGTGCTTCAGCCCCTTTATAATGCCCTATTCTAAAGTAATACCAAATTGCAAGGTTATACCTTCAATGGTTCTGTTGCAATCCTTGTTAGAAGTTACCAAAGTACGTGTTTTTTGACGTTTTGAGAAAATCGGGTTTAAACATAAAACTTTTGTCAAATAAAAGGTTCTACTAATCTAATGGGTTCCAGACTCATAACCAATCCCCTCTGTCTTGGTCTCAGTGTCCTGGAATCCTGTTTTATGGTCCTCAGTTTTTTCTTCATTTTTTTACACCTTTCTGAGACTTTCTTTGCATATTCTTTAATCGCGCAGCATCAGTAGCAATTTCCATATGATTGGTAAACCTAATGGGAAGAATTCCAAGCTTAGCAAGGACAAGATTTAGGCCTATGCTCCCATCATTGTAGTATAACTTTGCAGATGCAGTGTGGTTATCTCAGCAATGCTCCTTGAAAATGTTGTCTTTTGAGCATCTCTGCAATTTCCTCATATGAATTTTGTGTTATTATATTCCGCATCTCTCCAATAAACCATCACTGCTTAGGTATTTAAAGATTGGTGTCAAAACTGCTTTTATTGCTTTTGGAAGGGAAGTTTCCTTTTTATGTATCTTTACCAGTTATTTTGACTGCCTGGAACTTACATCAGCTGTCTGCAGATCTAGGGTAAAACTTATGGCGATCTTCATTACATTCATTCTCTGAAATATGATACAGGATAGCAC
>REGM01000025.1:1210326-1229553 GCA_004194415.1 Aurelia aurita | reverse complement strand
ATAGTTAACTTGAATATAGATACCTCGTTTGTTGGTATTGGTGCTTTGAGAGCAGAGATATTGATCTTGATAGCTCAAATTTGTACCCACGTGCAAACCAGAGCTTTTGCCTTTTGGCCTAAGCAAATTCTTGAGGCACAGCCCCGGGGCACAGCGAATAAATCAACGATATCCTTCATAAAATTTGAAAATTGTTACATCTTATTACATTCTGTTTGCCAAAATCATCCCCCAGTCACCCAATGGGCAGTTTTTTGATTGTTTTTTAATTTCAGTTTTTAATTTCGAGATGCATCAAGAATTTGCTTAGGCCAACAGGCAAAAGCTCTGGTTTGCACGTGGGTACAAATTTGAGCTATTTAGATCAATATCTCTGCTCTCAAAGCACCAATACCAACAAACGAGGTATCTATGTTCAAGTTAACTATCGAGGAACATTTTGAGAGTGATTAGCCATCGATCAAAGCTATATTCACATAGCTGGAGCCAACCAAATCCGTTACCTTTTTTTGGGGACACCCGGTACACTGACGGGACGAAAATTTTTCTCCACAGTACGAAGGGGTTCTCCCTTGTCTAGAGGGCAAACAGCAGCGGTCTTTGCATTCTGGGGAAATATAAAGTTACGAATGCTGCAATTTATGGCTTTTGGAGAGCTAGTTCATCACTGGCCAGACAAACAAGTTTTGATGGAATTTGATCAATACCGGTGGATTTTCTGCCATCAAGCATTTTTAGTTGTAGCCATACATCCTTAGTAGTAACCTCGTTGAAAGAAAAGGTTTCAAAAGTACGTTCTGTGTCTTGAACTATAGCCAGGATACTCGGGTGATCCTTGTATTTATCAAGAATTAACCTAACAATTTCTCGATTATCAAAAGAATTAGCTTCGTCAATGCTGCACGGTTTCTTGCCAGAAATATTTTCCACAATATTTATGTAATAATCATTGAACATTTCACATAACTCATGATCATCAGTAACAATTCTGCCACCATTTACAAGGGAAATTTCGGTGCCAGTCAGGTCACCCTTATTTAAAAGAAAATGTTTCACAAGATCCCAGAATGCTTTATTTGACATGAGACCGTCACTTGTAACTTTCCTAAAATGATTCTTGATAGCCTTTTTACGCAAAGCAACGCATTTGTTTCGCTGCTTTTTGAAAGCTATTTCATTTTCCTTTGAAGGGTGTTTATTCAACCTATTCATTAGCCTTGTGCGGGTATACCATACCCCTTTTCAGTTCTCTTTTGACTTGGTGGTACAGTATATGCTCCAAATTTAAGTGGCTCTTCAAACCAGAAATTATCTCCAATTTAGCTAACATCATTTCTAGAACGAGCAATATCGCTAGAATCAATTTGGTCTCTGCCGCCAATGAGAAACAGAAAATTTCAAGTTCGGGTTTCGGGTAGCTTTACAATCAAATTTGAGTGTTTTACCAAGAGTATCCCTACCTTAAATATATTTTTGAAAGAAAATAAAAGTTACCAGGCATGCCACAGGATTCATGTTTGGGGTCCCTTCTTTTACTTCGGTCAGGAATATTGTCAAAGAACCCTGTTATGCTTTGTTGCAGCAATGTGTGAAAGGAATGCGATCTGAATCCACCATTCATGAAGGGCATATTTATGCAGCGAAATATTAGCTACAAGCTAAGGCATGGCAGTGACGCTCAACTCCCGAAGGTATGAACCCCGTCCTTTNTGCAAAATATATGTTTCGAAAGTTGGGTTTCTAACAGTATAGATTATGAACTAGTACTCGTCCTGTAATATATATTCAGTTGCCACTTTAATAGTCTTATTATTAAATTGTAAATTATGTAAATTGTAAATAGTAGGCTTTAATTAGCTGTAATCTAGCTATTCCTTTTTAGCCTACTTTAAATAAATTTATGATATGATGATGATATGACATGAAAAGGCATATTGAAATGCATAGTTACTTACCGGATTCTGCCTCGCTATTCTGCTCTGCGGCAGTGCAGTGGTAAAAAAAATGGGCCTAATTTAGTGTGGTCTTGCTTGTCCATTCAAGTTGTCATGATAATCCTACCAGTGTGGTCTTAAGATTCAGAATTAGTGGCGTGGAAATTCCTATTCCTGAAGTATTACATGAAGTATCAAAGGGAAGTCATTTTATACCAATATGTTATCAATATTTTTAATTTTATGAGATCATTTAATTTGAATTTCTGTAGTAGCAGATTAAAAATTTAGGACGGTTCCCAAAGATCAGAAGGGCGTGGTCAAAAAATTTCTCCAGATAGTGGGTTTGTGAGAGGAGCTTAATTAGGCTCTGAATAGGCCACAAAGATTGGACAAGATGTGCTACTAACTAACCTTTACACATGCTTTGCAGGGGCGTCGCCAACCATGAAAAAGTGGGGTGGACTTTGTAAGGAATTATGTCCTGAAAGGTATACCCATCCTTTTTTGCACCATTTTTGCTTATGAATAAATACCACACTCAGAAAAACTGGGGTGAACATGTCCACCCCCTGGCGACGCCCTTGTTGCTGTGAAGAGAACGAGAGCGGGGGGACTGATAGGCAGGGCAGTAAGGTAACAACAAGTTCTCTCTCTGAAAAAACAAGTACAGATGCACGCTCATCAATAGACGATTGCACTAAAGATGGCATCAGGCAATTTTTGACCATCATCCTTTGCGTGTCAAAGAAGTTTGATTGATTTAATCATTTAATTGAACGATTCACCATGGTACGCAAAGGATCATGATATAAAATTCCGCGACGCCATCTTTAGCATAATCACCTATTGGGCCTATACATATTTCCAACAGCCGTTGGTTAATCGGACAATTTAAAACAAAATGTGTTGATAAACATAATAGTAACTTCACGAGAAGATTCTTACCTAAAGTGGGCTCAACTGGCTCTGTACCCCTAACAAATAGGATTAACTTTGCGGTTGCACTACCGACAACATTTTGCCCAGTGCATACATAAATTCCACTATCTTCTGTAGTTGCATTTCGAATTTTGAGGCGTCCATCTACTGTAGCTGACAAACGCGAAGGCCACTTTGCTGTCAATCTACTCCACGTAACTGTTGGTTTTGGAAAGCCATTCACATAACAGACTACCTCCTTCAATTGGCCAGCTTCTTGGACAGACAGTTGAGTATCGCTTAAAGTGACGCTTGGAGGTACTGAAAAGTAAAACAATACAAGGCAGGATCCTCACGTTTAGTTTATTGACCAGTCGCACTTACGAGCCTCGGCTTTAGTTAATGCTCCAAAACTGGGCAAAGGTTTTGTCAGTGGCTGCGAAGGAGCTTCATTCTGAATCATTGCATGAATTTCTACTTAATTTTTGAGACTTTAGTCTTTGAATTGTTTCAATATTAGCTAGACGTGGTGAATCATGGGGCGGGCTGGCTCACCTAACAGGGCTGAAATGATCTGAACGATTACATGGAGAATTCCAGCCCGGGCTGTGAAATATTTGGCGCCATAATCGTATAGTCTGTTCATAAAGCGCATGCGTTGCAGATTTCTCAGCCCGCTTTGCCGGACCAGCCGGGCTTTGAATCGATTACATGAGAAGAATGCGTAACTTTCAGCTCGTTTTGCCGGGCTAGCCTGGTAGGCAGCAGACGAGATCTCGACTAAACGGGCCAGCCTGCTTGCCATGTAATCGAAAGTCTCTCAAACACTGTAACTGCTATTGACCCCGGGATCCCGGGCGAAAACCTTCACCTCGGTTAACCGGGCTAGCCCGCTCCATGTAATCGGCCCCTAATAAACCATAAACCAATAGATGTATATATGGCAAATTGTTACTTGCTGAAGATGAGACCGTTGACACTAGTCAAATCTGTTTCCTTCGTAAAGATTAATGCGGACAATTTGAACGATGGGATTCTGATGCATTCGTATGCATACGAGTTAGTTGTGTACTTTTGAGATGATTCATCAATAAACCTACCCCGGATATCTGCCGCTCATGTACTATGGTACACAGGGTACATAAAACGGTTGTACAAAAGGCGACGTTACATTCTTGAAAGACAATTACAAGGAAAGTAATTTTAAAATGTTAAAATACTGGAAAGGTTGCGGGGTTGTTTATTCCATGGCTGTCTGGCAAAATTCATTAAATTTTGAATTTTGATACGCCAACTTTAACAACTGACATTACTTCAGGCACTTTACTGTTCAAATGTTAACAGTTAAAACCATTACTTACTCAAAACTGAGATGTTTGCTGTAGCTCTACGTTCACCCATAAAGTTTTTTGCTAAGCATTCAATTTCGCCATGATCAAGTGCCTTCACCTGACGAATAAACAGCGTCGACTCATTCATTAGGGAGAATCGAGGGTCGGTTAGATTGACTTTCACCATAGTTAACTATGCTTTCACACTGTTCAAGAACCATTCGATGTTTGGCTGTGGATATCCTCTTGCTCTGCAAATAAACTTCACCTCTTTTGATAACAGAATCGTGACGCTTCTTGGCTTAATGATAATAGTTGGTTTATCCACAGCTGGTCCTGGTGGCCCTCTTGGACCTCTGTCTCCCTTTTCACCCTTTCCACCAATCGGTCCTGCTTCTTCTTGATCTCCTTTTGGGCCTCGTTCTCCTTGGTCTCCCTTTAAACCCCTTGCCCCTTCAAAACCCCTTTCACCTTGGATTCACGTAATAGTTTCATTGTAGAAACACTTTCTTAGCATATCTTCCTTGTATACCTTGAAGTATGATAACATTACAGAATTAATGCTTCCAATCAGCTCCAATTGCTTGGACTTTATGCTTCTTCTCTCTCGATTCCATTGTTTTGAGTTACCTGGAAGCGAATGATCGTTATTTATAGCATACAGGGTGCCTTACATATGCTGCTTTATGCCGCAGTAGCAGATTTTCTAAGAATAAAATTCGAGAATCTGTTGCTTTTGATTGACACGCCAGTACATAACGAGCGAGCCTGGTGGAATCGATTGCATCTTGCATTATTTACATTTGCCGCCTAACTAATCAGCCGTAGAGATCCCTTTTCCAGTCACCAATCATTTTGTACTGGCGTGTCGGTGACAGGCAACGGATGCTATTGTTACAAAATCTGCTGTTGTTGGTTTATGCAGAACGTAAACTCTTAGCAGGACATAAAGTATTGTGGACTTTAGCCTTGTTCTTAGCAAGATTTTCTTTACTTGGTATATAAACACTAACACTTTATATGAAAGGTAAATCAGTTCGAAATATAATCGACGACAATCTTCAACAGTTTACTTAAAGTAAATGAACGGAGATATAGCGATCTAGTCTAAACATAGCACAAAATGAACGGCACACGCCACTTATGTTCCCATTGTTTTCATCGATCGAAAACATCAAATACAATAGGTTCTATTTACATGGACCCAGTCCCCCTAGCTAAGTTGCCTTTTAACTCCGTTGATTTACTTTAATCTTCATATGGACAAAGTTCACTATCGTTCAGAGGCAGTATACTTTGGAGCACTTTGTCAGACAGCATAAAATCCGCATGAGATAGCAAGACTTTTAAAACTATGATCAAAAACTGGAAGGGAGCAAAATGTGCCAGTAATATTTGTTGATAGAAATTTGGTTTTATCTTATACTTTGTAATTAGATAGTTGGTTTTCATTAGTTTCATGTAAACTAGAGCCACCACCAACTGTAAATAAATGGATTATTATTGTTATCATTAATCATTAGTATAATGACATTGAAGTTTATCTCCGTGATAAGTCATACAAATATCTTGGAAAGGCGCTCTCACTTTCAGGTGAAGATGGTGTTCAGGTGAATGAAGTTCTAGACGGTTATACAGATTTATTGGAGAAAATAACAAGCTGTAAATTGTCTCTATCTCTGAAGGCTACTGCTTTGAATAATATGACACTCGCGAAGATTCTTCACCACTTTTATAATACGAGGTTTACCGAGGAGCAGTTGGAGCTCATGGATAAGTCCTTGGTGAAAGCAGTTCGAACTGTGTATGATTTATATGCTACCACAACACAACTTGTCGTCTTTTTACCACATGATCACGGAGGAATCATGATCATGAAACGTGTGTCAGATGTCTACATGTCAACAAGAGTTGCATTTCTCATCAAGATGTTGAACCATCCCTGGTTCCAGTTAAAAAACATTGCTCGTCAGTCTCTTAAATTAGATATGGAAAAACGAAAAGTTGCTCAAACTGGTAATGATAGGAATGTTCTTGGGTTTGAGATAAGTGAAGACGGTTATCTAAATAAGCATACCAATTTTGGGTGTCAATCAGATTGGCCAGATCTAATGAGATATGCTAGAAAGCTTGATGTTTCCATAGGCAGGGAATAGCTCAAGTGATTATTAACGGAGAATTTTTTTATGAAGGTGCCTCACTCCAAAAGTTACTGTTCAAACATAAAGTTAATCGTGATTTGCGAAAAGCAAAGGAATTGTCAATTTAAGGACTTTTTCTCTGTATGACTGATGTTCAGTTAAAATCCCCGCACTCGATTTTTTACAACTGGAAAGTGAGTGATATTCTCGTGAAGCTTGCAATAAAAGCAAGGTTGAGTCTACTTCCAACAAACTTCACAAAGCATATATGGAATCGTGATAATGTCTAATGACCCTTCTTGTCCCTTTTAGCCTTGTAATTGACAACCAGTCACGAAAATGCATCATCTTAGAAGTGCCTGTCTGCTACGATCCGTATTTTGAGGATTCGTTTACCTCAAAAGAAGAACGGTATCAGCCGCTGTGCAGTCTGTTACAGTCGTTAGGAGGGAACGTAGAACTGAAAGTGCTTTGCTTCGGTTCACTTGGTTTTATAAATCAAAGGACCCTCTGGGGAGACTCACGGACCAGGCATAACGTTTAAGTGTCAGACAAAGAAGGTCGTAGGAGATATATCATTTTTAGAAAATCTCATTACATAACAATGTTTTTCAGCTTTCAAAAACTACAATTGCTTCTAAAAACAAGAAGAACTTTTGTAAAAAATGAAACCTTCAAGAAAAAGTTCATAACCTGACTTGACAAGTCTTGAAAATGTTCTTTGAGGACGTTATTTAAACCTTCAAAAGCTGTAAAAAATGTCAATGAAAAAGTATGGGGAAGTTAGTTTCTAGCTAAAATCAAAGTACATATCTGAAAAGGCAGCATTCAAACTCTGTTCCATTGTTCCTGAGGTACGACGGAAAATCTATGGGGTTACTTCTTAGGCGTACAAGGTGTCCTATTGCCCTCAACTCTGTCTGTTCTTGCAATCAGATTCCGAGAAAGCCCGTCAATGTTAACATTGACGTCATTACTGTTTTCAGCAACAATGAGTCAATTAGAGGTGGTATTGATATTCCATACTTGAATGCAAGCAACCATAAACAGCCATTATCCTTTTTACCTCGACGTTAGCAAGGCTAGCTGGTGTAGTGGTTAAGGCGTTGGAACTTCAGATCTGACGGCTGGAGTTCAAATCTCAATGTGAGCAAATTTTTTTATTTCTGACGATTTGTGTTTACATGTTTCCTTTTCCTCACTTGAGTCACTACAGTCACATCTAAAACCGTTTTAGATTTGAAAAAGCCTCCTTTATCATTCTATAAAATGTTCAAAGTTTTACACAACGATGAGGGGCTAATTCAGTCTAACCTTGGGTTGTTGCTGTTGTTAGGAAGCCGAAAAAGACCAAAAAAG
The DNA here is from genome assembly GCA_004194415.1 of Aurelia aurita. Taxonomy (NCBI): domain Eukaryota; kingdom Metazoa; phylum Cnidaria; class Scyphozoa; order Semaeostomeae; family Ulmaridae; genus Aurelia; species Aurelia aurita. The sequence goes on along the minus strand of REGM01000025.1, from coordinate 1,221,867 downwards.
GTCAAAAACATGTCACTGCTAAAGCAGTAAAAAAAGCATGAAAATGAAACTAATTTCTTTGAAAAACTTCACGACATCGTTTGAAAAGGTTTACGACAGCTTTTAAGTTTTAGAACACAAAGAAAAACGATAGAAAACGCAAGTTTCGAAAGGAGGAAAACTTGCAAATTTGATGGGCCTAAGTGAAAAATAAAAAATTTTTCCCACAGCTTCCAAAATGAATAAATGGCTTGTTTTTCGACGGTTTTTGGAAATAACTGTGAAATAATACTTGGAGCAGGTGTAAAGAATATCGATTTACGTCGAATTTTACCTTTCCGCGGCCGTTTACTGCGCGAAAATCGGTCAAATGGCTCAAAAGTAGTGATTTTTTTCCACTTCACCTTTCGCTAGCGTCTTCTGAGAATGCGCGTTTTCTTTTGTTCCACAAGACATTGACTCCAAGACGCATTCGCTAAAACTCCATTACTGTCCGCCATTAGCTACTAAATGTCATGCATGCCCTGATTAGGCTCTAAACGAACTCATTATCTCTTTTATACACTTCTATACAACCCTCGGTGCCATGACAAACAGCAAGGACCACAGGAAACAGGAGTCACCTATCACCCCATAGACTCTACTTGTACTTCATACCCGTGAGTCAAAAAAGGATGTTTGGACTGTTCTAAGATCATTGACGGTGGACAAGATAATTGTTAAAAACACATTGCAGTGAGTGGTGCTCAATATCAAATTTAATAATGGCTAACTATACTTGGAGACACAGGGTGAAGAAGTTGTCCTTGTGAATTCTCTTTTTCGTGATATTTCATTGTCATTGCATCTAATCTGACTCCCAAATGTCTATATTTTGGCCCTATTCACATTGGACGAATTCTAAGTCTTGTGTACTCACATATTATGATCTTGTTTGTAGTGGATAACATACGCCTAGTATATCATAAGTATTATGTTAACTGAGCTGTCAGCTCGGACACTAAACTAGGGCAAAAACGAATGTATTATTATTATCATTATCATAATCTTCTTGATACCTTGCATTTCAATATCAATGTCCTGAGTTATGGGATATTCATCTTAAGAGTTTAAATTCATTATCAGTCACGAGGTAAAACCCGGACTCAATACTGAGTCCCAGTTATGGCAACAACAACAACACTTTTTACACTTCTAGTTTAGTTGAATCTCCATTGCTGTAAAAAGGAATGGTCAATGGAGTATGGGGAGTAAGACGAGGTAAAATCTTCAGATGAATGTTTCAATTCAGGGAAGGGAAGCCTCATAACCGCTTAAATCACTGCACAGCCGAACAGTGGCGGACACTTTGCCAAATATTGGGGGGCGAAGCTATTGTTTCAGCATGGTCTAGTTCCATTTTTTTTCAAACAAAAGGACTTTTTTTTACCAAATATTGGGGGGGGGACCGCACCCCATCGCTCCCGTAGTGTCCGCCACTTCAGCCGAAAAAATTCAGCTATCGATACAGCTTTCTGATCAAGTGTTGCATGTGTCACAGAGAACCCTTAAGTTTGGTGTAAGAACGAAATACTCTATAAAATCATAACAATATACACATAGGCTGGAAGGGCAACATTTCTTTTTAAAATTATAACTCAGAATCAGATATTTCCAAGCCACAAATTTCGTAATCGTTTGAATTCTCCTGAATGAAATAATTTTCATCTCAGCAATAAACCGCAATAAACTAGGACATCATTATTAAAAAAACAGTTGTCACATCAATACCACATCAAATTCTAATAATGTTATAAAAAGAGAAACCCCTTTTGTGTCATCCTGGGGTTTACACTTACAAGAGGAATCAACGTCCCTTCGCGTTACCTGCAATGACAGAGTTTGTTTGCTTCCTAGTTGCCTTCATCTCCGTTTTCATTTCGTCAACTTGCAACTGCAATCTGATGTTCATCACAAATAACCCTGCAAAGACAGTCACCATCAAGATCGCAAGCAGCAAGAGCAGCATGTAAATCACAAAATGATGATCTTTTGATGCCTTTTTCGCTTCCATATTGGAGACCTGATTCTCTGAATGTCCAGCAAACACTAAACAGCTGAAAGCCCACTGAAAGCTTTGAACTTTGTACTTGATAAGCTATTGCATACCGCACCCTTGTACCCTTGTCAGCAAATCTCAATGCGGTTAAAAAGGACATGGAGTTAAAATCATTTGAGATGCACATTCATGATCACAAATCTAGATACCAATCGGCAATTTTTTGGTGGCAGCATTTCAAAAATGTATTTTTATGCCGTCTGAAACCCATTTCTTCCTGATTCAAATCATGCATCACAATTTTTAAGAGAAAGCCGCAAGTCGTGAAATATATTTCAGGTGGCCCAATAAAATGCGAAACCTTTCTTGTGCATTTGTTTCAAGGACCAAAACAGCTTAGTAGAACATTGTAATGAAATTATTTTTGGAGAGAGACGACGAAATAACGGCATGAATAGGATTTTACTAAAAGAGGTATTCTTTGCAGAATAGCTATTTCTTGCTATCCCGGGCTTGCTATTTTATAGGAAAGGTGGAGTCCCAAATGTTATGAGAGTCTTTGGAAGAACATAAGTAACGAATTTCATTGTTTGTGTGGGATAAAAAATATTTGATAATTGGAAGATTTCTTTAAAAATTAGAGGTTGCTTAGAATTTTTGAAAACGATGAATAACCCAGCGTAGATATCACCAACATAATTTTCTTCTCACATATTTGTATTGATAGATCATCCTTGTAACATGTCAACTTAACAAATCTTCCATGTCACGTCAGTGCAATTGATTCACAGGCTTATCATTTTTAGCTCATAGACAGCTGTGTCTGTGTGTAGTACTACTGTGTTTCTAACGTTTGCCTTCTAAAACCTGGTCTTAGGTGTTGTCAGAGGGAAGTTTTAGCCAATGCAATAAAATCACACTCCCTCCCACTCCCCTGGAATTAATAAATGGGCTTTAAAAGTTTGATGTTGAGGTAAAATTCACAAAGATACTCAATATCAATCAACAAAATTTGTAAAGTTGAAATAATTTCCTATGATACCAACCACCAGGCAATTATAGTAATTTTTCAAGGTTTGGACTGACTGATGGAAGTGATAACTGTGACTAATTGTATAATAAATCTCAGCTTTATACTTCAATCCTGTTCCAAAGGATATGTTGAATATTTAGAAACTTGAAAGCCAGACTTTCAAAACTGGTTTCGTAGTGACACGACTTACTATTACTATGTCATTACTGCAATTAAATTTCTTAGAAAGTTTGTTTCTTATGAAAAATATATGCCAGCTACATCCTACACAGATGAGAGGAAATAACATAAATAACGAGACGCCCTGGTGACTAGACTAGGCAATGTAGCTACAATATAATTATTTCTTTTTCTGTTGCCTAATGTTGAAAACTGTAGCAGCTACAAAGATTCATCACGACGGTATATAATATTGCAGATTTCAAATGCGTGAGCAATAGACGAAATAATTCAGGTGGGAAGAGGACGAGACCAATCTGACATTATTAATCAAAATAAAATAGAAAAATGCTATATTTCTAATGTTAGCATCTTATCTCTATTTCAAAATTGCCTCCCACGACTTCCACTATGGCTTCAGGCACATATCTTTCGACTCGTTAAAATTGGCATCTTGCATTTGCTAAAAACGTATATATTTATTTATTTTCAGTAACTGTTTGCTTCAGTTGGTGCTATCCTAAATACGACTAACAAATTTGAGCAAACAGTTAAATACATTAGAGATGTAGAATATTGATTCAGATAAATTGAAAAGGCACAGTGTAACCGCATGTGCAAATAGAGCTTCACAAGTTTGAAAATTCGTTCTATGGAGACTACTTGATAAATTGGAATGAATCAAAGTTTGGTTGATACTGAATTTATGAAAATCCCATTTCTTCGAAAATTCGTGAAAAAGGGCCTAAATCGCTCAATATGGCTTTCAAGTAATCTCCTCACTTGGGGAAATATGCAAATACATGTCATTTTCCTAAAGGGTTGTCATCATCAACATCATCATCATCAATTTATTTTGAGTAGGCTTGCAAAATCATATAGCTAATTTATAGCTAATTGAGGCTTATTAGAAAGTGATCTTTACTTAGGTTAAACAGTGATCTTACAAAAGCATTAGATCATATACGTTACTGCTTTTATAAAGATTTGGTTCTTAACTCTTGAGGGGGATAGAATGTGTTTGAGTGAGAGAAGATTCTTTATATTTTGATCAAGGGTTTTAGGACCTTTTTCACCCTGTTGAAATAATGGAATTTTTGTAAAATTAAATATTTTACCTATAATTCTAGTGCTCAGAAAATAGAACAAATATCACAAAAAAATACTTCAGCTTACGTTGATTTGTTCTAATTTATCAAGTGGCGCACCCGGTATTTGAAAAGGAAGTCACAATTCATAAGAAAAAGCAAGCATGATATTGAAGAGAAGCAAGCCGGCTTCGATGAAATCTTAAACGGGGAACCTTCTCACTTCAAAAATGGAAAAGATTCTCATAAGAAATATGTTTCATGTAGAAAGCTCGTTTTCCACAAAATTATTACAAAGAATCATATCGAAAATTATTAAAAATAGTCATATGGAAAATTCTTAAAAATAGTCATATGGAAAATTATTAAAAAGAATCATATGGAAAATTATTAAAAAGAATCATATCGAAAATTATTACAAAGAATCATATCGAAAATTATTAAAAAGAATCATATCGAAAATTATTACAAAGAATCATATCGAAAATTATTACAAAGAATCATATCGAAAATTATTACAAAGAATCATATCGAAAATTATTAAAAAGAATCATATCGAAAATTATTACAAAGAATCATATCGAAAATTATTACAAAGAATCATATCGAAAATTATTACAAAGAATCATATCGAAAATTATTACAAAGAATCATGTCGAAAATTATTACAAAGAATCATATCGAAAATTATTACAAAGAATCATATCGAAAATTATTACAAAGAATCATGTCGAAAATTATTACAAAGAATCATATCGAAAATTATTACAAAGAATCATATCGAAAATTATTAAAAAGAATCATATCGAAAATTATTACAAAGAATCATATCGAAAATTATTACAAAGAATCATATCGAAAATTATTGCAAAGAATCATATCGAAAATTATTACAAAGAATCATATCGAAAATTATTAAAAAGAATCATATCGAAAATTATTAAAAATAGTCATATGGAAAATTCTTCGTTTGCAAATAAATAAAACCAAACAGTTGCCAAAAGTAGGACACATGAAGGACGTCTGGCTGTACAAGAATATGCACACAACAAGGTTTGCGCATCAATATCGTCATAGCTAAATCCAATTCCTGCTCCACATTAAAAGACGCAATTGGCGATGTTTAAAGAGAGCTACCTACGGTAATAACGTTTATAAAATGCATGCATTCTCATTTATAGAGCTAAAAACATAATATATCCTTTTGCCTTCGAACGATTAATATTTTGCATCATGATGTAAATACGTTCTGCAATACCGTATTATCATTGCCAAAAACTATCGGTACAAAATAGTGTTCCACGAATTAGTATTTAATCAGATTCTGTGGGAATATTGAAATTAGAAGGAAGTGCAAAAGTATTTTATTCTGACTGCTACGAGTCTAATTTAGTTTTCATACTTCTGTTCTTGTTTTGATGTGGATTGGGATTCTCTGAGTTAGGAATGTACAGTTTAGCCCAAAATTATTCATACCCATGCCAAATTTTAAAATATTCGGAATTTGGCATGGGTATGAATAATTTTGGGCTTAATTTTGTAGATTGATCAGGTTCGAGAAAGATCTAAGCAGTAAATGCTAATGTGCAAATGACAGGGTTCTCAAATGTCTGCGTTTTTAGATTGCAATGGATTGCTCTGATTTAAAAACAATTGTAAATAGAAAGGATATGGCTCCTATTGATTTGAACAGACTAATTTTTGGACATTTTCTTGGAAACTAAGTTTTGCATACCTGCAAAAGAACAAACTGCTGCAAGCAATTATTACTTTTTGTGTAATTCTGCTCAACTTATTTTTTAGAGCTCATAAATCAGGGAGTTCTCCACTTCCCCTAGAAATATCAAGATCGAAATATCTAAGTTAAACGTTTAGAAGTGCGAAATCTTTTAACTCTTCAATATTTTTTTAAGATCTATCAAATGTGGAGACATTTTTTTTGAGGAACTAGTATTACACTACCGGACCGGGTGTCTAAAAAAAGTACCCCCTTTTAGCTGGAAAAAAGGAACAAAACGATAAGATATCGGGGCTTTCCGACTCCACAGCTAAATTTGTTAATCTTCAACTTAAATGCACGTACCTTGCATTTATAAATCTTCCACCAAACACCGGAGATGGGAGCTCCCAAAGTCAAAATTTTTAGTGCACCTGAAACCGAGGTTTTGAGAAAGGGCCTAACCATGATTTGATATCATGAGCAATTTACAACGGGATTTTGCATTTGAAAGAATCATAGCATAGACGCTTAGCCAGGACCCTTATTAAACAAATAGAAGAAAAATGTGACGAGAATAATAAACTCGTGCCAACTCTCCAAAATAAGCGTGCATGCGCTCATTTTCCTCTTCTTTGATGCAAATAACTTTTCAGTGGAAAGGAACGATCCTTTCCTCAAAAAAAAGTTCTTTTAACAACAATCGAAACATCTCCGAGTAAAATTCTTTTCAAAAATAAAAACGAAAAGAAAAAGTTCGAAATTCCTTTGGAAAATGCCCAAAGAAATCAAATCATGGTTAGGCCCTTTCTCAAAACCTCTGGTTTCAGGTGCACTCAAAATTTTGAATTTGGGAGCTCGTATCTCCGGTGTTTCGTGGATGATTTATAAATGTGCAAGTACGTGCATTTAAGTTGGAGATAACCAAATTTAGTTGCGCAGTCAAAAAATCCCGAGATCGTTTGGTTCCTTTTTCCTGTCAAAAGGGGGTACTTTTTTCTGAGACACCTGGTATGAGCTGTTATTTTTACACAAAATTTCCAAAGTTCGAATGGAAGGTCGATAAAGTACCAGGATAAAAATTCAATAAAAACAAACATTATCTATAATAAAAATTAATACAAAAGGCAGGGATAGCATCAAAAATGTCAAGTAAAGACCTTTTTTCCATTAATGATTCCTTTTAGAGGCGGAGTAACATAAAATGACGAGTTGCGAACAACGAAAATATCTTTGAGTAAACCAGAAAACATTGGTTAATGCACTATTAGTGGTTGGGTTGAATTGTTGGATCGCTAGGTTGATCCTCAAGGTTTGCCTTAAATGAAGCACTTGTTCTATGTAGTGATAGTATGATGCAGTGAACGCCGCATAAACTTCAAAATCAGCCATACTGAGGTTGCCAAGGGCGGTTGAATAAAAGCCAAGTGTTACTTTAGATCGAAGAGTTTGACGCAAGTAATATCATGTGCCAGAACGTAGCGGGAAACTTTATGGCTGATGGGAGATTATTTAGAGTGTTGTTCTTAATCTCTGTTTGGATAAGGCTTTAGATTCAGATCCATATTATTGTAAAGAGTATGGATTCCCGATTATGTCGATGCTTTTGATGCATCTAGTTGTTGTGACGTCATAGCTTTCTGGCTCCAATTGTCATGTTCTTTTCGTTGGAAACAGTTCTGGAGAAATCAAAGATGCTTCTTTATTGTGACGTGATATAAAAGATTTGTTGATTTATTAGAGTCGGATATGTAATCACGCGAGAAACATGACTGGAAGAAAATAATCTTATTCTTCAATCTGATGTATGTTTGCAGCTGAATTTACACGATATACCTTTTCATGATGCTAAAAATATTATAGAAGAACAATAAGAACATGATACAATCAATGCATCGAAACTATAATTACGCTGAAGAGGACGCATTGAAATAACTCTGATAGGGCCTTCAAGGACAGATGATGCCCTCAGTAGTGTATCTGTATCTGTATCTGTATGCTACTTAGCTACTTGACTCACTAATGAGCATATACGCTAAGGGTAATTGGTTGTTGATTTTTTATTTCTACTGAACAAATCTACTTACGCGAAGCGAGCTTTCTCAACCTTGAGCATGAGCATGATTTGCAAAAATTTGCTGAAAATGAAGTTCGAAGACTTGCAAGAAGTTGAGATTTCTAAGAAGTTAGATTTAAAGCTACGATATGCTGGAGGAGATACAAAAAACATGAAATTTACTTAGAGAACAGTCGCTTCACATGAAAAATTCTGCCCAGTGGAAATCAGGCTTTAGACTACTTTCAGAAATTTGCTAATGCAGCTTTAAAGTCACACGAGTTCTTACAGATGTCTGTATTGCAGCGCATTATTTATCAGTGACATGGTTCATAGCAAGAACCATATTTGATATACTTAGGAAAAAATTTATTTAGTGTTCAAACACTTATAACATTTATGCCAACAAATACCTAAAAAATGTATAGAAAATAATGCAAGCAGAGGAGCAAAAACAGAAGGAAGGTGAAATTTAGCAAAAACTCATTGGACGGGAGTATGGGTACCAATGGATTTTCGGTTTTCAATAAAATTTCCTATAATAGCTGCTTGTAATACTTTCCAAAGACAATCTAATTGTCCATAATTGGTCCTATTTCTTACGATGTAATCATTTCTTGAAGTAGCTTGCCTAATGCCTTGCTTGAATGTTATTTTCTAGTTAGTTGGAAATGGTCAATAACAAAATAAGAATGACAAATCTCTGTTCTTCGCTGAAAAATAGTGACTAAAAATATAGATGGAGAATATTCGAACAATATGATCATTAGAAATCTACACCAAGATTCGCTTTAGCGTACCCTGGATACCAGACTCTAAAAAAATGAGATGATCTCATTATTTTTGAGGATCTGGTACCCAGGGTGGTGTTTGCGATAAACCAAAGCCGTTGATGTGTTGGGCAAATCGACAAAGACTTCGACAAAGTATGCTGAAAAGGCTAATAGGCTTCGCAATACACGTATATTTTTTATAAGAAACTAAGAATTTGAGCCAGTACTGAAAGTTTCTTATAATTATCCGATTTTGAGTACTCAGAATTTCTTACGAGTTTCTTACGAGTTCCATAACAATCTTCATGTCTACTTCTATGCCCTCATGAACGTCTCAAAACGAAGTTTTTTTAAGAATTTCCAATGTTTAGACATTATTCAAGTACCCTCTGAGTAATATGATACAGGAAATAAGTGAAAATAAAGTAAAATTATGCTACATATTTCCTTGACTAAACTAAGTAGTTTCTTAACTAATTTTTTCCCAGTACTGGAGTTTCGTAATTTTTCAGCGATCTGAGAATTGAGTTTCTTATAAGCAGTTTCTTATAAAAAAATACGTGTATCATACAAGCTTCTACAACAATGTTAAGGTGTTGTAAAGATATTAAATGTTCTTGATGATCTTCTAGCAGATCAATTTCACCTCGGGGCAATCTAGTGTGTTAAAACTAAAGAGAAAAATATTTACCGTAAAATGTCATGTTGGTCTTAACTGTTATCTAAATATATTTATTTTATAAATGAATAAGGCATTTTTCAGTTGAATTAGGAAGTACGCCTAAATGAAATGAAAGCCCACCATGACCTTTCAATTTTTTTTGCCTTTATTCTAATCTAGAAAATTCTTCCCGCCGCACACAAAAAACGGAAATGTTCGTGCTCGTGCAAAATCTCGATTGAATGCGAAAGGGAAAGACGATTTCGAATAGCAAACGAAAATGTTGACTTAACTCATTTCCTTATTTGTCTCCTTTGATAACAAAAACAAACAGCATCCTTAACGTTGAATGATAGAAAATTGCTCAATACCCTAATATAAATGATCCCATGTTAAATATACGCAGAATCTCTTTAGCAACAATGATAAATAAAGATAAATAATAAGTCAATATCTGGTTAGGAATAAACTTATTCATCCTGGTCAATCAGGCTTCTTAAAACTCCATTCTACACTGACTTGCCTACTTAAAAACACTGATGACTGGTATAGTGGGTTGGACACTGGACAGATGGTGGGTACAGTATTCATTGATCTTAAGAAGGCATTCGACACTGTAGACCATGACCTTCTCTGCAAAAAATTAGAACACTACGGTGTTCAACAAAGGGAACTTTCTTGGTTTCAATCCTATCTCTCTAACAGAAAACAGTACTGCAGAGTGGGTGGGGTCGATTCCGAAATTGGGGAAGTTGAAGTAGGAGTACCCCAAGGGTCATGTCTGGGGCCGCTTCTCTTTTTGATCTACATCAATGATCTCCCAAGTGCTGTCCAGGGTTCAACTGTATCCATGTATGCTGATGATACTAGCCTTTGCTTAAAATCGAAAGATATTTCTCAGCTGAATGAGGCTATTAACAACGATCTTGAGCACTTAGATTCATGGTTGAAGGGCAATAAGCTTTCGCTAAATGTTGCAAAAACTCAATCCATGTTAATCGCAACCAAACCGAAGCACCGAACGCTCAACAATGCTGCGGAAAAACTGAATCTTAAAATTCGTGGTAGTGAACTGGACGTTGTCAAAAAGACCAAATACCTTGGTGTTCAAGTTGACAATAGTCTAGATTGGAAAGAACATATTAAAACCGTATCAACCAAAGTATCCAGAGCCATCGGATTTTTAAAACATGCGAAAAATATTCTTCCAATGGCTTCTTTGAAAACATTGTACTCAAGTATTGTGGAGCCCCATTTTCGTTACTGTTGCTCCGTATGGGGTTGTTGTGGCACCACTGATATTAATCAGCTTCAAAAACTTCAAAACAGAGCTGCTAGAATTATAACCAACAGCAATTTTGATGCCCCAAGCAGACCACTCATTGGGAGCCTTGGTTGGAAAACCATTCGTGAGCTTATCGACCAAGATTCTCGATCGATGGTCTACAAGTCTATTAACGGGCTTGCTCCACAGTACATGAGGAATCTTTTCACAAGAAACTCCGCTTGCAACTCTCGTAGCCTTCGAAATACGGCAACAGATTTGAGGTTGCCAAAGAAAACGTCCGCAAATGGGCAGAAATGTTTCTCGTATCGAGGTGCAAAACTGTGGAATAGCCTCCCAGCTGAGACTAAGCAGGCATCCTCCATTACTGTTTTCAAACATAATTTATAATGGACTGGGGTTTTTTCTTGCGGTCGGGGGGCTGCCGCATCCGTTGTCTCTCTGCTTGGTTTCTGCTGGTTGATGATGGAGATTTATTTTGGATCTCTGTCGTCAGTCTGGTGGGAGCCGGGCGTGGGGGCGGGGGCTGCGCTGGTTGCTGGATCGCGGGAGGAATTCCCAGTCTATTGGTTTTATGCACTTTTTCTTTTATTTTTCATAGTTAGGTTTGACACTTTAGTTGTATATATTTATTGTAAGTAATTCTTAGATGTTTTTAACCCGTATATTTTGTAAGTTTTTATGTGGAGGGCCCCTTGAAAATCAGCCATTAGGCTGAAGGGTCTCCCTCCTTAATAAATTGAAATATGAAA